>JARVLU010001586.1:27939148-27955782 GCA_031762415.1 Simpsonichthys santanae
ATATATACAGTGTATATATATATATACACACACACAGTATACTGTAAACATTGCACATACACAGCACTTTGGTTGGTCTTGTCGCTTGATGTAGTCGTTATTAGACAAATTTCACAGCAACTGAACTGAAGCTAAATCTTAACCATCTTAAATGTAAATAACCGTAGTATACGTACAGTTTAAAAAATCTATTGTTACCTAAAAAAACAGTTTTATTTTCCTTAACGTGGTTCAAATGTTTAATTGATACAGAAAATGTACCGAAATAGTCAGTACGAAGAAAACAACCAGATTAATTTAATGAGTAAATTCATTCTTTATAAGGTTTATTTTTGCCAGTTAACTAGAAAGACACCCGACGCTGCTTAGCTTAGCCTAGCTTAGCGGCTTCAGCTACATAACCTTGTGGAGTCATACCACTTTCCCTCCAACTTCTAGAAAAAAAAACACGAACATCTGAGGCTAAAATCATGCAAAACATCACATCCATACCGTCTGCGACACAGCAGAGCGAACAGCAGCCGACAAAAACATGTTAGGCCTGAAATCTGGTCCTGGGCTGTTCGCAAAAGGACGAGATAGCAGCGACAGACGTCAACACCAGAAACCTCTGGTTCGATTAGTTAGGCTTGATCAAAATGTCTGCCTGCGCCGCTAAATCGATCCCAGAGTTAAACTTTCTGGACATTTTAGGCCAGAATGTGTTCAATCATCTTAAAGGAGCTTCATAAAAATCATTTAATCTGTTTTTACTGATAACTCTCTTATGTTCTTATGCTCTCAATGTTTCCTGTCAATTCTTTCAAGATTCCAGGTGTTCTTTTTAAGAGCAGACTTGTGTTAGATTTGTGCAAGTGTTTGTTTTATAAATTCAAACTTTAGGATGATGCCACAATTAATTATAATAAATTGTATTAAGTTCCTCAGTTTGATGTGAAAAAAAAAAAACAAGTAACTAAATCTTGATTACATCTTTAGGTATATTTTAAAAAACCCAAAACAAGTGTTTGTAATGACAAATCAAATTTAGTCTATATGTAACTTTCATTAACATAAAAAAAAAAAAATACAGCAAAATAATGAAGTGGTGAATTGTATTTTATGGTAATCAAAATATTTTGTCTAGAGCAAATATAGTAACAAATCTTAAGCTGGCAGGTAAAGTAAGTTGCTTTAATTTACAAAAATATGTATTCAGAGCAGAGGACACTGTAATGTAAGAAAAATGTAACTTTTGTCATGACTTACAGAATTGGGTTTAAATATTTGCCACAGAAATAAAATCTTATCGTATTTTTTATACATTTTTACAGTCTACGTCTGCACATTTGTGCTATTTGAACCATTTTTATATCAAACTGTTCAGTTCATTTAGGAAATTCATGCACAAACTTATTGCTTGTGTAAGTTTTATACTTTTCATATTATATTAGATTTTATTTACAAATATTTTACACATAGTAATATACTGTACTAAGTCTGCTTTTCTTTCATTTAGCTACAGTTTTGATATGTTCAGCTTTTTCATCAGTCAAATTTTTTTTGCAGAAAATATTTCTCTAGTTTATTTTTTTAATCATTGTTTGATGGGAAAAGTCCAAATCAAAGCTATTACAAACATAGGTACAAGTATATTTTCTTTGCTATTAGATGTAAATACAGTATACACATTTCTTTTTTAAATCAGAATAAAAAAATAAATGTGTCAAGAAATGTTTTAAACTGCAGCTTCTCAGTAAAAACACATTCAAGATCAAGAACTGCGTCTCCGTAAACAACTGTTGTTTCCTTCATGTTTTTTTTTTCTTCTCAAACTTCCCAGAGTTCCTCTGAAAACTAAATGAACCCACCGCAGTCATCCGACTGCACATGACCTCCTCCTCCCTGTCCACCCACTTGCATGGGAGCATAATGTGGCCAGCGTGCGAGCTGAGACGCATCCAATGAAAAAGTGGGAGTGCTCGGTCCTCTGAGCCCATTGGATGCACCGACACTAAGCAGACTGAGGATCTGTCTACAGATCTGGGATCAGGGGCGGGTTGTTCTGCATGCTGGACTGTGTTCAGTGCAGGAGGCCTTGTTCTCACCTCACCACTGGAAGATCCACACAGTGCAGCAGCGACTCCAGATCACTCCCATTTATCCACCTGACCCTCAGATGACACAGGCCTGACCACATCTGTCCTATGATGGTTGTGTCTGAGTCCCGGGACAAGATGTACTACCCTCCTCCCGACCTGCAGAAGGATGCTCATGTGCCTGATCTGAACTCCTACCTGGAGATGTACAAGAAGTCGTTGGAGAATCCAGAAGGTGGGTCTGTCTCATGAGCGGCGTGTCCATTCTCACCTGCCTGACCTGACAAACGGTGTCTTTGTCTCAGCTTTCTGGAAGGAGATTGCTGACGAGTTCTTCTGGAAGAAGCCAGCGGCAGGGCCGATGCTTCAGTACAACTTTGACGTAACGAAGGGCAGCATATTTGTCAAGTGCATGGAAGGAGCCAAAACCAACATATGCTATAACGTTTTGGACAGACATGTGAGGGAAGGGAAGCTCGGTGAAAAGGTTGCTTATTACTGGTAAGCAATAAAAAATAAATTAAA
Organism: Simpsonichthys santanae; assembly: GCA_031762415.1. NCBI lineage: Eukaryota > Metazoa > Chordata > Actinopteri > Cyprinodontiformes > Rivulidae > Simpsonichthys > Simpsonichthys santanae. Next base: position 27,941,752 of record JARVLU010001586.1, read on the forward strand.
AACTGCCCTCGGAGTGAAGGATGGCTTTGAAGGGAGGTCCTGACTGGAGTTATGTCAGATATCCCAACTCCCCCTCATTGTCTCCGATCTATCGGTGTTCATAAGATAGAAAGGTGCTATATATAGTAAGTACAGTCCATTTACCATTCAGGGAGGTAGAACTGTGTTGTTACAAACAGCTTGATTTAATGTAAACTGTCTCGAATGGCAGAAATATACTGCAACAAAAAGTGTTGTAAAATCAGATGAGAGCGTTTTCTTAAACCCGTTACACCATCAAATAACTGTAGACAGATCAGAGGATGTTTGCATGTCAGCAAAAGTGGAAATTTTTTACACAAACTGTGACCAAAACAAAGTTTAGCTCTGCGTCGCCACTGAGCAACAGATGTGCCCTCAGGTCCTCTACAGTAGAGCCATCATGCACTTCGCTGGGCATTTTCACAGCTTTTTGCACCTTGAATCATTAAATCAACACATCTCACATGGTGGCCTGGTGAGCAGACAGCTCACAGCTCTGACTGAACGTCTCGTCAACCTGAGGCTTTAGAAGCTCTCGGAGGCAACAGGGATGTAACAAAACTCACTTCTTTGTGCTTTAATTTCAGTCTTTAGAGCGACGAGCTTTATTTTGATGCGAGACATTTTATTTATCTAGAAGAAAATACTTGTGCTTATATTTGTACATAAATCTGCATGCATTAAAAAGGCAAAAAATTAAATTCTGCTTGGGAAAATGTTTCTGTATGAGCAATGTAAAGAGTAGAATTGTCATACTTACTGTAAATAACGAAATAGACATCCAAGTAATTGGGTTTTGGAGCATCAATCCATTTTCATATTTATGTGACTTCACTTTTCCTCCTTAAGGAATTAGATCCTTACAATTTGATTTAAAGTGTAAATATAGAGAATAAAACAAGTCCTTTAGAGTTACAAGATCTAATGGTTAGAAAAATTAGTATCATACAGGTAAAAGGCATATACAGTTTATATGTTTAACAGTTTAGCATGCTATGTGCATTATTGAACACTTTTCTGGACAAATTCAACTCTGGAACTCAATTCCACTCAACAAAGCCTGAGTCTGGAGAAGGTGGCAGTGTACACTGAATGTCAACTTTGAGTTTGCACAGTACTTTGGTGACAGTGTTTTCCTTGCATGTTGTCTTGTCAGGGAAGGTAACTCTCCCGACCATCACCAGACCATAACGTATAGCCAACTGCTGAGCCACGTCTGCCGCTGCGCTAATGTGCTCAAGAAAATGGGTGAGAAATACAGCAAATAAACAACATTTTTATGTTTCCTTCAGCTTTATTTTTGCTTATGACTGGTACACAGGTGATTTTTATGTTTAACAGTTAGAAACATTATTAAAGAATGACATTCACTCACTACATCCATCTATACTACACACTCAGTGTCGTTTAGCTAGCTACATTAAATAAGACATCTATCTTTCTATACAACCAATGTAGTTGCGCTAAATATGCAGCTACTTGTGTAGTTGTAGTTAGTAGCTACATAGCTACCTATCTATTTAAGCTATGCTAACTAACTGATGGTTGTTTTAGAGATCATAGCCAGTTGGATAAGCTGTTAGCTATTTATCTAAGCTATCTTAGCTAGCTAAAGAATTTACAAGCAGTAAAAGTAAATAGGGGAGTGGTGGCGCAAAGGCTAGAGGAGGTGGGCCTGTGATCGGAAGACCGCCGGTTCAATTCCCCGGACCGATCAACAACAAAAATATGGGTGGGAAAGGTGAAGCGCACACATACACTTGCCTCCACCCTTATTTGCCCCACTCTGGGCCCTTGTGACGACCCTTGACCCCACCATCTGTGACCCCCGGGTGCCCTAGATGGCACGTGGCCCTGTTCAGGCTCCACACAGAGCTGCTGCGGTAGCTGGGTGGTTGTGTCAGGAACGGCATCCGGCGTAAAAACAAGTGGTGATTCTTCATGCGAGTTAGTTCGCTGTGGCGACCCCTGAAGAGCAGCCGAAAAGAAAAAAAAAGAGTAAATATGCTAGCCACATTAGCTACTAGCTGATTAGCCAACTGTTAGCTAGCTAACAGCTAGTTTTGGCTTGATAACTAACCAGCTAGAAATAGCTGTTAGCTAACCCAGCCAGTTACTCAGCTAATGTTAGCTTAACAGCTAGTAAGCTAAGTTAGCTAGTGTAGCACAGAGTTTGTTTGAGCGATGTTGCTCAGCTGTATTTTGTGTCAGAACTAATCAGCATGTGTGCTTGTTCTTCGACATCAAGGTGTGAAGAAAGGAGACAGGGTGTCTGTCTACCTGCCCATGGTCCCAGAGCTCGTCTGCACCATGCTGGCCTGTGCCAGAATCGGTGCCGTTCACTCTGTTGTGGTAAGAACTGTGGCCAAGACTTTCTATCACGTTACACTTTTTTACGGGTGTGTGTCAGTTCAAAGTGACAAAAGCAATCAAGTTCTCAAATAAAACGTCCACCACCGATATGCAGCGACGTTCTAACGGTTCATGGCGCGTTTGGTGGAAACGCCGTCCTCAGTTCTGCAGACAGACGTGTTGCTCGTGTTTGTTCGCCACTCTGAGCTCGCTCCCACAAGAAGACTTCAGCTAAATCTGAGCAGTCGCTTCTCGTGCAGGCTGCTCCACTCCACCAGTTATCAGCTGTTCTTTGACAGCACCTGCGCTTGCTATGTGGGTCAGACATTTCCTGGCTGCTTCGAGACGGCCAACACCATTTTAGATGTTTAACCTTCCCCATCCGCTCAAAGGTTAGAAGCGGTGTTAAAAATATCTGCAGCCGTCAGACATGGAGTCTCTGTAACCAACAAAGGCCTGTTTTTGCTTGTTCGTGCTGAGTCATTGTATATTTTCCACGTTTATCCCATTAGACAGAGACAACCCTTATACGTCTGGAATTTGCCAGCTCAGTGAACCCAGTTATTACTTTAATTATTAATAAAGATGTAGTTTGAGATGAAGGCAGGCCTGGCTCAGCCAACGCAGTGACATTTTGTTGAGTCCAGAGTCCTCAGTGACCTGAATCATAATGCTGCCATCAATGCCGAAACCTTACACTCTGTGAACTATTAACCTCGGCCGGAAAACGAGTGTTTGGAAAAGGACGCAGCAAATGACGGATATATAAAAGAGCAATTAATGGATGGTTGGCTTGTTAGGCCTAAACAAGGTTACTCATCTATAAAAGGTGATGAGATGGGATGACACACATCACTGGATCTGCTTCAAGCACTTATGTACCTTTTTACCATTTTCCAGGCTTCAGCATGCTTGACGGAGCTTGTTAGACGCACACTTTGGCTCAATGCTTTGCTTAAGGCATTTCTGATTTGATTTGGAGCTTCTAATTTTGATTTACTTTACATAAGTCACATTAAATAGTTTTGACCACCATTCATAAGTGTACAAAAACAGCATGTTGTACAAAACACCTTAAAAAGGCCACTTTCAGATAGTGTAATACCATTGATGGCCACCAGAGGGGAGCAACAAAATATTGCAGTACATGCAGTTTTGCTTTCAGAAAAACTTAGTTTATTTATCTGTTTCATTTTTCAAGAAATACCATGTTAATACGTTTCAGCAGTTAGCTGTCTCATTAGTTTGAGGTAAATAGGGTTAAACTATGCATCGGTTCTGACTGTCAAATTTCTTTTTGGCTAATTTCCTAACAAATATCACTTTATCTTCTGGGTCTGAAAAGATCAGGAAAGTGAAGTTCTGCAACTGAAATTAAGGCTCAGAACAGCAAGTTAGAAACTAATGGGTCAAACTCTGATTTTTTTTTTAAAATGATTTTTGTGTACATTTATTATTATTTTTGCAAGCTAACTAATTGTACTTTTAGCCATGTACCAAGATGTTCAGCTCATTCTGAACATACTTTTAGCTTTTAGCTAGACTTTTGCCACATTTAACTTTTAATACTGTTCTATTACTTTTAGCTTGCCATTTGTGAATTTTCAATAGTGTTATGCTAACTTTAGCTCTTAGCCAGTGTTTTCCTTCTTTTAGCTCTTAGCTAGTACAGTACTGTATTCTGTTTGTTTTTGCTGGTGCATTGCATCTTTTAGCTTTTAGATGGTGTTTTGCATCTTTTATCTGTGTTATGCTAACTTTATCTCTTAGCTAGTGTTCTCATTTTAGCTCTTAGCTAGTGTTCTACTATAGCTTTTTGCTGGTGTTTTGCATCTTTTATCCTTTATCTGTGTTATGTCTTTCTTTTTGCTGGTGCATTGCATATTTTACCTGGTGTTTTGCATCTTTTATCTGTGTTATGCTAACTTTAGCTCTTAGCTAGTGTTCTCCTTCTTTTAGCTCTTAGCTAGTACTGTATTCTGTTTGTTTTTGCTGGTGCATTGCATCTTTTAGCTTTTAGATGGTGTTGTGCATCTTTTATCTGTGTTGTGCTAACTTTAGCTCTTAGCTAGTGTTCTCCTTTTAGCTCTTAGCTAGTGTTCTGCTTCTTAGTTTTTTGCTGCTGCGTTGCATCTTTTAGCTGGTTTTTTGCATCTTTTACCTTTTAGCTATGTAATGCTAACTTTAGCTCTTAGCTAGTGTTCTCCTTTCAGCTCTTAGCTAGCATTCTGCTTCTTTTAGCTTTTTGCTGGTGCGTCGCATATTTTAGGTTGACCATCTGTTTCGGCTGCTTCAGCTACTCTTACATTCCACATTTTCACAGAAAATGTGATTGTTTCTGGTTTTATCCAGGAGTCGGCTGGCGGCTTCAAGATGCTTAAATCAAACAGCCATGAATATTTGTGATGACTTTATAGGCAGTTTGTTACAGAAACACTCTGGATCCATGATGTGTCACAACCTGATTTTTCTGACAGGACGTTTTTAACATTAAATAATATAATATAATAACATTAAATGAAGCGATGGGGCAACTTCCTGCCAGCTCGAGCTCAGCTGGTGGAGATTTGATTTGAAGGGAATAAAGTCAATGGTCGCTTTCAAGAAAACTCCTTATTTCTCTGAGTCACTGCTTTGTTCTCACACAACCGTCCTCCTGGTGACAAAAGCTTAAAATAGGCCGACTAAATGATTACATTTAAAACCTTCAGGCTGCAGTTTCAAAGATGAGAACAAAAGGCTGAAGGCTCTGCTGATGACGTCAGGGAAGGTTTGATTTAGCTGTAGAAACTGGAAAAAAATCAAATGAACGGGCACAAATTTACAGCATCCTCTCCTGGTTTTAGACGGTGAGGGACTCATTAAAAACAGTAATGCTAACAAAACGTCTTTTAAAAACTGAAACCTTAATTTAATCAGCCTGCTTATGAAGTTAAACCAGCTATTTAAAGGGACGTCTGACTAGTTGGAACAATGGACCTTATTTAAAAAAACAATTTCTTCTATCCAGTTTTAAACTTGCAGCTTGTTTGATTGTTACATAAATCATAAAAGTGGGTTTTGTTCGTACAGTTTGCAGGTTTTTCCTCCGAGTCTCTGTGTGAGAGGATCATGGACGCCGAAAGCAGCGTTTTGGTGACAGCAGGTAACATTTATTAAACATGTGGGCAACAAATCAGCACCAGACGCTGTGAATGCCCATGTTCTCTTTGAAATATTGCCCTATTGTACATCTCCCCATCCCCTTTTTGTCTCTCTGACACACAGACGGTGTTTATAGAGGGGAGAAGCTGATCAACCTGAAGCAGATTTCAGACGAAGCGGTGGAGAAATGCAAGGAAAAGTAAGTCATGTGGTGGGAAATGTCCCGGTTCCCGGCAACTGATCGTATTTACGCAGGCAGCTGCCGGCAACAGGACGAATCACACACAGTACGACGCAGTCAACTGTTATCAGGCAGGTGCTGGGCGTTCAGATTACAAAGGTTGCCGGGCAACAAGGAGCATTCGGATCCATCAGGGAAGCCCGAGCCGCCCATCTCCCACGGCAACGAGAGCCCGAGAGGGATGCGAGCTAAAAAGCAAAGCATGCTGGGAGTGGTTGTCTTGGCTGAGATGCTGAGTTGTTTCAAAACGAGGGACTGAATGAATAAAGAGCGGCAGGTTCTGATAAAGTGCAGAAAACACATTTTAAACTATTGTTAGTCAAAAGTTTAACATTTTTATCGCAAACATCAAAAAGTCACTGATATTCATTATTAATGTCATGTTTTTGTGTTTACTGTATTTGGAAAATTATCTATACTTCACTTAAATCATTTGCAGTTATTGATCATCTTGGGTAAAACTAAATATTCAGATCAAACTTGACCCTCCTGCTGCCCTTGGGCCAAAATGGCCCATAAGGCGTGATGCCTCTCAGGTCATTTTGATTCCGGGGCAGCAGGAGTTTAGATTATTTGAGGAGAAACAAAGATAAACCAAAAACAAACTAATTAATATTTTTTTTATCATATTTCATAGAGGGTCATCTGGTGTTGCCAAATGTCTGGTCGTAAAGTGTGAAGCACTGAGGACACAACCTGGATCTTCATGCAACAAATTACAGGTAAAACCATTTAATGTCTTTGTACTGACTTATTCAAACAATGTCATATGTTTTGTTGTGTGATAAAAAAAGGACATTACTTTTTTTGTTTTTATAACTCCATTTTTTTTATTTTAATTGCATTTTATTTTTGTACGAGTCCTCGTGACTTAATGAGACTAACCTGCATAATTACAGGTTAAATAAATACATAAAATAAAGGTGGTCTTACATTTTCTAGCCCTTATCTTTTGTTTAATTAAATTTACAGAGGAATTTAAAGTTTCATCTGAAGAACTAAACAAGAACTGTTTCCAAGTTTCTTGCTGTCGCTCATGTTTAGTCACGGCTGGTCCAGGTCGTGGGAAGTTGGGGTGCTCGAGGTGCTGCAGCACACACACCCCTGACAGACGCTGGATGACGTCCAAAAACAGAGTCACTGAATTTATATACAAAAAATAATAATAATAAAGCACATTTTAAATGTGTTGGGTTTGATCTCCGCTCTGTTCAGACCCCCTGGGACTCAGAGCGAGACGTGTGGTGGGACGAGGCCATGGGGGCCACTGACGATGAGTGTGAACCTGAGTGGGTGGATGCTGAGGACCCACTGTTCATCCTCTACACCAGCGGCTCCACCGGCAAACCCAAAGTAAGTCACGGCGCCACGAATATACACGAATATATGGCAAGCTGAAACGCCCATAATACGCCACTTTTACAAAACATCTGGATAGAATGATGTAAAATACAGTTTGTTTGTTTTCCTGGGGAACCTGCGCCGACTCTGGAGGCAGAACTCAGGTTTGCAGACGGAAGTCTGGAGGGTGGTTCATGTGGAGCAGCAGACTACTGGTCACTCGCTGGATGTTTTAGCGGACCTGGGGAGCAGGTCCTACTATGATCTGAGCCGGATGACCTTTAAAGTCAGTGGTAAAGTGACAAGTGAGGCCAAGCAGTGAATCCCACTTTACTTCCTAGTCTCTCTATGGCTGTGGGGATGATGGATTTCATACAGAGCACCTTGCTTCAAGATGCCAGCACATTGCTGTGTCCTTGCCTTAGCAGGATGTACGCAGGCATAGTCCTCATCCAAGAGCCTTGGATAGTGAAGGCTATAAGAGGCCTGGGATTCCCTGGGGACACACTTCCATATGATGTGAGCAGTCCAAGATCCAGAGCAGCAGTAGCCCTGACAAGAGGCGTGAGATGCACGGCGCTGCTCCACCTAACAACAGATGATGCTGTAGCAGTTGGACTTTCAGTACAATGGCAAGTCCAGACTGCTTATTGCAGATTCCATTTAAATGCTCCCATATACAGTATACACACACAAAGCAGGCAATAGTCCATTATGCTAACGCTAGGGGCCTCCCAGTACTCATCGGTTGTGATGCCAACTCCCATCCATGTCTATCTAGACAGAAAGCTTAACTGGGAAAATCGTGGAAATGAAAAGTGCAAAAAGGTCACGTCAGTGCTGTGGAATCGCAGGTAGTCACTGGGGTGCTACCCCAAAGGTCATCAGTTGGATCTGTACAGCCATAGTCTGTGCTTTAGTATGGTGGGTCCAAGTCTAAGTCAGAGTGCCAAGAGTAATGCTCACCCATGTGCAATGAATGGATGAGCCTCCCAGGTTCGATTAAAATAATACTCACAGCGGACCTTGAAGTCCAACTGGGTCTGACTCCACTGGATTTATCTTGGGAGAGTCCGTTTCCAGTGTGTTGAGGTTGCACCAGGTGGAGAAGCTTATCTGACTCACATCACACTCAAATATGGGACAGGGCAGTTGCTGCTATCCCAGTAATGCCACAACCTAGAACCAGTTTGGTCAAAAAATATAACTTTGAGCCAAGATTTCAGACGGTAGATTGAAGATGGATCTGCCTGGAGCAACTTTTCCATGGTGGATCTGTCTCCCAATTGATTCTACTGGTTTACACATGGATCCCTTCTGAAGGGGTCAGATCTTGCCCAGGTATACTTGATGGAGTTCTAACTGGTTAAAAACCTGCTCAACCACCACAAAGTGGTGATGGGATTCTATGACAGTGCGATGCCTGAACTAGAGACTTATTCTCACTCTTGCCTGGATCTGAGCCGTCAAAGAGAAATGGTTCTTGAGGAACCCATCACAAGAAGCTCAGAACACTGGAGTGTTTCTGACTTTGTGTCCTTCATCTCAGGGACTTGAAGTTTGAATACAACTCAGTGTCTTTTTGGAGAGACAAATGGGCCCACCTACGATACCCTCACTCATTTATGGGTTCTTCATCCATACCCACCAGTACCAATACATCTCTTCCAACCTGTGTTTTTACCTTCTACTGTCCTTGATGATTAATAATCTTTGCACGTCTCACAGGGTGTTGTCCACTCTGTCGCTGGCTATCTGCTCTACACCTCCCTGACCTTCAAACATGTCTTTGACCACCACCATGACGACGTGTACTGGTGCACGGCGGACATCGGCTGGATCACCGGCCACTCCTACATCACCTACGGTCCCCTGGCGAACGGAGCCACGAGCGTCCTTGTAAGTCAAACGGGGACGACGGTTTCTTTAAAATGAAATGATAAAACCCACGTGTGTTCACCGGTGGGGTGGCGGTGTGATTCCAGTTTGAGGGGATCCCTGTGCACCCCCACGTCGGACGGTTCTGGGAGATCGTCGAAAAGTACAAAGTGAGCAAGTTCTACACAGCTCCCACGGCCATCCGCCTGCTGATGAAGTACGGGAGTGAACCGCTGCAGAAGTAAGTCCCCGCCTCCGCTGAGAGTCGCCACAGTTCAAGACGATCGCAGAAGCAGCAGGAGGAGGTTCATCCAGAAACCTTCCACTTTGTTTTTAGTGCGAACGCTCATAAAGCTACGATCCATTTTTCTTACGTATGTTTTTTTGGCACAAATCAACGCAGAGAGTCAAAGCATCACAAGTACAGAACTTATTCCCTCGTCCAGTCCCGAGTTCTGGTCCCTTTCCAACTTACTGGAGTCACGTTGATGGTTTTATAGAAACATTAAGGGCCGTCACCTTAGTGTTCATCAGAACCAAAAGTTTTTTTTTTTTTTTTTTTTATACAGTATTCAGCTTTTCAGCCACGTTTTCCATATTGACAATGAATAGAGCTCTTCACATCCTTCAGTCTCTGTGCCATTTAAAACTGATCACTGCTCGTTTCAGCTTTTGTTCTGGTTCAGCTCCTTTGGTTCATTTTTTTCCTGCCAACTGGTTTTTAATCAAACTGCCATTTGTGATTCTTTTGAATAATTTTTAACTTTTTATTATTTTTTCAACCTCTTTCTGCTAAATTCAGCTTTTCAAAAGCTTTTTCAGCTAGTTTGTTTATTTTTTCAAATTTCAGCCCTTTTCTGCTAATTTTAGCTACTCTTTTTTTTCCTAATTTCAGGCTTTTTCTGCTAATTTTAGCTACTCTTCTAATTTCAGCCTTTTTCTGCTAATTTTAGCTACTCTTTTTCTAATTTTAACCTTTTTCTGCTAATTTTAGCCACTTTTTTCAGATTTTAGCCTTTTTCTGCTAATTTTAGCTACTCTTCTAATTTCAGGCCTTTTCTGCTAATGTTAGCTACTCTTTTTCAAATTATAGCCTTTCTCTGCTAATTTTAGCAACTCTTCTAATTTCAAGCTTTTTCTGCTAATTGTAGCTACTCTTTTTCAGATTTCAGTCTTTTTCTGTTAATTTTAGCCACTTTTTTCTAATTTCAGCCTTTTTCTGCTAATTTTAGCTACTCTTTTTCTAATTTCAGTCTTTTTCTGGTAATTTTAGCTACTCTTCTGATTTCAGCCTTTTCTGCTAATTTTAGCTGCTCTTTTTCTAATTTCAGCCTTTATCTGTTAATTTTAGCTACTTTTTTCTAATTTCAGCCTTTTTCAGCTGATTTTAATCTACTCTTTTTTATTTCAGTCTTTTTTGTAATCTACACAGCTTCTCTTTGCCCAGTTTAACTTTTTTCTATACATTTCAGTTGTTTGTTTTTTTATTTTCCTGCTCTTGGCAAATGTCAGACATTCATATTCAACTCACATTATTAGTTCAGCTATGAAATCTTTTCAACAAAAATCATTCAGCAATAAGTTCTCACACTATTTTCACAGGAAATGCAATTTCAGCCTCACATCTCAAGGACCGAACAACGAGCAGTGAAATGCAGCTGATATGATGTTTATTCCAGAAGTTCAGGAGCGAGACGGAGGCAGCTTGGTATGGCAAGCCAAGTGTCTCATTAATAGCCACTTTTACCTATAAACAAGACACTTGGCTTGTCGAGGGCCCTCTAGTGGCTGAAAATGGTAGTGTTCAATATTTTCCAAGTCAGAATGAATGAAATCGTCAGATCTCAGCCAAAAATTGGTTTATAAATATGGGGGAAACAGAAATAAGTTGCTTCGCTGTATAAGTCACAGGGCATGCTAATTTATGCACAAAGGTTCGACTTCTACGGCAAAGAGTATGGTATATAATATTTTAGTTGGATCACAAGGTGGTGTCTTAATGAACCAGTTTCACACATACCAAAATGTTTCTTGTTTTGTGCCCTCTGCTCTTTCCGACTCGTTTTGGCAACGCGGGTCACGAAATTTGCTCCTTGCTCAGGTATGACCTGTCCAGCCTGAGGATTCTGGGTACTGTAGGCGAGCCCATCAACCCCGAGGCGTGGCGGTGGTTCTACGAGGTGGTGGGTCAGAGCCGGTGTCCGGTGGTCGATACGTTCTGGCAGACAGAAACGGTAGGAGACGATAAATCAACACAGATTAGATTAAAAAATACAGTATATTCACAGGTTTGTTGTTCACATTATTATTATGTCCTCGTAGGGAGGTCATGTTTTGACTCCACTACCTGCGGCTACACCTCTGAAACCAGGCTCTGCTGTGAGTACCACCTTTACCTGTACAGAAACATCAGGATAAGGAAAGAGAGACAGAATATCACATTATACAACATTTTTTCTAAAGCAGGCTCTGTTTTCTTTATTCGACTTATTTGTTCTTAACAAATGATGCGTCAGGTTCAGGGATCTCTACTCCTCATCTTTCAGACCTTTCCGTTCTTCGGGATCGAGCCGGCCATCCTGAACGAACAGGGGGTAGAAGTGGAAGGTGAGGCTGAGGGTTACCTGGTAAGTCTGGATGATTTAGGATTTTATTTTTTTAATTAAAAAAAAAAATAAAGCATTAAAATGAAATCTGATTAGACGCAAACACTTCTCTCCTGGTTGTGTGCCGCAGGTTTTCAGAAAGCCCTGGCCGGGACTGATGCGAACTGTTTATAAAGACCACAAGCGCTTCGAGGACACCTACTTCAAGAAGTTCCCGGGCTTTTACGTCACCGGCGATGGTGAGACGCCCAAACAAACAAACAAACAAACAAACAGCGCATGTCACTCGAGAAGCCAGCAGTTTGTTTTTATGAACACATTGAATGTTAAAACTTTTACTCAGGTTGTTTTCTCCGCTCTCAGGCTGCAAGCGCGACAAAGACGGGTATTACTGGATCACAGGGAGGATAGACGACATGTTGAACGTGTCAGGTACAAAAAACTCCTTTTTATTTTTTAACCTTGTCTGTAAATATCTGCTGTCAGCCGTGCGCTTCGTATAAATAATCGTGTTTGTCCTCCAGGCCACCTCATGAGCACGGCGGAGGTGGAGGCGGCGCTGATGCTGCACCCGTCGGTGTCGGAGGCTGCCGCGGTGAGCCGACCTCACACGGTGAAGGGAGAGTGTCTGTACTGCTTCGTCACCCTCAAAGACAGCCGCGAGTTCGACAGCAAGCTGGTGGAGGAGCTCAAGAGGCTCGGTGAGGACCCCGCTCAGGAGGGAACGCACACGACGTCTCTGTCGTGGCCTTTTTACTCCGTCGTAAAGTAAAAACGACTGATGGAGCCGAATCGCCCGCCATTTTTCACGCCCACGTGTTGGACTCAGAGCTTGTTTTGTTAACAATATGTGATTTTTATTGTATTTGTTAAATGTTTGATTGGGGGTTCATGTCACTTGGACTCGTCAGGGTTTATGTCGATCTCGCGTTAGAAGTTGGTGCTGGAATGTAAACGCACGGCTCGTAATCGCTGGCGATCAAAGCCGATTCTGTTGATTTTGCTCATTTATTAAAAAATAAGCGTTGGCTCGTTTTCATCGTAGCTGATACGCAAATACAAAAACATTCAGATCAAAAACTGTGAAAAACCTTTTGACACCTCGCTTGAAACCCACAGGTTGTAAATAATACGTAGGCCCCGGACCAGAACCCGGAAGCTGAAGCCAGAACAGGACCAGCTGTTTTAAGTCCCGCCCCCTTCTTGTAAACTAACGGGACTTTGCTCTTTTTTTATATAAAAAAAATAATAATAACTTGTTCAAAATGTATTTTTCAAATAGTTTAGCTGTGATCAGTTATTTAATGCTTAAATTAAAAAAAATCACGTGACACCATGACTGCATGAAGAAGTAGGCGTGGCTTAAAGACCCACATCACCAGCGAGCAGACTCTGGATCCAAAAATCCAACATGGCAGCTTCTTTAAATCAGTTCTTTCTGGTTTCTGTTCCAAACCACAGACCACAGGGACACCCAGTCTGGATTTAGACCATGTCAGTGTTTGAGGTCGACTCTCAGCTACTACCACACAAACGTTTAGCTCAACATCTGTAAAACTGGCTGAGCTACAATCGTCGTTGTGTTTTCTATGGTGAGCTGGCTGTGGCAGCCATTTTGAACGAGGTTGACTCCAAAACAAACTACTTTTCGACTGGTTTGATTTAATTGTGCAGTAAATCTGTGGGATCAGATTAAATTATTAAATTAAATCCAACAAATATGTGTTTTCCTCGTAAAAATAGAGATGAATAATTACTTTAGAGTTCTTTTCTGTTTTTCTTTCAGTGAGAGGAAACATTGGAGCGATCGCGACGCCCGACTTCATCCAGAACGCCCCGGCGCTGCCGAAGACTCGCTCAGGTAACACCTGCAGCAGCTTCCTCAGGTGACCTCTGACCTGCTCCCTCTGAAACACCTCGCTCCTCTTCCTCAGGGAAAATAATGAGACGGATCCTGCGGAAGATTGCCCGAGACGAGGAGGACCTCGGGGACCTCTCCACCCTGTCCGACCCGAAGGTGGTGGAGGTGCTGCTCAGCCAGAGAAGAGAGGTTGCAGTCTGAGACTTGCTCTTCTGATTCTTCTGACTGATGATGAACGTCTCACCTGATGGACTCTCTCTGAATGCCTCTCGGACAGCGTTAGAGCGCAGACACGTTTAAAAAAAGAAAAATATCTTGAAGATTTTGTCAGCTTGGGCCAAAATATCCTTTTAGTTGAAGCCTTTGCTTCCAGAGGGGATTTTATTTTTTTATTTTTTTTTTATTTTGAAATAGATGTCAGTTTTGCGCAGCTCGTTTCTCACTGGTTCTGTATTTTTCACACAGTCCTATTATCTCTAATAAAAGACCTCCAAAAATCTAAACGACCCAAAAAAATTCTGGAAAACCATCAAATCTCTCTCAGGCACCCCCCAATCATCGGACCTCCCATCACAACTTCTCATCAA
>JARVLU010001586.1:27977929-27992139 GCA_031762415.1 Simpsonichthys santanae
ATTTTACTCCGTGACAAAGAGGAGAGAAACCATGCGACCTGTTGTCAGCACAGAAGTCAAAAGTTTGCCTCTCTGATGGTATGGGGGTACATTATTGCCTCTGGCATGGGCAGCTTTCACTTTGGAAGAGTACCATGAATGCAGAAAAGTGTACACAGTTTGTAAAACAGCGTACGTTCCCTTCCAGTGACGTCTTTTCAGGGAACACTTTGCATATTTCAGCAAGACAAGACTAAAGCCGTCGTTGTGCAGAACATCAGCTGATAAAACCTCCAGCTGCTCGTCTCCTCAGTTCCTGCAGGATGCTGTTAAATTAATATTCATGTCCCAGTGATTTCACAGTTAGTGTAGTTATTGGTGGTAATTTTGAATTAATTGCTGCTCATTTTGTTGTCAAATCTGATCTGAGGGTGGTTTTGATGATGATGTGTGTTTTCTGCCCTGAGTGTGGCGTCACGCCTGGACGAGGCAACATGTTTACCGTCTTGTTAGCCCGCACTAAAAAGCGCCACAGATTTTTCTGACCAGCTTGGTTCTGTCCTTTTAAAGGCAGGCGCTGAGGCGCCATCTGTACCTGAGCGACCTGGCACGTCGTCTCCGCCCACTTGACCTCCCAGGCAGCTTTGTCGCTGGCGTACGCCTGCTGCAGTTGGCATCGCCTCGTCTCCTCCTCCCGCAGCTCCTCCCGAAACTCCTCCAGGAGCGTCCGCAGGGCCTGCAGCACCCGCCGATTCTCGCCCAACTGCAAAGAGAAGAACCAGAAAAATTTATTTATTTATTTATTTATTTTTTTTTGCAGAAACTTGGAAGGGCTCAGGCACGTTGGAGTGAAAATGCTCCGTGAGTGTTTCGCCAAATGAAACGGTTCCCGACGAGTTCCTGCTCTCATTTTTGATTCACGGCCTCTTCTGGTACTGAAAAATTAAAACATCTTTTTTTTTTTTTTGTGATTAAAGCTGTGGATTTTGATCTGTAAGACTTCAGGCAGTGAGATGAACTCACATACAAAGAACCCCCACACAGATTTCTGTTTGCCTCCTGAGAGGGAGCGTGCTGGTTCTGCTGCATCCAAGCAGGTCAACGAAACACAAACTGAACCGGTTACTGCCTCGAGGTGTCACTACTGTCCTGTTGGCTCTTATTTTGTGTCTGTTGTTTTTATTCAGTCATCGTTGTCCCTCTACAAAGACCAAGAAGAACCGCCGGACTCCAGACTTGAACTCTCCACCTGTGGAGAACCAGCAGCTGTTCAGATAACACACGCAGAATGAAGCATTTATCAACACATAGAGCAGGACTGTTCCGCCTCGTTACGACTCGTCCACTGCAGCTTTTAATGAACGAGTTGAAAAGGAAGACTTCTAAATATTGAACTCACAGCAGGTTAGTGTGAAAGTTTCTAAAGCGTTCACTTTATCAAGGTCTGTTTTTCTTCTGCACGGTTTTTGGCACGTAACTCGTTCTGCAGGTTTTGTGCTGTTTCATCAATTAATTTATTATATTTTTTGGCCTATAAGTAGCAGTTTTTTGCATAGTTTGCATACCCTGTGACCTATATGCCAAAGCGATGTATTTATTATGAATTTCCCTCATATTTATAAATCAATGTTTGGCTGAGATATGACCGTTTTCATTCATTCTGACTGAAAAAATTGTAACACTGCCATTTTCAGCCACTAGATGACATTCAAATAGTATGGCATGCCGTTGTATCATGCAATAGGTAAAAGTGGCTATTAATGACACAATCGGCTTGCCATAGACTGCCACTGTCGTCTACCTGGAGAAACCAAATCAGGTTCATTTCGCTGTGCTGCCCCAGTGAAATGAAGCTGATTTGACCATTGAAGTGCATTTATTTATTAAGTAAAAGCTAAACTGAGACACACCTTTACTATCATTTCAAACAAATTAATTGTTTTTAAATGTTAATCTTGTTAAATTCTTGTTAAAGTACATTAATTTTTGGCACACCGGCCCACATTTCCAGGTTGTCAGTGGTGACGCATATAGATGCGATGTATACGGCAAAGCGACATATTCATGGATTTTTCCACTTTATTAGACATTTTTGGACTGATGTGACTTATAGGGCGGTGCGACGTGTACGGCTGAAAATACGGTACCTTCAGCTCATTCAGGACAGTGTTCAGCTCCGGCGGCCATATTTCTCTAACTGAACATGAACGGAGCGCTCTTCACATCGTTCAAACTCTATGTGCCGTTTAAAACTGATCACTGCTCATTTCAGCTTTTGTTCTGGTTCAGCTCCTTTCAGCTTCTGTCTGCTCATATCAGCATGTTTCAGCTACTTTTTATGTATTTTTCTGCTAATATTAGCCTTTTCTGCTATTTTTTCTTGCTAATTTCTGCCCCCCCCTTTTTTTTTTTTTTGCTTCTTTCGAATAATTTCAACATTTTATGCTCCTTTCAGCCCATTTCTGTTAATTTAAGCTTCTTTAGCCTGTTCAGCTACTTTTCTTTACTAATTTCATCCACCCATCCTTCTTACCTTTTGGGTCACGGGGGTCACTAGTGCCCATGTCCAGCAGTCAATGTGCGAGGGGTGGGGGACACCCTGGACAAGTTACAAGTCTTCTTTATTAATTTAATTGACTAATTAACTTTTGTCTGCTCATTTCAGTTTTTTTTAGCCATTTTCTGTTCAGCTTCTCTCTGCTTATTTCAGCTTATTCTGCTAATTTCTACTACATTCAGCTTTTTCTACAAATTTCTGCCATTTTTCTGCTGCTTCCTGCTCTTGTTTTTCTGCTTTCAAATGTCAGCAGCTCAACTCACATTAACAGTTCAGCGATGAACCTGATTTCAACGTCTTCAGCAGCTTAATGATCTACGCCAACTCAAAAATGTCCGCGGCAGTAACTCCAACACACAATGAGCTGAATTCAGACGTGGTAGTAGCTAAATGTTACACCCAGAACAAGTTATGGGCACTAATTAATTGTGTCAAACTCTTGGTTGAAATCAGGCAGTTGTGGCTGTATATGGTTCTTCTGCATGCTAAGGCAATGTTTGTTGACTGTTAAATTGCCAACATGTCTTGTTTCTTCAAAACTTGAACCATTTAATCCATTTAGCTCCACCAAACAAGAATCAGAAGATCTGACAGTTTTTGATGGATACAACCCATAAACTCGACTCTGTCTCCTGCTTAGTATTTTCCTACAAAATGTGGCACAGTTTAAGGGAAATTAAGACTTTTTAATGAAATAAGATTTTTTTTTTGTTTGTTGTTGCCAATAACCATTTTTAAAACCAGAAAAATCATCAACCAAACCCAAATGTCCTTACTGTTTGTTATGTTTTGTGCTGTACTGTACCGGCTCTGCAGTTATCTGCTGAAACAACAGTTAGATAATTATTTATGATGTGCTGAGAAGAATTCCCAACACCAGATGTGATGAGCGTTTGAAGCATTTTGCAGAAAATCTCTCTAATCTACATTATTCATGTATTAATCAGCCACTGGTTGGAACGTGGAAATTAATTCTCTTCACCAGTTTGGCTTGTTCGCTACATTTTAGCCAAATCTGCACTAAAGAAAACTGAATGATCTTGTTAAGGTCGCCTCGCTCTGCCTGGTGGACCTCGGTGCTCCTCGGTACTGAGCACTTGTGCAGAAACTCGCTGTAGGTCTGTATCTGTGTTTGCTTTTATTAAGCATTGATTATTTAAAGTGGAAAACAGCTCAGGTCAGATCACTGTTCAAGTCCTCTTTATGTCGTGTAGGTACAAAGAAATAAATAAAGGAAAAAAAATCAAAACCTACAACAAAGTAAAGCACTTAAGAGATGCTAAATAATGCACCCGGTTTAAACTACTGGTTTGACTTGACAGAAGTGGTCGCCTGAGACCTGATCTCAACAAAAACTGCACCCTGACTCGACCTAAAGGGATGACGGCGTCCTTAGATTCATAAAATTACTGATTCTAACCAGTTAAATGGGTCCAAATCTGCACCCTGCGCCAAAAGTTCCTCTGTGCAACACGAATGGGAGCATTTTAAAAAAAACATACAACCAGTGTTTACTGTGTCCGTCTGTTAGCAAAATATCACAAGAACCACTAAACGGATTTTAATGAAACTTGCAGAATGTAATATTTGTATGAATGTCGACAATTGAATAACTTCTGGGGTCAACCCCATTTAAGATGGCCGTCACTTCCAAATTAACTTTAACAACACAACGATGGATATAACTCAGTCAGTTTTACAGATATTGATCCAAACTTTGGTGTGATAGTAGCTGAGAGTCACCGTCAATACATATCCTGAGCACTAACAAACTGCACATGAGCTTTGTCTAAAATGTTGCCATTACGTTTTATGTAGTCATCTCTGTCTGTTAGCAAAATATTGAGCTTGCTCGTAATGTTATTTTTATAGTTTGAACAAAGTGCCTACTCTTACAGTATTTCTCACCTCATGATCGTAAGGCAGTGGGTGATTTGTGTTTCTTTGTTTTCATTAATTATGTAATTTTTGTGTTTGTAGCCAGTTTTTATATTTAGGACGTCTTAATAATATAAAAAAAAAAAAAAACACTAACTCGCCAACGTCAGAACGTTCAGAATTCACATTAAATCCTCTCGATTTTAACGCGGGATGTTTGTTTTTAAATGCGAGCTGAATCAAATTATTTATTTTGTGTTTCAACTTGGATTTGTCTTTTCCTGGTTTAACGTCCCAGTTACAAAAACAGTTTTTCATCGAACCAGTTCGATGGACACAGAAAAGCTCCGCTTGCTGTGTGCAGATTATTTTTGTAACAGTTGTAAATTTGCATGAATGTTGCGACACATTGGCACGGTGACAGTGACGTGTAAAGCGGGTGTGCAGCGGCTGTAACCAGTCGGGCACCTGTCTCTGATGCTGCAGGGGTCGATCGGGGGACAGCGGGGGCACGTTGGGTCCGATTTCAGGGGCGTCCGCTGCAGTTTGTGGTAAACGCAGCCTGTCGTCTTGCTCCGACCCCCCCTCCGTCCGCTCCGCCGTCGCTCCCAGCTCAGGAAAGCCCTCCAACTTCTCCAACAGCAAGAGAAGAAACAGCCGTGAATAACCGAGCTCTGATCCACGCACTGAAATCTGGCGATCATCAGCATAGAAGTGTAGTCCGACACAATAATTCATTCACAAATTGTCATTAAATTGAAAGGAGAATGCTTAAAGTGTATCTTATTTTTTATTTAAGTTATGTCCTGCTTGCTGGACAAAGCTTCAAAGAACCGCTGCAGATGGACCCGCTGTGGGTCCAGAGCTGCAGGTTAAAGATCCCCTGAACCAATAGATTTAACGAGAAACTCGACTTTGAGTCAAGGATGGGGCTGCTGAACCATCAGTCAGCACAAATTATATTTCACAACAGGATATGGAGGGAATGAGATGATAAATCAAGATTAATTATCCCAGGATGCAAAGAAAACAAACAGAAGGAGCTCTGTGGATGCTTTGAGCCACAGCGCAGAAACTCGTTTTCAGCAGTCGGCTATGGGGAGAACCCCCCACCCCCGCAGTGACCTCAGGAGGAACAAGCTGTACACTGATGTCCTCCAACGCTGAGATTTAAACAGTGAATGTTTGTAGTTTTAGATATCAGTGTTTTTCTGAACTGGAATTGAACAGGTAATGCAGGTAAACACTTTTTTTTTCTAGTCCGAGGCAGTGCAAATACACGGATCCTGGTGAGTGGAGGGAGCAATTTTATCCACCACCAGGTGCAGTGGCGGAACCAGGGCATGGCCAAAGCTGGCCTTGACACCAAGGGCCACTCCAATCATTTGGGGAAACTATACATTTAAGCAATATAAATGCTTGAGAGCATAGTTTTCTTGGTCTGTCACGATAACAAATTTTGCTTGGCGATTAATTGTCTCAGAAATTATTGCGATAAATGATAATATTGGTTGAAATTGGACAATAATTAGTAATTGTTGTAAAATTTAAGAAGAAATGTTGGTTAATTTGTTTTGAAAGTAGTACCTTTGCTTGACCACTAGATGGCAGTATAAAACAGTTTGAACTGAAGGATGGATAGTGAGGGAGCGAGCAGCGTGTCTCTAAGAAAAATCGGAGGGAGGCCCCTTGACATGATTTGGGCTGTCCTTCCTTTTTTTGGTTCTCAAAATGGCGGGCGCTCGGTGTGGTTTGAGCTCTTTAGCATAGTATTTGTCACACAAAGCTTTGAATAAACAATCAGTAAACAAGTTCTCAGCTTCTTTTTGCTGAGATAAACAACTTTTTACACAAAGGCATGGGTTTCACTGTGAATTTTGGAGCTTCAACAAGACTGACGTGTTTTTCCCGAGGTCAGCCTGTTAGCTTAGCTCGTAGCTTAGCTTCTAAGCTTAGCTGCTTTTAACAATCTAAAAATGCAATTTTGGATGGTTAAAATGGATTTTAAAGAGAAAGAGAGGGGTCAGTGAAGAGCACCGGAGTTGAGCTTTTTGTCATCCAATATCTTCAGTAGAAAGAGAGACACTAAGAAACAATAAAGCCGATAAATGAAAATGAGGTAGATAATTTTCATTTATCATGTGAATAATTGATTTATTGTTTATCATGACAGGCCTATAGTTTCCTCAGATAATCAGGGTGGCCAGTTTATAGCCATATATATAGGGTGGTGGCCATCTTGGAATTTGACGTGGCAACAAATTATTCAAAAGTGACCTTTTTTACACCCAGAAGCAGCCACACACCAAAATGCAAGTTGGCCAGTTACTTATTTTTTAGGTTATCCAGCTCACAGGATGGACAAAAGGTATTGCTAATTATCGTCTTCGCTCCATGACGAGGGACAAACAGCACCCATCTGTAAGGAAATGCATTCCTACAAGTCCCAATGGATGTGCTGCTCGTCAGATGTGACAGAGCACGTTTACTGGCCCGAAAACAGTTTTAAACGGTACATAAGGAGCTGCTGGTCCTAATGTTTTGGTTCTACAATGTGCAAGGTCCTGTCTCACGTTCTACTGAGCCAGCAGGGAAACGTGAACCCAGCGGGTCGAGCCTTTATCTCGGTGTAAGCACATGTAGCTGCTTCTTTATATAAATGAAGGATTAGTTTCACCTCAACTCAGGTAACCTCCTGGGTTTGTAGTTAGAAGAGAAAATGCTGCAAAAGGTTTTATTCCAATCATAAGAATGTAGACAGGACATCATCCACAAAATTGTATTATCCACAGACTCTGGCGCTCCAGAAGACTGAGAGGAGACGCAAAAATCCACCTCACCTCCGGAGGAAAGGCCTCGTCTCCTGAATCTTCCCTGCGGCCGAGCCTCCAGCGCAGAAGGATCCCCCTGAGCTTCATGTAGAAGATGATGGTGTTGCGTCTGAACAGGCGCACCTCTTGTTGCAGCACAGCCCTCTCCTGGGACCAGAGGACCTCGTGACTCTGAAGGCCCTGGAGCTCCAGACCTTCGTGCTGCGCCTCCAGATGCAAACGCTGGTCCTCCTGCTGAAAACAAATATGTGGTTAATCCAGTTTCTTTAATCGCTGTTCTGGTCCCAGGAAGATGGCGTCCATGTCCAGCAGTCTGCGAGAGGGGACAGCCTGGACATGTCACCACGGAGACACATAGTGACTAATGAGACAGAACCATTTAGTTGTCAATCAGTCTAAAACGCATGTGTTTGGTCTGTGGGAGGAAATCAGAGTATCCAGAGAAAAACATGCAAACTATACACAGAAAGGCCCAAAGTGAAAGGCGAACCTGCGACCTTCGGACTGTGAGGCAACAGCTGCAACCACTGCACCCCCGTACAACTGAGTTTCATCAGACAAAAAATGAGCCATACTGTGTTTTATCTTTTATGTCTTTCATCAAATAGGTCAAATATCTATTTTTTATCATTGAAACACAGTTACAAGAATAAAAGTGAAACACTGTGTATTGTCTTAATTTTTGTTGATCTCCAAGGTGGAAGAACTTTAATATTTATAAAAGAACAAGACTCAGGTGTATAAATGACTGCTTTTTGCAAAACATGCACTAAAGTATTACTTCCTCTCATTGATGGCACTTGAAGTCCAAATTTCAGCTTGACATTGAGTTATTTGTTACCTGAGGCAAAGTGCTGACGGCCTCCCGCTCGTCTGCGGCCCCTCTGCTTCTTCGCTCGTGATCCAGACAGAACTGCACATCAGAACCAGCCGAGTCTCGGTGCTAAAACCACAACAGCACCACCCACACACAAAAAAAAACAACTGTTTACTAAATCAGCTCATCACTCGTGTTAACACATGCTGGCTTTTTGTAGTATTTAGACTTTCAGGTGTTTTCAGGTGAGTGTTTTCGTCTTGATATCCACCATAGATCAAAAAGCCTTGCAGGCTTTGTCAGCTTCATGGAGGAGTGAGTTCAGGAGTGGAACTATAATCTTATCTGGTTTAAGATGAGTCAGAGCAGAACTCTGACAAGACAATATTAGAAATGGCAGCAGGATAATCTCAGCTTTGCTTTAGTCAAAAGTTAGACGTTTATGAATCTGGACGTGATTTGTCTTTAGTTAAAAAAAAAATAAATAAAATAAAATCTCCCCAAGGTGCAGTTATGAACTGCAGTGGTGTATGATGGGATTTTAGTCCCTCTGTCTGTCGTCGCTTTGGTTCCCTCCTCTGACAGTAAGATGAGCTGTCCGGCGTGTCCCGACCCAGGATCACCTCCCTGTCGGCCCAATGTCAAATGCAAATCGTACGCTGACGGTGCAAAGCTAATCCTCCCGCACATCCGAACTGCTTTCATTCACTTCACCCCTCAGATTAAGCCGCGGCAGAGAGCCCGGGGATGGACGACACGCCACACGAATGTGTGATAACGGCGACTCCAGCAGCGATGTGCCACACACAACAGTTACACAACAGCCGGCAGTCTCTCTACGAACACAAGCAGGAGGAGGCAGTGATTATGCTGCTTTACTCTTCCGTCTAAAACAGATAAGATATTAATTGTTAATAAAGTTTCCTGCAAACCCAGCTTCAAAGAACTGAACTCTACCCTTGTGCTGTCTGGGGATGTTGATTTAGTCAAAAGGAATAAGAAAACGTGAAATCAAATGAAAATTAAAATGAAATATTCATAGTTATGGGAGTGGATTTTAGAGAGAAAATAGAAAATGTGAATGAAGTGAAACTGTGTGCGTCAGAAAAGTGACAGTTGCTGGAGTTTCACTAGACACGCTGGACTGAGCCACCTTCCTGATAAAAACCAACTGGAGCTCCTGAAATTTAAATATCAGCGGGATCAAATTCACACGGCTCAGAAACACATCACACAGTTCCATTGCATCAAAATAAATATCTTTCACATATTTTATCTCAATAATCGCCAATACATAATCTATAAAGTAAGTTGCTTGACTCAAAAATGTTTTTGTTAGCAGTTGCTTTACTGTAGAGCAACTTTGGTCAACACCAAATAACAACTCCAGATTTCCGTTTAACAACTTCAGAGCTACATGACGTTAGTCAATTACATGTGAAAATACCGACTCAATAAGACTCATTTATTGTAAATAGTTTAAATATGTGTCCCATACTTATACAATTAGATACGTACTTGCTGACTAAGCTTGTACTCTATAGATTTTTTCAGATTTTTGCACTATTTATTTTTGCCCAGTTGTTCTATTTTAGCTACCGGTAATCATAATCCAAATATAAAAGAGATATTTTAGCTGGATTTTTTAAAACACATTTACCTTGCCTTTTACACTGTTTAGCTTTTAGCTTGCCTTTAGATACCTTTAGCTAGCCTTTTAATACGTTTAGCTAGCCTATAAATACTTCTAGCTAGTATTTTACAATGTTTAACTTTGCATTAGCCTTTAGATACTTTTAACTACACTTTAAGTACATTTAGCTAGGCGTTTGATGCTATCAGCTAGCTGTTTGACACTTTAGTTACAGTAGGCTTTTAATATTTTTAGCTATGCTTTAAATACTTCTAGCCAGCCTTTGTGATGTAAAGCTTTTAACTAGCCTTTACTAGCCGTGGTAGCTTAGTGGTCAGTGCTGTGTTTTTTTATTAATCCTATGGCTACAGGTTTGAGCCCAGGTTGCTTCATCTAGAGTAAACCAATTTGAATTTGATCGCTGTGGCTATTAACAGGTGAGCAGCCAAAAGAAACTACAATAGTTAACCTTTTATTATCTTTAAATTTTAGCTAGTGTTTTACTACTTTCATGAGCATATTGTAACCTTTTTTCAGTCATAGAAAATACTTTTTTGTCTTAACGCTCACACATGACTGGAAATATTTGCAAACTTTTTACTGACACAAAAACAACAATAAGAAGGCCTAAAACCATATTTTTCCAACAAATAAAATACAGATAAGCTATAATAATTTTTAACAAAATTCACCAGAAAGGTTCTGTCCTAATTTTATGAAGTGAGCAGTACCGACCAATCAAGTTTGAATGAATTAGTTCATGATTTAAAACTGTAATGTAGAGAACCAAATAGTCCAAATAAAATGTATCCATAAAGTCTGAAAACCATCAACTATTAATTGTAAATCATTTAATTTTATAGTTACCTTTCTAAAAACTACTGGTAACTGCTAAACAACAGATGGTATCCAGAACAGTAAGCAAAGAAAATGCACAGGTGGATGTGAACCGTCGACATTGGAAGTTCACCAAAGTTTCACTTTTTTTTTTTTGGAGTTGTTCTTTGGAGAGTCCATTATCTGCAGAGATGTGTCCTTATCTAAACCACATTTCAGGCCTAATATTTTGATAAAAGGGCCAATGAAATGAAAACACCATCCCTGTCCAGATCCATGTTTTAGATTTTGGCAGTGGGTCCATACCCGTGTTGAAGGGGAGGTGAAGGAGGGAGGAGGCACTGACCTCTATTCTTAAAGCCAGGGGCCTGTGGTACACAGTGAGTCCCATGGCTCCCCTGCTCTGGGCCTGGCCCCCACCATGGGTCTGGCTCTGGAGCTCCACACCTCGCTCCTGTCCTAGTCGCCACTCCAGCTCATCCCTCTGAACGGACTGTGAGTGACATGGAGAGGGAAGGGAGGGGAAGGAGGTATTGGGAGGAGAGTGTAAAGGAAAAGAAGGGTGGGCAACAAGTACAGATGGTGGTGGTGATGTTGGGGGAACATGTGTAAGGTGGATTGTGGACAAAATAGACAGAAGACACCAAACGAGGTAAAAGGGACAAGGAAAATAAGCAGATGGGTGAAAAACAAAAATAAATCATAAAATGGGTATAAAAAGCAGAGGAGGAGGGAAAATCAGCTAACGGACTACATGAAGGGGGAAGTAACGATCTGACTAGAGTATGAAGAAAAGCGCAAAGAGAAAAACCAACTTAAAGATGACGGCGTAAGAGAGAGATGAGAAAAGAACGAGAATGAGGATGAACAAAATAATGGGCTGAAACATCTGGTAGGAACACAAAGAGGAACAAAGAGAGGGAACCGGGGGGAAAAGAATGCAAAAAACACTTGTTATGAAGCGCATGCAATGAGGGATACATGAGTCCAAACCAACAACTGAGAAATACCACGGAAAACTGCAGAGCGAGGGCTAGCACGCTAAAGAGTTTTCAACACATGCTACAGCCATGTGTGCATCAGAAGCAATAAATCAAAGACAATCACATCTGGAGTCAGTGTGATGCAGATTTGAGAGAAAAATGTTTACAATAAAAATAAACTAAGGGATTAAACTATAGATTTGAAGCAGGAATGTTAATATAAAAAAATAGCAACAAAACTTTTGTTAGCTAGCTAACTTAGCAACAAATGTTATTGGCTACCATTTGTACCAGCTAACAGCTCAGAGACACTCTTACTAAGTTCAGCTTCCAAAACAATCACTTAGATCATCACTAAAATTGCTACATTAATCTGATTCTACATGCTCCACCATTATTATATTCAATGCGCGTTGGAGCAGAGATAACCAATCCCACGTCACAGATGACATACGCGAAGTTCGCGGATTTCCAGTGACGACACACAGCGCCAAATTTAAAATGACTTTGAATGAAATTTGAATATACTGTATTTATAAGTTTGTTTGCAAAAGCGAACATAGTTGAATGATAAAATATACAGTATTTATGTTGTGCCACTTTCTGCAAAGTTCATAAATCATGTCACAGATGCTTTAAGTCGAGGACTACCTGTATATGCATACATATATACAGGTTTATATATACACAGGTGTATATAAAAACGTTGCACCAAAATTTGACGTGTCAGTTTGTTGTCAGATGAAACAGCATGGATACCCATCATGCAGCATAGATGCATGCGTACATCTAACAAAGTGTTATGACGGATGAAATCAGAACAACCACAGTGAAAACAGGAGCAGTAAGGTCAGAAGTAGTTCTACTATGTGGTCGATAAACACTGAGAGGTGCTGGGAGCGGGGGCAGGCTTTCTCCAGCTTTGAAATAAACACACACTAACAGACGATCAATAGTAAGAGCCAGGAGACAAGAGGGATGAATGAAAAGAGTGGCTGTGGCTTCTGCGTTGATGGATGTGTGTGTGTGTGTGTGTGGGGGGGGGGGGGGGTTTACACACTTTTTGATGTGTAATTAGATGACAAAGCTGAATCTTTTCGATATAAAAGGGTAAGTTCAAGTAGCTTCGTGTAAGTACTAATATAAAGTTTTGTTTTTGTTCAGATATTTTCAGGAGGGATTTTGTTGAAACAATATAAACACTTCATCTATTGTGAAAGCTCTCTGAAAGACATGAGTTGAAAAAAATACTTTCATTTGAGCAGAATAAAACAATACCTGCTGGTCTGCGCAGGGCTTTTTTGGAGTTAGGTTTTTTTTTTATTTATTTATTTATTTATTTTTTTTTCTGAGATAGAACTGAAGCCAAAACAAATTTCCACAAGAGGTCAATAAATAATATTGGTTTTCATAATTTGCTACCATACATGTTCATCTTGAATTGACTTCTAGCATATCTCCATTTGAGCTCCTATCTACAATTAAACATGACATGTGGTAAAATAGTCTTCTTAAATGGGTGACTGCGTTCACTCAGGAAATCACTGAGGAGTCAGAGCAGAGTTTCAGCCTCTCTTCATGAAAACTACTCAGCTGAGGAGATTTGTCCATGGTGCTTTCATCTAACAGGATAAGATGGTTGAGAAATGGTCATTTGGGAGGAGGACTCGGGGACCAAGACCTGGGTTCACTGGAGGGATTGTAACTCATGACTGGTTCGAGAGGAACTCCGTCTCATTGTTCTTCTCATCTTAAAACAATAGTTGAAAGTTACTGTATCTTGGGATGATGGACTTGGGGATTTGTTTAACAAAACTATTTGTAAATTTGCCCTGAAAGTCTTTAAAGTTTTTTCGTCAGACAGTTTATATGTCAGTACAAATTGATATTTCTCCAATAAATGGTATTTTAAGGATCAATAAGGCTCAAACTCTGACCACTGGTGTGATTTGAATTCAAATGTTAATGGAGTCAGGCAGTTCAGAATGATATTTGCACAGAGACACAGTCCAGTCTCTCGTGTTTTTGAGTCTACACTGTGGGTCCTCTTGACCACAACTTATGGACACAAGAAGTGAAAGTTGTTTGAACATATAAACCAGGGGTTCTCAAACATTTTGGGTTCAGGGCCCCCTCATAATCCTCATGTTTATTAAATAATTTTCTTCAATTCGTCTCTATAACGCAAGATAAATAGTTGTGTAACAAATACTTAAGAGCTGTTCTTTATTAGTGTTATTACCATTTTTATAATTTTAAACATGAGATATGTTTCCTTTATAAGACACTTAATTAACAAAATTTTTAATTTCAACTTCCAAAAAATAACGTTTTCAGAAAATTAATAGAATAAAAATAAAAAAACTGTTTAAAACTTTACCTAGTCACATAATGAACATAATGAACATAATAAATGTATTGACACTTCTTCAATTTATTACAGAAAACTCTTTACATCAAACTGAACAGAATCATAACAGCAGTAGTCATAACAAGTAACAGGATTTCATTTGTGGAGTGATTGATGCGGGAATGTAAATAGCAGGCGGGTTGAGGTGGTGGTGGGGTAGATGGGGTCCTGCCCCAGAATAAAGTGTTGGTCATTGTGATTTCCTACATTTTGATGTATTTTAACAGGTTTTTAAATATCTAAATGCTTGTAAAAAAAATAAAAAAATAAAAAATATGCACTTTG
>JARVLU010001586.1:27996170-28008557 GCA_031762415.1 Simpsonichthys santanae
CACATTTGACGAATTTTTAAAAGCACAATCGTCTTAAGATGGAAAAATAGCTAAAGCTAACTCTTCTTCTTCTTCTTCTTGTGTTGTTTTATGGCGGTAGGCAGACCAGCGTAAGGTGCATTACCGCCACCTACTGAGCTGGAGTGTGGACAGGAGATTAAAAATAAAAAAAAAAGAAGCTAACTCGGAAGATCTGCGCTGCTTTCAGTAATGCTCACGACGTAAACTACCCCCCAATATGGCGCCCATGACGTCACGTGCAAAAGACCTATTTGTAGTAATTTACCTAGTAACAACTGTTCTTGTCAAAACATTTTTCCTACCTAGCATAAGTCTTTCATTGGGCAAACTATCAATGAACGTTTTATAATTTACCTAATTTGATCATATCATATAAACTTTGGTAACCAGTTGACATAGACTGTGGGGTGATCTTAACAGACAAGCATGTCAACCCGAACTGAAAGAAAGAATAAAATCCATATTAATCATTTGCTACAAATATGATGGCAAATGTATCCATAAAATACTTTAATAAAAGGCTTCAGCAACATTTGTGTGTAAGATATCAGCTAAATGTTGCCTAAAATGCACTTAGTGTCAGGGTTTTAGCAGTGTTGTTTACACCATCAGACTAATGCCGGACATTAAGATGAGGCAATTATTTTTTTAATATTTTGTATGTTATCGTTTATGGGATTGTTTTGTACTGTAATTTTTTAAAAATTAACTAATTTTATTAAATAAATAAATAAATAAATAAATAGTTTGCAGCAGAATTGACTCCTGAGCTTTAACGCCTCAGTGCCTTAAATTCTAATGTTTGTTAAATTCTTCTAACCAAACAGAGGTTGCGTTCTTGTCAACAGTGTTGTAGCAGTTCTCATGCAGAGTCATTAATTCAACGCTGTGATTACCACAGGGGGAGGTAATTTGCTCAATCTGCCTTAGGTGGAACAAAACGTAAACCACAAATTCACTCTGACAATAAGTCAAATGTTGAATCTAAATTGTTCACAGGAATACCCTTTGACTTTTCAATTATTGCAACAAGGTTCAATGATTTCAACTCTTTCTGCATGCACATCAATGTTATATTAACTGAAGTCTGACTTGAAAAAAATCCAGACCTATTCATTAGGCAACCTTCTCCTGCAACTTGGTATAAGATTCCTATTGACAGGCATGGCTGTGCAGAACGTGCTTAAGCTGCTCACTGTTGCCCTGGTCTCTAATTAGAGCTGAATTTTATTGCACGCGCTGCTGATTGAGGCTCCCGTTGAGTTTATTTTGCCCTTAAATGGCCTACTAATGACTGAACACTTAGGGACATTTAATTTAAATCTAAATAGATGCTCACATTTGCAATCACTAGGTTTGCTCTTTATGTGGATTCTGCTACTACTTAGGTAAAGTTAGGGATAACTTAATTTTGTTTAAACTGGTGAGTTAAATAGTGGGGGGCATTTAATTTATCCAAGAGTAAAATATGTCACCTTTCAGTACAGAAAAGAAGATAACTTAAAGATAGAAGTATAAATATGTCTAACGATCACCCCTCTCAGCTAGGTGGAGGCCATTTTGAGGGACTGACTTATGTAAACACATAACTGAACGTTCCATGTTAGCAATCTGTTATATATATATATTTCATAAATAATAATTTCAGCCTATATTACTTTAATCAACTTCCTCTAAATGTTAAGGTTTATGCAGAAATTGCAGTTTTGCCAGCAACAGCATGGAAAAACGTTCCCAATGAATGACCAGAAGGAGACATCTATCTATTTAATAGTAGCACCAGGTCAGATGTTATGTTTAAATATAAAAAAGTGCTAAAAGTAGTTGGTGACCGATTATCTAACATAATAAAACTGTATAAACTGGTTCTAAAACCCAGCAGAACTGTGGCCTGGCTAAACCCAGCCTTATAGGCTTTACTATGTCCAGAGTGGCCAATAAACAGATTAGCTGACCCATCGAGCAATAAAATGCCAATCTAGCTCAGGGTACACTGCTAACAGTTTTTTGACATATGAACTTATAAACACACTTTTTTGATCAGTCATTACCTTATCCTTAAGACATAGCCCAATGCAGCTTCTGTCCTGCCTTTAGCTCTTTAATCCTGCAGGTATTTATTTACCCAATGCTTCTTGCTCTCTGGCTGCTTCAGAGCAAATGAAAATATGTAGAAACTTTGAGTTTGTTTACCATTTACGTGTTTACAAAGTAGTTGAATACTTGTTGTCACAAGAGCAAAGGGAACAACCTTTAGGCTTTTTCTTGCATTGTTGACATGACTTAGGTCCCTCAAAATGGCAGCGCAGGGCAAGTTATAAACTTACACAATCATGTGCGGATAAACAGACCTGTGTCTAATGAACTCACCTGGAAGTCAGTGATCAGATCTCTTCCGAAGGTGCCGATAGGGGAGTCGCGGGACATGGAGGTGACTGTAGACAAGAAGCTGCTGGACTCTGTGAGGTTCGGCATGGGTGAAAGATCGTCTGTCCTTTCTCTGAGCCCCTCTCCTACGTGGTCCAGTTTCTCCATGAAAATGTGTAGCTCGGTCCGGAAGGCTTTCATGCGAGTGTTGATGGTGTCCAGAACCTGAGTATCTGGTTTGGGTCCAGACGTCGCTCCACTCTCCAGACTCTCCCCTGTCGTCACCAGCAGCTGACCCTCAAAGATCAGGCTGTCCGTGTCTGTGATGAGACGGTCCACTGACTTCCCCAGCCTGTCGGCCTCTCGCTTCACGTTAGCGAACGACTCCCGCTCTTCCCTCCTGCGATTGGCTACTTCAGTGGCACTGAGGTCGCTGCCATCCAAGGGTTTGATGCTTCCTAACCCTGAGGTGGTTCCTGTTTTCTCAAACAGGTCTTCGGAGTCACTCTCCCCACCGATGGGACCCTCCCGTTTTGGCTGTAGAAGAAGAAGTCGCCCTGCCTCCTCCTCCTCGGCGGCTTCTCTCCGGCCCGCGTCGCTCTCTGCGTCACTGTCTCGAGGGCTGCCGGAGCGAAGGCCGAGGTGCGCGGCCAGATCGTTGCGCTGAACGTTGGACATGAGGACCCGGTTCTCGTACTGCAGCTTCATTACCTTTCCACTCAGCTCATTGATCTGCATCCTGGCCGACTTCAGCTCTTCCATCAATATCCCACTACCGGAGCCATTACTGCTCCCCCCATTGCCGGGTTTAAACAACACCCCATCAGTGGCCTCCTCACCAGCAGGAACAGAGCTGCAGCTGCTGGGGCCAAACTTAAAGCGATTGAGTTCAGATGTTAGCTGCCTGTTGTGGTCCTCGATCTCTGAGATGGATCGGCGCAGCAGCTCTGCCTCCTCTTCGACGAACTGGAGGTGGCGACGCAGCTCGTTGGCCGACTCCAGCGGATCGCCGCCGTACGGCGACGAGGGCATGCTGGAGAAAGGCTCCCGCCCAAAACAGTCCTTTTCATACTGACTGCGAATGTCTTCGTTTTCAGCTCGTAAGCTGCGGTTCTCCACCTCCAGCTCCACGATCTTTCTTCCAAGAATGTTGGCCTCCTCCTCTACCAGCTTCAGGCGAAGTCGCAGCTCAGCCTCTCGTGTGGTATGAGGGCCCCCACCCGAGCACTCCACCAGTGGAAGTGGGCTGTCAATGTCGCCGTGAATGGACTTGTACTTCTGTAGTTCCTGTTCAAGTTCATCCTTCTCCCGACCCAGCTTTGCCATCTTCTTCCTCATCAGACCGGACTCCTCTTTAGAAAACTGGAGCTGGCACCGGAGGTCTGCACTGTCCTCCTACAAGCCGGGGACACAAAACACGTTATTGGGTATAAATCTATACAAAGACAATACAACTCCACTGCAATGAATCAAAAGAGGAACTGTTTTGTGAATCAATTGGGAGTTATCGCGCTGATGTGAAAGCATACAATGGAAAACTAGAATTGATTAAGAGAAAGGCAGAGAAGTCGCCACCTTTCATGCCAAAGTTTTAAACAAAGATCTGTATGTGCTCAGAGTCTGTGATGAAGGTGACTCTCAGCTGGTACCACAGCTACTTTTAGCTCAACATCTCTAAAAATGTCTGTTACAGACATTTTTTTAGGCGGATTAGCTGTCAAGTCAAAAACAAACAGTAAGATTGTAATTGAATTTGTGTTAGACATTAGGAAGGAAGGCTACAAGACTATGAGTTTTAGGTGTTAAAAAGAATATATTTTGTTGCACTCTTTCTGAGCATTAAAAATAAGCAAGTTTTACAAAAACATAGAACGCTCATTTTTCTCTCAAAATATTGGGGTTACCGGTAATGGCAATAACCAATCAGCTTCTTTTGACAATAACAATAGGTTTATAGCATTTTTCTGGTGTTCATGGCTAAACATTTGATCATACTGATGTAAAATAAAAGAAAGGGCGTATCTGTGTACCTGACTTGTGGATTTCTTGTCTTTAAAGACTTCTCTGCTTCCTCGTCTCTTCAGAGCCGTCTGAAAAACAAAGACAAGAATGTAACGAACGTTGGCCAGAACAATAAACTTTTTCAAACCTTCTCCCAAAATTCACAATTACCGTATTTACTTTCAATGAGGTCCAGTTACAGAAAACACAACTTCTGCATTCATAGTTTTGCTGATGACGTCTAAATCTATCTGTCTAATCTGGGAAACACACTTAAGGTGTGGTACACGGTTTCATTAAAAAAAAATAATAATAAAAAAAAACTACTTTAATTTGAACAAAAATAAAAGTATAAATTCACATTTGTCCCAATGGATACCAAAAAATTTGGGGGGCTATAATGGTTGTTTAAAAATTTGTAACATATGATGCTGCATAATGAAGAGAGATTAAAGACTTCTCTATATTTTTTCTATACGTCCTGGTGCCAAATCTTTTACAGACGATGACAAACATGTGACCCATGCTGTAAAATGAGACGAGTTGAGCTCTGCAGTGCTAAACATAGAAATGTTTAATTTTTTTGGTGTAACTGAAATTTGCATAAAAATTAGTTTGTAAAGACGCCTTCTAGTGATCTTGGTAACTAAAATAGCTTATAACCTTCCTAAACTACCTTTAAAACAAAGTCACATGTCTCCAGAAGTATTATTTTGTCTTATCACCACTATAGTGGCAAAATATCATCATTAGTCAATGTTATCATTAAGTAAAAATAGATTATGCAAAAATAAAGAGATTCAAAACTTACACAGACCCTTTATACCTTCCTTGTGCATCATTACAGATAGTTTTATTTCTTTTGTCTCTCACTCATTCGCTCAGTCAGACAGCATGCTCTGGATCAGCCTAACTGAAACCCAAGGTCTTAGTCCAGACTTCATGGAGTCTGTAATTTCGTCCACATAGGCTCACAGATATGTCTTATTTCTATAAGCTTCCCTTTCATATTTGGTGGTGATAAGACCTTACATGCACATCATAGCCTGTTATTACTGATGACATAAGAAAAACACATTCTACCCTGGCCTAGACAGGTTACTTCACCATGTCCTTTGAAACTGACCATGTGATTGCTGTAGTGTTGGCAAAGCCCTTCGTGTAATGTCTGGCAAAATTGTAAGGCTTGGAATTGCTTTTGAACTATAAAGCTGGAATTCCCAATTGCATCACTCCAGAGAAATACAAGTTAAGTATTCAAACCAGCACTCTAGTAAACCAAACAAGAGGTACGCCGATGTCCCCCGTCACTGAGGGATTTTAATGTTTGTAGTTTTGGAGATGAGAGTTTTTCTGGTCTGGAATTGAACAAGGAATGCAAGAAAAGCTTAATGTTTTTGGTCAGGTCATCTGGACGGTGAGGGTTCAGCATGAGGAAAGAGGCTGCCGTTAGCTTTTTAGCTTTTTAGCTAGTGCACCTGCATTGCGAGTCGCTAGCTTAGTGTTACATCGCGCGGCTTCGGATGTTATCAGTCCATTGAAGCTAAAAACGGAGCCTATTATCATCGCTACCAACGCTAACAACATACCTTTAAACCCAATAGGAGGTACAAGAGGGGCAGTCTGACCGCTACATATGGGGATGATAATAACTAATAACGGCCATTTAATGGCTGATAACGTTTGAAGCGGGTGGTTACATCAGTGCTGACAGGTGGTTAGGGGGATGGGTGGTGCGCTCGGTTCAGTAGACGGGGGCTCGGTTCTGTTGATGGAGCGGGGCAACCCCCTTGGTAAGGGAAATACTGTATATACAGTTGTCCCTAGTTTATCGTGGGGGATCCGTACCCTGATGCCCCATGATAAGTGAAAAACCACAAAGTAGGAATAGGAGTACAATAAAAAGGCGTTTTAAACTCTGTCCATACTCTTACAATATTCTAAACAATGTTTCTAAACTCTAAATGTTCTACAAGAGCTCAGAGTGTCATGAACTCAGCTTTCTGCCACGGCTGCACTCTGCGCTCTCGGCCACGCCCACTTCTCCGCTGCAGAACGGCGATCAACAGAGGAGGAAGGAGGAGGAGCTGCAGGAGAAAGCTTATCCTGCAGCTCTGGGCTGCACAAAGGTGCAGCAGGCGCTAAACATTTTAAAATAATTTATTTTAAGTAAAAATTCCATGCTGATCGTGTGGCTCATCCATCAACCAGCCAGTTGTGTGTCATGTCCAATCTTATTTTGAAAAACCGCGATGGAGCGAGTCCGCAAAAAACGAACCGCAAAGTAGAGAGGGACTACTGTATAAATATAAATGGTGGTGGCCATCTTGGATTTAGATAAGGTAATTTCTTTCTTACGCTTGTATGCAATCACGCACTAAAACACATTAGCCCTGTTGCTTATTTTTCTACTTATCCAGGTGATAAATTACAAAATTTCAACAAACTACATATCATTTTTGTCTGTCTAAGCAGATCTCACTTGTAAATGAGTCTTCTAGGCTCAATGCAACTTATCTGTCTAAATAAAGGTTGATTGAATCATTATGAAGTTTCTGAGATGGAGAATTTGAAAACAATAATAACTCAATATTGAAAAAAATTCCTTGTTGCGTCTCATTTTGCCAGCTCAGATCACAAACGTTGTGTGTTACTAACAAACTAAAGCAAAGGACACGCAGAAGCATTATTTTATTTAGATGTATTATATAATACGTCAAGGCTCAGTCTGACAGAGATAAGATTAGATCTGACTGCAAATTATATCACATAATCACAGATTTATGGACGCTGCTTGTGGTTTCCTGCATTTGTCACATAAATCATCTGCAGAAACAGCTCAACTGAAACATTTCAGGATAAAAATAATTTGCATGTTCTGCCGTATCCTTCGCTCTGCACGTTGGGCGACTTTAGATCCCGTCTTATCCTGGATCAGGGTTAGAGACACGCAACACTTGGAAAACGCTCCGAGGGGGAAAGCATCTTCCTGCCCGGCGTGAAGTGAAAACCTGCCTTGCAGCTAATACTGCTGCAGAAATCCCACTGATAAAACGGGGCCTTCTGCACGCCAGCTTAGCCCCTGCAGCTAATGAAATCATTTCTTTTTCCACTCAGCTCTGTTTTACGTCATGAAGTGACAGGCAGGAGAAAAACCCAGAGAGAGAGGAGGAAGCAGATCTGATCCCAGACCTGACAAACCTATTTAAAGGTCTTGATGATCAGCAGAGCTTCTTTCTAGGAATGTTCTCTTGTTCTCGTGCAGGGAGAAAACGTTTTATGAGAGCTGACATATTCATAAAAAATCCTGGAAAATTCCTTCAGTATTTCCCAAAGCCCTGCTTACTCTAACAAGGAGTTAAATAAAAAACATCTACAGATATAATCCCCGCACAGAGAAGCTTCTCAAAAATTGAGTGGCTAAAACCAGTAAATGTTTGTAGTTAAATTAACAAATATATTTACCAATAAATTAAAAAGTTTTTCCTTAACTGATTATATATGACGGCTTGTTTTAACGCTTAAAGTCAACTGCACAAAAAAAGGCTTCTTATTCCATTTTCCAATCATTTACCTTGAAATGAATGAACATATTTTGCAGATTAACTCTAAGAAGACTAATGATATTGCATTTCTGCTAATTGTAAGTCAATAAAATAGTAAAACGTCAAGTTGTCTCAATCATGTGGCCTTGGATTTCAAATTAAACGTTTGCATTTCGCAGTCAATAATTAGATTTAGTGTTTAAGGCTTTAGATAGATTTAAAATGGATAAATGAGCTTGTTATTAATCTCAAACAGTCAGTTAAAGGATGAAAACAATGCTCATTATACAAATGCCAGAAGAAAACATTTGATTTTTAATTTGCCACGTAAATAAACTGAATAATTACTTATTTAACTGAAACATTTTCTACATTCTGCATCTAATATTTATTTAGAAAACTCTTCGTTGCCACCCTGAACAGCCCAGTAGGACGGTGTGACTCATTCATGGCCAGACGGATGGAAAATATGAGGGAACTGGGTTTGTCCAGACACAAAACAGCCTTCGACTCAGTTTTCTGTTTCTTTTTCAACAATCAAACTAAAACACCAACAAGTTTTACTTCAGTTACTAAATACAGTATATTTTTAATCTTCATTTGAAGCCTAAAAGTGTCTTCTTCTACTTTATCTGAGTTTATTCAAAATATAGACCTGTTTGGAGATAAATGTATAACTCCTTGAAAGAATGCACATCACCCACTGCCTTGCACATCAAAGTTTTACACACAGATCTTACAGTATCTGTTAGAAGTCTCTGATGCCACACACTTGGAGAACTTGACTGCACCGAGAAGTTAATTCAGTCATGTGATTCAGCTGAGAAGCTCCAGAGACACATCTAAAAGTTGCAGGACTCTGCTCCTCGAGGTCTGGAGTCTGACACCCCTTAGAGGAAAGAATGAAAGTGTTGGTGTGCTCTCAAAGAAACAGCAAGCATACGAAGCGCCAAATGACTTCACACACGGACATTAACCTAAAAATCTCTCAGAGGGGAGGACAAGAACATCTTTGGGGTGGAGGAGGGTGATTTTTTTTTTTTTTTCAGCATCTGCTCTCATCAGCTTGGCCTAGTTCTGCACAAAGATGGCGCAGAGCAGGCAGGGGCGTCTTGTTCTGGTGAAACAGGATTAAAACGGGGGGGAAGCTGAGCACAAAAGGAGCCGTAGCGGCCGCTCGATGCAGATAAACCCCTCCTCAGCCCTGACACAACCAGCTAAGACCCCCGCTAACACAAAAGAACAAATATGGCTTGTGGAGATAAGTGGCTCTGAAATGTTTAGAGGCAGATTATATTAGTGACATCAGGAGGAATGAGCTCAATCTGGACTGTAATCCTTTCCAATAAATTAATTAAAGGGGAGCATGTCTTGAAAAAAAAATAAAAAATCTAACTCATCCACCGCCTTTCACACCAGGGCTGTTAAAATATAAGATTTGTCAGTGTTTTGACTGTATATGTGCATCATTAACAATAAAAATAACCACGAAATGCACATCGCTGTCTAACGCACGTCAAAAATAAAAACACTGAAAATTTGCTTTTTTGGGGGGTTTTAAACTACAAAGTAAGTTCTGTAAAACTGAGGAGTTGTAGATATTTTGGTCAGTCCTTAAAAATAGCGTGCATGATCTCATGCTGTCACGCTCAGAACATGTGTTGTGGATGACTCTCAGCTACTACCACGTCAAATATCAGTTAAATGTCAGTAAAAGGAACTGAGTTCAAGTCGTAATTTGGCTCATGTTGATTAGCTGCAGCGGCCAAAATAAATTAGATGGAGTTCGAATGTTAATGTTCATTCAGCAATCACTTTCTGCAAGTTTCATTACAGCTGGTCCCGTTGTTCATGAGATATTTTGCTGACAGGCACACAAACTCAAAGAAATACAGTAATTGGCTTTTTGCCTCTGCACTGAATATGTTCATTGTTTATTTTTGTTACTACATTTTTTTTTCCGTTTCCAGTCCAAGAAAGAGCGCCGGAGTGTTGGAGCTCCTGCTCCGTCTGGATTTACGGAGCCGTGTTATTTTTATTCGGACTATCCGTCTCCGGCTCGCGCCACCTGCAGTGGTCTAAATATACTTCATCTGGACGTGCTCCATCAGATGAACGCGCACCGCGCCACCCATCCAAATCCCATTTGCGGCTGAAAAACGGCTCAGAGGAGGCAACAAAAACGAAACCGGCAAAAAAGTCCTGAACCGACGGAACAACATCAAACCTAATGATCCGACAGGAGCCTCTCTGCAGTCATCGGTCTCCCTCACGCTCTGAACGTCTTCACCTGCTGCCAGAGTGTGCAGAGCGTCTGTCAGGTGGCACGTGGCAGCTCTCTGAGGGCGAGCCCACGTCAGGACGGCTCTGAGCAGCTTGTGGAGCATTCGTCGCCTCGGTGTTCTGACGTTAATGAGCGTCCAGGTATTTGGCTCCACCTCAGAGGCTCTGCTTGTACAGGCCAGAGATTAAAGATGTCCGCAGTGAGACCGAGCCTGTCTCGTTGGAAAAGTCCTGCGTCTCGTTTGACCTCCATGTCTAACGTTTCTCCACTGCACGGTTGTGTTATCCCACATTTCTTTTTGTATGATGTTAAGTGGAGCGGTAGGACTATCAGTCCCTTCATCTGGTTTGTGTTGGGTAAGGTTGATTAGCTGAGGCAGCCATCTTGAATTGTACTCATGAGCTGTAGACCTAAATCTGAACATTTAATTTCTGAAGGTTTCACTAAAATCCATCTCGTAGCTCATGAAATATTTTGATACTTGATGTTTTTGACAAATCCATCCGAGAATAAATTGAAAGATCGAGGCCTTTTCTTCAGTGATGAAGAAGTTGCTTCGGTCTCATGTGGTGAAGAAACAGCTGAGTCGAAAAGGTAAATATCTCACTTTACTGGTCCATGTGCGTTCCAACCCTCACCTGTGGTCGCGAGGTTTGGAGCACGACCGCAAGAACGAGATCCAGATGCAAGAGGCTGAAACGAGCTTCCTCTGCAGGGTGTCCGGGCTCAGCCTCAGAGTGAGGGTGAGGAGCTCCGTCAGCCGGAGGAG
This sequence comes from Simpsonichthys santanae, assembly GCA_031762415.1. NCBI lineage: Eukaryota > Metazoa > Chordata > Actinopteri > Cyprinodontiformes > Rivulidae > Simpsonichthys > Simpsonichthys santanae. The sequence goes on from JARVLU010001586.1 coordinate 28,007,158, forward strand.
CTGCTGCATCAAAAGTCAGTTGAGGTGGTTCAGGCGTGTGATCAGGACGCCTCCTGGACGCCTTTCTTTAGAGGTTTTCTGCTCACGTCCCACTAGTAGGAGGCCCCAGAGCTGACACATAACTCACTGGAGGGATTGTGTCTCTCCTCTGGTCTGGGAATGCCTCAGAGTCCCCCCAGGAGGAGCTGGAGAAGGTCTCTGGGGAGAGGGGGAGTCTGGGTTTCTCTCCTGGACCTGCTGCCTCTGTGACCAAAGCGCAGGTGAACAGTAAAAGACGGAGAGATGTTCTGATGAGCAGAACACTGAGACTACAAAACTGAACAATCTGCCTGCAACGTTTCATTTACCTCAAAATAAACCTGCACAAAACATCTGTCCAGTTCTTGCTGACGGACCTAAAATAATTAATAAATAAAATAAAAATTACATTATAAGGAAAAAGCTTTAGCAACAAAGGCTGTAAACAAGAAGGTGTGATAAACATGGAGTCAACAGCGTGACTCTTCCTGGAGCTCATTGTGAAAACAACCGTTCTCTTAGGATTTCCCACCGGTTGTCATGGCGACTTGACACGCACACGCTGCGTTTCATCCTGCACGGCAGCGTGAACGCAGCGTCCCTGTGTGTGTGTGTGTGTGTGTTTCTGCAGGTCACTCCATCAGTTTGTGAGAAGCACAAAGGAGCTTTCACGCCGTACGTCACTTCCTCCTTCGCTCACGGTTAGTTCGCACGTTTCTACGGGCGCATCGACGGGCCTGACGCGCTGCTCGTGGAAAACGCAAAGCCCCCACCCTTTGCCAACTGTCACAAAAGGAAACTACAAATCTTGACGCTAAAGTCCCCGGGAGTTTTCTACAGTGCGAGAAGAGTTCAGCTCGCTTTAAATAAAACAACACGCAGGACTTCTTCTGATGGAACCACAGTCTCATGTCATCCTGAGATCTGTCAGTGCTCAGAGGACGTGTTGAGGACGACTCTCAGCTACGACCACAACGAGCTTTAGTTAAAAATATGCAAATGGGGCTGTTTTTACGTTTATGGTTGACTAGAAGTAGTGACCATGTTGAATCTTAAAGCCAATATTCAGAGTTCTAATCAAATCTGTCCAGGGATTCTTGAGATACAGTCCTGATGAATAAACACACACAGAAGAGGAAAAAAAACATGGCTGCCCTTTTGCATTTAGGCGATAAAACACAGACATTTCCTCAAGGTAAAAAATAAATAAATAAAAATAAACCAGCATCAGGGAAAATCTTCTTACGTATATTAGGTTCAGAAGTACAACATTAAGCAGTTCTTGTATGGATGAATGGATGAATGGATGAATGTGTGTGTGTGTGTGTGTGTGTGTGTGTGTGTGTGTGTGTGTGTGTGTGTGTGTGTGTGTGTGTGTGTGT
>JARVLU010001586.1:28012642-28022988 GCA_031762415.1 Simpsonichthys santanae
AATGTCGCCAGGCCTCAGACGGGCCAGGAGGAAGGAAAGGCTGCCGTGTTATCTGCCTACAAGCTTCACAGCGAGTCCTCAGAGTATTCTGGGATGGCGGACTGGCTGCGAGCCAGCGGTGGGTGCAGCAGGACAACGTGAGGCTGATGCGACGCCATCATGTCTCCAACAGAAGAGGAGTGGAGTAATGTCAGAGATACACGCTGAAGATGAACCCTCAGAGGAAACACCGCTGACGACTCACACACATCAAGAGTGGTTTCTGAAAACATGATCATCTCGCCCCGCAACAGTGAGGATTATCTGTTCTTTAGATTGGTAAAGGAATTGTTCCGTCGCAGATTAAAACACTCGTTCGGGAAAAATGAAAGTGATTTACGTTTTTATTCTTAGCACAAACAAATGTCCTGAAACATGAAATTATTTTACCATTCTCACTAAAGGAAATCCAAACAACAAGACATAAAAGGCTTCACATCCCTCGACTCCATTCAAGAGTCTCCACACCTCTAGAGAAGTGGTCTGCAACCTGCGGCTCTGGGGCCACAGGCGGCTCTTTGGTCCTTGGTCTGCGGCTCCTCGAAGTTTGGACCAAACATAATTCATTCAACCGTTATTTAGGCAGTTTAATGCAAAATGTATCCAACTTCCAGCTTTACAGCAGAACCTTTCCCTCAAATCCACCAGAAAACTTTGGAAGACCTTGTAGGATATAAGAAGGTTATCTCACTACAACCTATAGAACAATTGTCTTGAAGAAATATTGTCAATAATTAATTAATTGATAGATGCACCTAATTAAAGTTAAAGTAAATAAAAATGTTTTTAAATTAAAAAAATATTGTCATAATTACATATCTAACAAAATGGTCAAATATTTAGACACACTAAATGTATGCATTATTACTTTAAAGTAGGACACGTAATTATTTTTGTTTTTCTAAAATTCAAAAGCAGACTCGCATAAACCTTTCAGTTTTAATCAGGGTTAAATTTGTTTTTGAATGAAATTGGTATGAAATATATATTTTTCCCTTGTTTACATGATTGTGGTCTTTTCTTTAGCCCTAACATGTAAAATTATTAATTAATGTTCATATTAATGACATAATTTTTGTTTTATAAAGTCACCCCCACTGGCTGAAAAACAAAAAACAAAAACTGGCCAATGAGCCACCACTTGATAATGACCATTGTAGCAAAGGTTGTGGCTCTAGACATATTTTGTCTTCATTTTTGTAAATGAAGGATATGAATGGCTCTTTTGGTTTAAAAGTTTGCAGACTCCTGTCCTTGAGTCTCCAACCTTCAAGAATCTCTACGCCTCAAGTTCTAGACTTGAGCAAGGGTGTCCAACCCTGGTCCTTGAGGGCCACTATTATACTATAGACTACTAGACTAGTAGTCTCTACGCCGCCAGCTCTAGCGTTTCTTCACCTCAAGTGTGTAGAATCTCTACACCTCAATCTTCTAAAATCTCTACACCTCAATCTTCTAAAATCTCTACACCTCAATCTTCTAAAATCTCTACACCTCAAGCTTCCATGTTCCCATATTGTTACAGTATACATATTACTGTGTGGTCATAAACTGGGATCTGGAGCTTTCCGGTCCGACTTCCACCCTCGGCTCAGACAACAGATTATTATTCTCATTTCTGACCGGAGCTCCGCAGGGAGCAGGAGGTGGGTGAGAAATGGGGGTCCGGGTGTCCATCTGGCTCATAATGAGGTCAACCCTCCTCCCCATGTGCACCACGTCCCACTTAGTGCTTTATTGTGGCCTTGCACACAAGCTCGGTGGGGAAATGTCAGGAGAGGGGACAACGAAACATAAAATACTGCATCATTAAGACCCCCCAACCCCCCCCCCTCCAAAAAAAAAAAAAAAAAACAGAATGAGCAAACTGCCACAGGAAGCTGCAAAAGATGAAATGTGAGGAACTTGGAATCATCAACCTCATTTTCATTTATCGGCTTTATCGTTTATTTGTGTTTCTCTTTCTACTGAAGACACTGGACGATAAAAGGTTCAACTCCTGTGTTTTTCACTGATTCCGCCTTTTTCTTTAAAATCTGTTCTAATCATACAAAATCACGTTTTTGGATCGTTAAAAGCAGCTAAGCAGAGAAACTAAGCTATGAGCTAAGCTAACGGGCCGACCTCGGGGAATAAAACCTCCATCTTGTCATAGCTCCATAATTCACGATTGAAACCTGTGCCTTCGGTAAAAAGTTGTTTTTCTCTGCAAAAAGAAGCTGAGAACTTTTTTACTGATTTTTTTATTAAAGCTTTGTGTGAAAAATGCTATGCTAAAGAGCTCAAACCACACCGAGCGCCCGCCATTTTGAGAACCGGAGAGACAGCCCATGTCACGTCAAGGGGCCTCCCTCCCATTTTTCTTAAAGAGACACGCCGCTTGTTCCCTCACTATCCATCCATTGGTTCAAACAGACTTATACTACCATCCAGTGGTTGATAAAATGTACTACACTCAAAACAAATCAAAATTTCTTCTTAAATTTGACAATAATTACAAATTATTGTCAAATTTCAAACAATATTATCGTTTATCGCAATAATTTCTGAGACAATTAATTGCCCAGCAAAATGTGTTATCATGACAGGTCTAGGAAGGCGCTCATGTCTCACAGATACCAGAAAAGTTTTTTTTTTTTTTTAAATGCAAACATTTTAATTTCTTAGATCAAAAGAATATTTGTCATTGAAACAAGGCCCTGAAAATGGCCCAGAAGAGACATCTTCGTGATCTAAAACCACAACTAAATCTGTGGCATAAAACCATTACAGATCAAACCAGGCAATATTTCACCGTCACCGACTCTCATAAGAACTAAAAAATAAAATAAAATTTGACCATATTTCACAGGAGACGACATATGATGTTGGAAGTTTTACTTTCCTGACGGCCGCCTGTTTCAGCTGTTTGAAGGGGAGGTGAGAAACACATTGGATCAGCCGGAGTTACAGCCTGCCAAGCTGCTGTCACCCCCCACTAAATATAACGGCTAATAACATTAGTTACGGCGAAGAGAAACATCCAGCTGTGATTTTACCGTCAAGCCTGATGCCTTTAGGTTTTCTTGAATGTAAAATGTCTTCTGTGGCACCTCCATAAAGATAAATCAGCCTTTTGTTTTCCTGTTTAATGGCTTCCCCTGAACTGTAGACTTGTCTGGACTGTAAGCACTTCAGCTGTTTGGACCATATCAAAACCATCAGCTCATTCAGGACTTTGCAGCTATAACTTTTGGTTTATGTAACATTTTCAAATACTGTATTTAACTTGACATATTTTCTATTATAATTGAATAGTTTCCAAATATTTGAAAAACTTTGCACTCTTTAAAATCTACTTCAGCCTACTTGCTCCATTTTGAGCTTTCAGCTACTATTTTAACAATTTTATCTTTTAGCTATTGACTGGGTCTGTGTTAGCTGGTCAGTGCCATGGTCTTGTAATCCTGAGGTTGTGAGTTCGAGTCCAGGTTGTGTCAGGAAGGACATCCGGCACAAAACAATTGCAAAATTTTTAATGCGAATTCGCTTGCTGTGGAAACTCCTGAAGAAGGGAGCAGCCGAAAGAAACTTACTTACCTTATCTTTTAGCTACTGGGTAATCTAAGTTTTTAGCTACTGTTATGCTGATTTTATGTTTAGCTGCAGTTTGGCAAATGTTAGCTTTTAGCTGCCATTTATCAGATTATAGCTTTTAGCTACTTTTTTTCTGGTCAGCTTTTAGCTACTGTTTTAATCATTTCAGCTTTTAGCTACTGTTTTCTGGTCTAAGATTTTAGCTACAGTTTTGATCATTTCAGCTTTTAGCAACATTTTTGATCATTTCAGCTTTTAGCTATTGTTTTTCTGGTTTTAGATTTTAGCTACATTTTTGATAAATTCAGCGTTTAGCTACTGTTTTCTGGTCTAAGATTTTAGCTACAGTTTTGATCATTTCAGCTTTTAGCTACAGTTTTGATCATTTCAGCTTTTAGCTACATTTTGATCATTTCAGCTTTGAGCTACTGTTTTGATCGTCTTTGCTTTACTCCTTGAAAACTTGTGCATTTTGAAATTTACTCTAGCATACTTGTCTCATTAGCTTTCTAGCTTTTAGCTAATGTTTAACATTTTTAACTTTTAACTACCATTTAGATGATTTGAGCTTTTAGTTAATGTTTTGTTGGTTTAATGTTTAACTGCTGTTTTGCAGGTTTTAGCTTTTTGTTAACGTCTTACTAGTTTCAGCTTATGGATACTGTTCTCCAAATTTTTGCTTTTAGCTGCTGCTTTTCCTGGTTTTTGCTTTTAGCTACCTTTCTGGTAGTTTACCTTTTAGCAATTATTCTACAGGTCTTAGCTTTTAGCTTCTACGTCGATAGTATGAGCTTTTAGCTGCTGTTTTGCTGGTTTTACCTTTTGCTACTGTATGCTAGTTTCAGTTTATGGCACTGTTTCTGCAAATTTTAGCTGATGTTTTGATGGTTTTAGCTTTTAGCTAATGTGTAGCTGGACTTACCTTTCAGCTTTTCTTTTCTTAATTTTAGCTTTGTTTTGATTTTGAACTTTAATACTTCAGCTTCTTTCTTCTTTTTACATTTCATCAGTCATGAATGTAAAGATAAAAACGTTCCTGCAAGAAAAAGGAACTTTTAAAAAGCCACTTCTGTGTTCTTTTCTTTTAAACAAGTAAAAGTTTATAATAAAATTATGATAATGTTTTAGTTTTACTACATTTTATTGTTCACAAACAAACATGCAGAGTGATTTCCTAAATAAAATAAAGCTGATGGTGGATCTTGTTTGTCTTAACTGAACTAAAACAGAATAAAAAAAGGGGGTGTAGTATTTTCAGTAACGCTCCTGGATGTGTTTGAAAGAAGCTCTCTGATGCTTTAGGATCATTTTTCATCATTTTCACAAAGTGTCTGCTCCGGTACTTCAGCTGATTAAATCACTTGTGAAACATGTTGGTTAAAAATTCGTCAGCGAAGACAACAGATTCAATTTTGAAGGGTTTTAAACTTCAAAGGACAGAGCTCCAGATCTGAAACTCATCCCCCACTGGGGTTCATGCAGAACGGATGATGTGCCCCATTTTTCATAATTTGCCTAAATGGCCTCACCTCTAAAACTCTATGTGGTGACAGAGGTTTAAACGAAGGCGGGTGATAATGTTTTTGTGCATGTCTGTTGCCAAAATATATAATAATTCATTTATTTATTTATTATTTTGGCTGCTCTCTTCTTCAGGGGTTGCCACAGTGAACTAACTCGTATAAAGACTTGGTGATTGTTTTTACGCCGGATGTCCTTCCTGACACAACCTCAGACCACCGAGCTACCACAGCCCTCTGTGTGGAGCAGAGAGCAGATGGTGGGGGATGAAGGCCTTGCTCAAGAGCCCAGAGTCAGACAAAAGAGGATGGAGGCAGGTGTGGGTGCTTTAACTTTCCCACCCACATTTTGATGTTGTCGGTCTGGGGAGTCGAACCGGCAACCTTTCAATCGCAGGCCCATCTTCTCTAACCTCTGCGCCTCCACTCCCCTTAAAATATCTTGTAAAACATTTTATAAACCGACAGAATTTAACGTAACTCACGAAGTAATCACTGGATGTGTGCCCACAACTAAAAGTAATTTGGAGAAAATCCAATTCAAGATGGCCCCCACAGCTCGTTAACATTCGCTAACACAAAACTGGCTCAAACCCCGTCAGCTTCACAGCTACTGAGCTGAAATTTGACAAAGTAGTAGCTGATTGTTGCTCCAAAAACTGATTCAAAGCACCAACTGATTGCATCAAACCTTTGGTTGAAACCAGGCTTTTGTGGCTGTGTATGGTTCTTCCACATGCTACTGAGCATCAGTAAAATGATACTACTGAGCCCCCCCGGTCACTTTTACAGACATTGATGAGGTAAAAATTTATTTTCAGTAAATTTGAGAAAATGGATCACGATGCTGAGGAGCCGAGCGGTGTCGAGTCTCGCTGCTGCTCCTCTTCCTCGCTCTCCTTCCGATTGGTGGATTCTGACACAAAACGTAAAGTAGGTCAATGAGATTCCTTTACTTCAGCAGCAGCAGAGAAAAGACCGGAGAGTGACTGAGATTTACGCAACAAGACGAGCAGCATGAGTCAGAGGCTTCGGTGTGAAGCCGATCTTTGCTGTGATTCGATGTGAAGGCGCGTTAGGATCGAGCACAACTGGCTCTCAAACAATTACGAGTAAACGTGTATTTCTTTACAGGGCAATATTTCAAATATAATGTACTTATACAACTTAAATCCAACCACAACACTTTTTAGAACAACAGTAAAATTGGTTTAATTATAGCCATTTGTATGTTTCATAAGTAAAGTAGGCTGTGGCAGCCATCTTAGATTCAGTTGGCTCTGAAAGACAAACAGTTGTAGATGAACATCAAGTAACTGTTCCCTGAATGTTTCATTGAGATCAGTCTGGCAGTTCATGCAATATTTTGCTAACAGACAGTGTTGACTCCAAACAGGAAACTGCTAAAATTTTAAATAAATATCTTAAATTATCTTGTATTGCTGGAAGATTTGATGGGGATGTGTCTCGGCTATTAGCAGGCGAAAACTTAGCTCAATATCCACAAAACTGACCGAGTTATAGCCTTTTTGGTGTTCGCTGTGATTTACGCACTGTGGCGGCCATTTTGAATCAGGTTGATTCCAAAAGGTAAACAGTTGTAGTCGTGCTCTGAATGTTTAAATGTTGAGAGTTTTATTAAAATCCATCCAGTGGTCCGTGAGATATTTTGCTAACAGACAAATAAAACAAGTTCACACATGGGCAATTCCATGATGAATACACTAAATTGAATTATCTGCATATATTAGAGCAAAATGGTTGCAAACCTCAAATAAATCAAGATAATAAATATTAGTCTGTGTCTGAATAAGAACCAGAATCCTACTTACTCGGGTCACCGTAAGGTCACACTGGAATAAGTTGTGGTTCTTTAGCCCTCCATGAAATTAAATTAAAATTATTTCTTGAAAATTTGAGGAACGATTGCTAGATTTTCTTGCACTTTCCTTGAAAAAAAAAAAATAAAAAAAAATACACGTTTGTGGCATTAAGTGAAATTGGTGCTATGTTACCTCATAGAATTAAAATGAAATGTGATCGTCTGCTTACGGGGGGAGAATTTAAAGCTCTTTAACTCAAGTGACAGCACTGTTCAAAGCATTATGTGTAGGTGTTGGTGTTACAGATCCTCAGCCACCCAGAGCTGCAGAACAAAGGAATCTGTCAGCAGAAGCACCTGCCAGTCGCTGAGCGAGAACCCGTTCGGCTTTAATGAAAGATGAATTTATCGCGGGAGCACGTGATAAATCACCTGGAGCTCCTGAGGCGACGTCAGGGTGATGAACATATCGCGGGTTAACAGGAACCAGAACCGGTTCTTTTGTCTCCCCCAGCAGCACCAGAACCGTTTTAGAACAGCTCAGATTAATGAACGCTGCAGAGCCAGAACCAAACTCGGACGGCAGAGAAAGAGTCGGGCGTTAAAGGCCGGCGTGGATCAGGCCGTTCTGGATTAGTTGACCAGCGAGGAGAGAAAAGTTTAACAGGATTACTTCGTGGTTTTTAATCAGGAAAACCAATTAGAGCTTAATAAGCATGGAGCTCAGCGCCGATCTTCCCTCGAGTCCGGAGCGGAGCTGGCCCGTCTCTACCGAGACACCAAACAGAGATAAGCATTAAGCATCACCCGCGTTAGCTCCTTCGCCACATCATTAGCTAACACAAAGTTAGCTTTGACTCAGACAATTTAACAACTACCAATCTGAAATTTGACGTGGTAGTAGCCGAGAACGAGCCGGAACGCAAAAAGCATGCCAAAAGCTCTAATTGATTGCATAAAACATTTGGTTAAAACCCAGGCTGTTGTGGCTGTGTATGGTTCTTCCACATGTCCCCACAGCTTAATTAATATTAGCAAACACACAATTGGCTCAAACTCTGTTTAACAGATACTGAGCTGAAATGTGACGAGTTAGTAGCTGATTATTGCTCCAAAAACATACTCAAAGCACTGATTGATTGTGTCAAACCTTTGGTTGAAACCAGGCTTTTGTAGCTGTGTATGGTTGTTCCACATGCCAATTTTGTAGATCTTCAGGTAAAATCCATAACCAGTAAATATGAGCATGAAGACAACCGTGCTGAGGAGGTGATGTGTCTCGCTGCAGCGGATCTCGTCTCATCTCATGTCTGCTCTCCTTCCGAGCCAAAACGGACATTTTTGTGTTGGCTCATGCCCGTTAGCTGTGGCGGCCATCTTCAATCATACTGACATCAAATATTAAACAGTTGTAGAGCCACATCCAAGAGTTACTTTCTGAAAGTTTCATTAAAATACATCCACTGGTTCATGAGATATTTTGCTAACAGACAAACAGCATTAACAGTGTTAATGCTATAGTTTTAGTCAAAGCTCTTGCACAGCGAGTAGCATTTGGAGCATGAGTCGAGGCTTACCAGCTACTACCACACTAAATGTTAGCCCAGTGTCTATAAAAATGGCAGAATTAAAGTCATTGTTGTTATTTGAAAAAGTCAGGTGGCTGTGGCGGCCATCTTGAAGTGGGAGGGCTCTAAAGTTAATCAGCTGCAGAAGCACATCTAACGATTGTTTGCTGAAAGCTTCATTAAAATCCATCCAGTATGAGATTTTATTTTATTTTATGTTTTGACGGAAAAAGAAAAGGTGTCGTGGAAGATTCTGTGCACCGCACGTCAGCGGTGAGTCACAACGTGAGAATGTTGCAGAACGGTGAAGGTGCGCCCCTTCGGTCCGGTCCAACAACATTCCTAACACCTGATCCCCGTCTTCAGTTCGTGACTTCTGCAGCTCAGACAAACCGTTCTGAGGTGCAGTGAATAAAACAGCATTTGCATAACCTAAATAAATAAAACACCCGGAGACGGAGTGTTTTTCTGGGACGAACCTCGGGGGAAGACATTAAAAAAAAAACAACCTGCAGTCGTTTGGAGCAGCTCTTCTGCGCCTCCCACCACCTCCTCTCTGCAGTGAGTGTCGTCTCCTGCATCGTTTCACCGCCAAACGTTCATGAAGCGAGCCGCTCCGTCGCAGACACACAGCTCCACGAGGCCTTTAGCTGGCTGAGCTCGTCTGTTAGCAAAATATCTCAAGCACCGCTGGATGGATTTGAGTGAAACTCAAGAGTCACTGGATGGATACAACTAATTAATATTTGAAGTTGATCCAATTCAAAATGGCTTGAAAACCAACTAATGTTACAAAACACAAAAATGGTTACAACTCAGACAGTTTAACAGACAATATGTCAAAACTTGGTGTGGTAGTAGCTGAGAGTGATCCCCAACACTTACTCCAAGTGCTAATTGACTGCATGAAATCTGTTTTTAAAACTTATTTTTGAAGTCAACTATGCATGTTTGTTAGCAAAATATCTCACGAGCCACTGAACTGATATCAATAAATCCTTCAGAAAGTATTAATCGGCTGTACATCTCTAATTCAAGATGGCTGACTGTGCTAATCAATCATGGCAAATACAAAAATAGCTATAACTGAGTTAGTTTGACAGAAATGGACCTAGTCTACGGACGAAAGACGAAACGTTTCTACAATTATTTTACTTTGTTTATTTTTTGTTTGTTTTTTTTGAACGTCCAGAGAACCAGACCTAGCTTTTTTAGATTTTTCTACCTGGATTATTGAGCATGCATCAGGGTGATATGGACCTAGGTTTTGCTGTGGTAGTAGCTGACAGTTGTCCAGGATTAATAATCCAGCACCAACACGTGCCACAAGGTTTAGTAAAACATAATTTACAAAGTTTGACCAGTGTGGCGATAACTTCAGGTGATGTCATTCTTTCAACAAAAAGACCTTTAAACGAGAACAGTTCCCGACAGCCGAAGAACTTTCTAAAACAAAGAAAACAGAATCTACGAGTGCTGCTGGGAACCAACAGAAGCTCTGATGAAAGCGTCATCCAGGTGCCAAAAGGAAGCAGCGTGGACCCAGACTGGCCTACTTCCTGTCTGCTGGCAGACGGTGAGCTACCTGCTGCCGTCTCCATCGATTAGTCTAATCCGTGGAGCGCGAGCGGCTCAGGGGAAATGAAGCACAGCTGAAAACCAAGATGGAGTCCCAGTTAAAGGTCACTCGATCCTGAGACCTCTGGAGCTAAAAGCTGAGTTTGTTTTTATCTTAAGTGATGCTTTAAACTTACTTTAATTTGAAAGGTAATTTGGGTTCGGCTGATGGTCCTTAATTTCTGTGCAGCAAAAATAATAAAA
>JARVLU010001586.1:28032040-28045898 GCA_031762415.1 Simpsonichthys santanae
CATATACAGTATATATATATACAGTATATATATATACAGTATATATATATATGTTTCTTTATATCTATACAGTATATACATACACATGTATACGTGTATGTAGATTAACAGCACTTTTTATACTGAATTATTTTGATGGAAAGGCCGATCAATGTCCGATATTTAACTTTATTGCTAATATCGGCCGATACCAATACCATGCAGATAATATTGTGCATCACTAAAAAAATTGCAGGATCTGTGTCTTTTTGAACATTCCTTGTAGTTGTCAGGTTTTACTTATTTTTGTTATCATGCATGTTCTTTTGTCTGAGATTCTTGTGTTTGACTGTTTCTTGAATTTTCATTTGATTATTTATTTTGAGTTATGCTCAGTTTCCTCAGTGCCATCAGTTTTTTTTTAACCTTCAAACAGAGGCCAAAAATGTGTTAGGAATTTTTTTTTTTTTTTTGTCTCCAAACCCTATGTCATTTTTCACCACTTTTATTGTCTGTGCAAACAGGTCTCACTTTTAAATGAGTCTTAGAGGCTCAACGTGACTTATCTGTTTAAATAAAGGTTGAATGAAAAAAAGAAGTTAATTCTGCGTGTGCTCCACACTCTCACCTGTCCATCATCACGCCAGGTGTTTCATAGAGTCCCTCAGTTTTCACTGTATCCTCAGCTGTGCATTGCTGAGAGTTATGCCACGACCAGTTCACCTCCTGTGTCCTTGAGATTCCTGTTGCTGCCACATCAGCCTGTTTTTAATATAATTAATGTTCATAAAACAAATTACTTTATTAACAAAATTCAAAGTAATTTGTTAAATCGTTAGATCTTACTCAAGTACAAAATGTTCATTCGACATTCTCAGGTCCTAACTTTTCCTGGAACTGTGACAAATACCAATTTAAATACAAGTAAACAAACAAACAAAGTTAAAATTATAATTCAAATTCCTTGACTTGATTAAAATTTTCATATTTTCAAAAAAGAATAAAAGGACTTATGGACATCACTAACATTTTTGTCATATCTTGCACTGGCTACAACCATTAAAACATACTTTTATTAGAGCTCTTTTCAAAATGATGTTTAAGTACAGAAATTATTATATAAACTAATTGTGCAAATTTTCCTGAATTTAAACCAGTGTTATTGTTACATTTATGTTTATATGTCATAGCAAACTAAAGTATTTTCTCTAAAGATACTTGAAATACAGGTACTGTATTCCTTTTTGGGGCATTCAGCCACACACCTTGGATTTACTGGAACTATAAGCAGAAAAGATTTTTAAAAAGTAAAAAAAAAAAAAAAAATCTTTGTTAAATAATTCAATGTTTGTTGTTTGTCATAATTTACAAGATTAGTACAGTACGTATATCATTTGGAAGATTAGTGTTTATTAGTATAAAAGAAAAAAAGAAAAAAAATCAACAATAATAAAACTTAAATCCCAGTTAACATTTAGTGTCTCTCATTAAACACAAATACAATGATGTATGTAAAGGCAGTGTGCACATATATATGTTTTTGCATTTCTATTTTAACACTCAAAGTTCCTGTTTATGGACTACATTGACTTTGTTCGAAGTCTCTGGATGCCGTCGCTGTGAGAAATGTCTGCTTCTGCTCTTGACTGAGGCTGCAGACAGTCAGATTCTCTGTACTCCCACTCGTCCACACTGGCTGCTGTTTCCATTCTAAGGCTTGGAAGAAAAAAAAATTCTGTTTTCTGTACAGACACTGTGAGAAGTAACGTTCAGCTGCGATTCAATGACCTCCACGATAATTAACTTAAAACACCAATTTTACAGTTCTTTGATATTCGTAAATTCTCCCTTTTTAATGTTTTATGTGACACTGTTGATTGGTTCGCTCAAACTATAGTTTATCTGAAATTACATTTAAAACTTGTTTTATTTCATTTGAAATCTTAAGGTTAAAGTCTAAAATTTTATTTAATGAAAGTAGCATTTATTGAAGTGCCCACTGGTTTGCATACCAATGTTTTAAACAAAGATTTTGCACAATCTGTACGAGGTCAGAATGCATGATGGGGTTTCTGCTGCCACACCAAATATCAGTTTAATTTTTGCTAAACTTACTGAGTTACTGCTATTTTTTTTGTGTTTTAATGCCACTTGGTTGTTGCAGCCATCTTGAATCATGTTGGCTTCAAAAGTGAATCAGGTGTAGGTGTACAGCAGAAGGATAGACGCTCTGTGAGTTTCATTAAATCATTTTTTATGCATGTTAGTCTGCCTTCAGGCCCAGGCCTCCCTTGCAAAAGAGATCTGTGATCTCACTGGGATTTGCCTGGTTAAATAAAGGTTAGTAAATAATAAATAAATAAATTAAACATCAATCCTATTGGTATTTTTATTCTTCTGTGGCCAACACAGGTCAAAGCAAACGCAACAAAAAGTTGTTTCTTTCTTTGTTTGCGTTTGAAACCAGATCAAAGTTAATCATTTCCAATAATTGTCTGTCGAATAAAGAGGCCGCAGCTAATGAAAGTAAACATATACGCAAACGACAAGAACTGGCGGTTGGAGTGAATATATCTAGACCACAATGCATTGCAAAATACCAACTTTGAGCATGTGCATTAGTTTCTACAATGTGACTCAGGCTTCCACCCGGTTTTCTGTGGAAACACTGTTTACAATGAGCGTGGACCCGCATTTCAGAACTACCTCCGACACAGTAAAGTCGTCCAAACTGCAAAGTTTGGGATGAACTCTGTTTTCTGTTCGGTTTCGTTGGACCTTTACTCGTGTAGGCGTGGTGTGAACTACACACAGCAAGAAACCCAGCTCTGTTTCTATTCATGAATGAATCCATTCCTGGACTAAGGGAATACTCAAATGCAGCATCTACTTTAAAGTTGTCTGGGAGGGCACCCAGACCCCCACCCCCCACCCCCCCATTACAAATGCTTCTGACGCCCCTGCCGCTAGTTCTCTGAGATAAAGACCTGATCCGAACCTTGAGGTAGTCGTTCTCAGACTTCAGATCTTCGATCTCCCTCAGCAGATCCTCCTCGGTCACAGCCTTGGTCCCGGACTCTTTGGAGGGTTTGGGTTTCTGTCCCGGACCGGGCTGAGCCTGGTCCCCCTTGGCTGCAGCAGCAGCAGCTTCCACCAGCTGGTCCCGGTCGCTGGAGCCGGTACCGGACTCTGCGTCGCTGCTGGCGACCGGAGCCGGCTTGTGCTCGTCGGACAGCGGCTCGGACGCGCAGTCCGACAGGTCCGAGCTGCTGTCCGTCTGGCCCAGAGGCGCTCCGGTCGGAACCCGGATCGGGGACCCCTGGCTGACAGGGCCCGAGGACGCGGGTTTGCCCTTCTTGGTTTTGGTAAGAACCGGGCTGCTGGTGCTGTCCGGTTTGACGCCTGCATGCTGGGGCGCCTTAGGGGGCTTCTTGGGGACGGCGGACTTGGGGGTACCTTTCACCGGGACTGGTTTCTCTTTGGCCCCGGCTGCGCTGCGCCTGGAGCGGTTCGGGTGCGCAGAGGGCGCGGGCTGCTGCCGCTTGTTGAGTTTGGGGGACTTGGGTGCGATGGCAGGTGGTTTGTTGGCGCGGGAGTGCGCATCCTTGAGGAAAGGTCTGGCGGGGGAAGGCGCTCGGTTCAGCCGCTTCTTCTCCAGCTGCGGTTTGGACTCGGAACCATTGGAGCTCTCCATTCTACACCGGCGGCGGGATGGAGGAGGAGGCGATCAGTCCAAGAGGAGAAATGTCTGCCCTCTTCCTTGTCGGGCTGTGGATGAGCATCCTGCGACGTTTTTTTTTTTTTTTTTTACTCCATCCCGACATTCACCAGGTCGTCACTGAAGAAGTACGGCTCCGAGTGACAGGTTGTATCCGCTAAAAACGTCTGTTAAAACTCGAATTTAAATTTTAAAAAGTCAGGTTTCTCCTTCCCCCGTGAGCTGCGTCTCCACCCCCTTCTTCCCGTCATGTTGGACCGCGTGAATCTCTTCGACCCGACTCGTAAAATCTGCAGCCGTCGCTGGGAGCTTGGACGCCCGTGATTTGCTGAGAGGCGCATGCGCGGCAGAGCAGGTCCGACCTGCTCGACTGCGCATGCGCTCACGACAATACTCCGCTCGATATTTATTACCCGCCGCCAGCAGGGGGCGGAGGCGGGGCGCTCATGTTGACTTTAGTTAAAATATCTCATGCACAACTTGACAGAGTTAAATGAGACTTTCAGAAAGTAATCATTGGATGTAGGACTGACTAAGATGGCTGCCAAGTGAGCTTAAAAACAAAAATACTGTCAGTTTTACAGATATTGAGCAAAAAGTTGATGTGGTCTTTCAAAGCTTATACTGATCTTGTGGTACAGCATGAAATAGCACATATTGTTATTTTTCAAGGTTAAACCAAAACAGCTTCATGCCATTTAATATAAGATGATTTTAGTATCAAACGCTGGCGATATACATTTTCAAGGAATTTACTTTTAATTACGCAAAAATCCAAAATGCGCGACATCGCTTTCACCGGTTCACTTAAACATTCAGTGTACGGTTTTCTGAAATACATTTATTCACACAGTAAAATAAAAAGAGTTTGAATTAGTAATAAATATAAACATCTTTAATCGCATTTCATTAGTTCAAGAATGCCACAAGTTATAAATACAGCAAATCTGCTTTAAACAAACCAAAAACTTATAATTGCAAAGAACAGAAATACATATTCATAATAATAATAATAATAAAGGATAAAGAGTAGCAGAATAAGGCTTGGTTATTAAAACAGAGTCCACAGGGTTAGCGACAAAAGAAACGATTTATTTCCAAACAGCCACCACTATCTGCACAAATGTTTCCAAACACAAGATAAATCTTCAATTTTCCAAATAATTTCAATGCAAAAAATCTCCTGCTGGCTGATGATCTTATTGCCAAAATATTTTAATATAGCTATATTTTGTTAAAATGAGCTTTTTAATCCCCCAAACGCTCAACTTTAATATAAAATTCAATAAAAATAGAGTATAAGAGTAATGTCACTCAGATATTTTAGTCTTCTCCTCCTTTACTAAAACGTTCCAAGCTTCGACTTCACTGCAGCCGAACAAAACACCAACACTCACAGTGCTGCACGGCTGATACTGCACTAATGACAACTAAAGAGCAAAGAGTTCAAGGCCTGTTGGTATCCAAAAACACAGGAGGGAATATTTTACAGTCATTGTTTTTTGTTTAAGGGAACAAAACTGTCAAAACTATAAATTCATCATAACCCTTAAATGTTTCTTTGCTCCAGCGTTGAACAGTTTAGATGTTCAGCAGGAAGAGATGCGTTCACGGGTCAAAACTCGGGTCACTTACAGGAAGTGAACCCACAGGTTCTTCTCCTCAACCTTGGCTGTGCTACTTTAGAATGCATTATTTGTAGTATGATAATGTTGCTGCTTCATCTGTTTGATTTGGTTGTAATTTGCAGCTTCACCACTAGATGGCAACAAAGGACCTTTAATTTTATGAAACTCGAAGCAAATCAAATCCAAGGAGCATGTGCAGCTTTGAGCGGAGCAAGGTTTCCTGAGTCGTTCAAACATTTAAATACAATCTTGCACTTTTCCACAAAAATAAAAATAAAACTCAGCTTCTTCCCTTAGCTTTACCTGACTTCAAGATAAAAAGAGTGTAAGGAAAGAGCGGTAGTCTGCTGGCTTTTCAGTCTCCTCTTACACACAAATCCCTCAAATACTACATTACCCATCTCTCTTTGCATCTAAATTCCACTTACAAAAAGCAGCCACCGTAATCGTCATTAAACTACAAGTTGTTTACTTTCCTGCACGTCAGTTTAAAGGGGGGAGATGGTTTGTAGTGCAAAAACATTTTAACTTTTACAAATTTAAATTCCAGCCTCATTACAACTTTCGGGAAAAGCGACTATAAAAAAAAAAAAAAAAAAATTCCCCACGCGCTCACCTACAGGTCGCCACAAACATCTGCAAAAGCAGCACGTCATATTTACACGACTGCTTCTCTAATACTTAATCAATCAAACTATAAAAAGTCCTGCACCTGCTCACCCCAAGTTTCAACTGAGCCAGGGAGCCGAGCCGTTAGCCATTTTTTCTTTAAAAAAGCTTGAAAAGGGAAATGTAGCCAACAGTTCAGGTGATTTGAACAACCTAAATCAAAGTGACGTTAAAAGAAATGAAGACGGGAACAAGCTGCAAGAGCACAGCTAACTTAACCGTCCAAACAATGAGGTAGTCTGGGTCAGTCGTAGACAGAATGGTGGGTGGAAGCGAACGATTCTTCAGGCCTAAGTGTGTTAGTGTGCTGCAGGTCGTAGTGTTCACTTACAGAGAAGAAGAAGAAGAAAACAGGAAGATAATACTGCTTGTTTTAGAGTCCATGCATCATTTTAGCAGCTCGTGTTTCCAAAGTGCTGCTGTGTGCTGCCCCCTTGTGTTTTAGTGAGTACATGTGCTTTGTTGGAGGAGGGGGGTGCGAGCTCTGACTCTCAGCAACAACGCATGCGGGGAGGGGGCAACTCTGGCGGCACTTCCGGTTCAGGCTGCAGAGACAGGACGCTGTTGGACAGCTCCCTGCTGGGCATCTCCAGAGGCATCTGATGGAACAGAAACACTTAGCAGTTCAAATGCAAAGAATATCACAAAAAAGAAGCACCAGATAAAAACATTTAACGTTTAAGAGCTTTTTGATAAGTTTTCCTTTCACGTTGAGGTTTAAAACAAAATTTCCTCAAGCCAAAACTGAAAAAGGAACTATTTTTTTGAAAATATGTTTTCTAACAAAACAAAAACAACAAAGACACAAGAAGAATTTGAAGGAAAAACCTCCATGTTTAATATGTTTGACTTAAAAACAACAACAAAAAAAAGATTGTATACGTTTTGATGCATTTTATAATTTCCGTGCACCTTTTTATTAACCTTTTGTAAATAAAAACAAAACTGCAGTAAAGAACCTGGCATGTGTTGCTTTGTTTGCTACTTTTTAGCTCACTGGAAAACTTGCAGAAAACTCAAAAATTAACTTTTAAGTTCAGTTAAAGCTTTTAATTTCATCAGCGGTGGCACTGTATTTATAAGATTACATTAAATTAAACTACTTTAAACTTTAAAATATAAAAATTTTCTCAAAGACACAAAACACTTGCAGGTTTTGTTAGCTAGTGAGAAAAATATCCACACAATGGGAGGTAAATTAAGCTGTTGATTTAATCCTAAAACAGGAAGTGACCAAGTTGCTGATTAAAGCTGACCTCCTGCACTGGTTGTTAATGAAACAAGATGAAGAAATCTTTAACTAAAGTCAGTTTATTTGAGCAAGTTACAGACTGATAGTGTAAAAAAGGCTAATCAGTAGAAACATTCACGTATTATCTCATGTAAAAATCACAAACCCACCCACCTTACTAACAATATCATCCACTAACTTCAGGAAGATCTCATCCACGTTAAAATTATCCTTGGCACTGGACTCACAGAAGCGCATCCCACTTATCCGAGAGGCAAACTGTGCAAGAAAAACAATAAAATATGATCAGTGTCAAAAAAAGAAACCAAACAAAAAAGCTGAATCCTTCTACAAATAATCACTTCAGTCTTTCTACAAGCGTCAGCATCATCTTTGGATGTTGTCAAACAGATGGAAGCACGTCAAAGTCCATACTGAGAACATCAAGGTTCATGCTCAGACATACTGAGAACAATTCATCAGTGTGTTAACATGACAGGAAAGCATTTTTGAGGGTTATTTGCTCACCCTCTCTCCTTGTTGTCTGGAGATGGCTCGATCACCCTCGCAGTCCAGCTTGTTCCCAACCAGCAGAAGCTCTGCTTCCTCCGAGGCGTACTTTGATCAACGCAGAGCAGAAAAACATTACAAAACCATTAAATGGCACAGAGCACGTTGGTTTCATTTGCAGCCAAAGAGTGATCCAGTCATCTAATGTTCAACGTGCACCACAGCTCGTAAAATCTGTTCAATTTGATTGTCTGTTAACGCATTTAAACTGCGATAATGAAACATCTTCAATCAGCTACAGAATGGACTGAAAAGGTCACGGTGGACTTTTAAAAATGACATATAAAGTACATGTTTGTAGTGTGTGCTGTACAGTGTTCGTGAAGTACAAGTCACGGTATTCATTACCTTGTCAATCATTTTCATCCACTTAGGAAGGTCTTCAAATGTCTCGTGTTTTGTTATGTCGTAAACAATCACTATTCCTTTGGCTCCTCTGTAGTAGGCTGACGTGATGCTGTTAAACCTCTCCTGACCAGCTGTGTCCCTGGAGAAAACAACCGTCGTTTAACCAAACTGAACAAAACGTCATCGGAGCCGCTCGCAAACCTCCATGAATCACAAACAACTGAGTAACTGAGAGGTTTTCGTTGATTCAAGATGCATTTTAATTCGTTAACTACATTAAATGGTACAAGAAAAAAAAAAGTTTTTTTTTTTTTTTGCTTTTGATCACATCTACTGATCAGCCATAACATTATGACCACTCTCATAACTGTCTTGATCTACAACCCATCGAGTCATGTGAGCGTCAACAGTTTAAGCTCTGTGAACTTTACTATGGGATTAAAATGACTGAATCTGTTCGTCCAGCTCATCCCATAGATGCTGGATTGGATTATTATGTGTGAAATTAAGAAGTGAAATTTTATGTTTATGCTCCTCGAAGCACTTTTTGTCCCGCTGATTCTTCGCCGATGTATCGACAATGTTTTGCAACTCACTTGTGAGTTGTCATAATGTTATTATGGCCAACTAATGTTTCAACTAAATCACATCGCAATTATCTGATAGTTAAAGGCAAACTAGATTTTTGCTTGGATCAAAACTACAAACTGCATCATTAGATAGTATCAAAGGTCACCGACTACAGATTTGTTGTGAAAACAATCATAATTCATGATGTAACTGAGTTTATCATCTGAGCCTGAGCTAGAAGCACGACAAGCAGTTGGAGCGGCACTGTACCTTCAGCCAGCTAGTCTGTCCCCTTCACCACAGTGAGTCACAGTCAGGCTTATGAGCAGAAGAGCAGACAGAGACAGCAGCATAATGGCGGGGGTTATGGAAGGCTGGGGCACAGCTGTGGTGGAGCTCAATGAGAACATGCCAACGTGAGAAAAGAGCGCACCGAGACGACAGCTGTCCACACCGGACAGATCATGGAGTGTGGTCAACACGAGGGAGTGGTAAAAGGTGATGATGAGGAGGGGTGTTAGCCAACAGGACAAATGAGTAAGTGACACAAGCGATGGTCTTTTAGAAAAGCACAATCACACAAACACCTACAAACATTTAAACGTCTTTAAATGCTCCAATTGGACTGTGACTTATTTTACACTTTTAGTATCTAACTCTAGTATCAAGGACATGAAACTTCACTCGTGTTTTCCCTGAAACACTTTTAATAAATTGAATAAAGTCTATTAAGTGCCTGCAAAGACAACAACTTGAGGATGAATCTGAACGGTTAGCACTGCGTTGAAAGCCACACTTGTTAGCGCAGTCTGCAGGAGGACAGGACAGACAAATTAAACAGTGGTTCATGAACGTTTTAACTTCTGACACAGAAAATAACAGCAGCAGACTTGAGTTGTACAAACATTGCTAACATACCAAAAAAAAAAAAAAAACATCTTAAAACAACTCGTAGTATCCGTCATCAATTTATGACTGCTTTTTGCTAGCAATCTTTTGAAATTTATATTTCATCTTTGGAGATTATCTCTAGACTGCTAATTTGATGTTTAAAGACCCAGCCCTAATGTTGGGAACCACTACAATAAAACACCACGAAGGGGAATAAAGGAGTTGCCCAGTTACTCACCATATCTGTAGTCTGATCTTCTTCCCTCTTAACTCAACTGTCTTGATTTTGAAGTCAACGCCTGTGAAATAAATCACAACGGACATGTGAAAACAGGCAAATGCCATCATATACCGTGCGCTGCTTTAACCTTTTGGGATATGTCAAACTTTTAAAATAAAATACAGTGATCCCTCACTATATTACAGATCACTACGGCTTCACTAGATCACGTTTCTTTTTATCCTAACGTAATCCTGTAACCACCGCAATAGGTGAGGGATCACTGCATTTAAAAAGTTAGATAGCTTTTAATTGTTGTCCAGCGACTCTGGAGGCAACATCTGATAAAAGGAAGATAATATTAGTGACACACAGCTGTGTAGCAGGGATGACAGGGCACATCATGGAGCTCCAGGCAGCTGCTTGTGTGTGTGTGTGTGAGAGTCTATTTTAGGACTGGACACTGTTTGGCTGCTCTCTTGGTCACAGGACTGTTTACTAACTTCAGCAGGACAGTTACCTATTTTTAAAATGCACAAACACAAAGCACGCCAAAGTCTTTGCAAAAATAAAAAATAAAAATAAATAAATAATAATAATAAATTCTTGTCATATTTGATAAAAAAATGTACAAAAAAAAGTGACTTGTTTACATGTAACCAGTTTAAAAAGTACATTTTAAAAAAGCGCTAAACTGGACTAAATTAAGTAATTATTAAAATTATTGAAACAGTTTTACTATACTCAGAGAGACCCATGTAACTATTGGAAGCCGATTTCTTTTTAAATATTTAAGAATTTATCCACCAACAGAAAACCCTAGAACTAAACTAACACTTTCCCAAGCATTAATCCAAACCATTTCTGCGTATGGATGTTTGTTAGCTTGATTCATGTGTGACAAACAGATATAAATAAATAAAAAAAATAGATTTTAAAAAGTCACATACTTTGAAAACTACGAGACAGAAATTACACCGCGTCCATCCGATTTAAAGTGTACAGAACTGTTTCATCCAGGAAATAGACTGACCCCTTTACGATGAATTTACATTATACAGTATATTCCTGTCCTCACCTACTGTTGACTTGCACGCTTCGCAGAAAGTATCGTCCGTGAATCTCTCCATGAGGCTGGTTTTACCAACTCCACGGGAGCCGATAATTATAATCTGGAGTTTGAAATCAGCGGGTCTGGGAGGCATCTTCCTGCGGCGGGACTGAGCTCCCAGAGCCGGGGACGAGTTGGCTGTGGAACCCCCACCGCTACCGGCGGTGGCCCTCCGCGGCATGTCATATCGTGGATCCATCAGCAAATTCACATTTGTAAATACAAAAATACAATATAACCGCGCCTAAACTGATACAAAGCCAAAACAGTTAGCTAATATTAACTTGTTTTTGTGTCTAAGGAAGTTTGAGAAAGTTTGTTACTCGCCGATAGTTGTTGTTCAGCCATTAGAGACGCTGGACGTCATTACGTCACTTCCGTTTCCGATGCCCCATCTCTTAAAAAAATTATCAGTTTCATGAAACAACTGAAATACTTAACATCACCTCTAAAAACATAAAATTTAACTTCATAATTAAATAAAATTCTTTAAAAATAAAATAAAACTATACTACGGTATCGCGAGAAGTTTGTCCTGCGCGGCACCCGTAGGCTGCGACATCGGCTGACGTTTCTGGCGAGGAGGAGTTCCTGTTAATCCAAACATCGACCTCTCACGGCTGTTTATCGCTAACAAATTCATCACAACACATCACTTTGTCCTCGACATGGCGGCTCAGAAGATAAACGAAGCGCACGAACACATAGCGAAGGCGGAAAAATGGTGAGAAACGACAAACGCGTTTTTATTACGGAAGAGACGTAATACCTACAAGGCCACTATCTTAACACAGAACGATGAGTAAATATGGGTTAACCCAATACATGTACAGTATACAGTATATCTTTATTTATTGTAGAGTTTTGATCGTTGTGGTTTGTAACTTCATGTTTATTATACGACTATAGCCTAAAGACAAGTCTGACAAAGTGGAAACCTGATTTTGACAGTGCTGCATCAGAATACGCCAAAGCAGGTACCTCAGGTCATCCTTGGTGTTTATCACTGAAATGTTGCTTCCCTGCTGACTGATCTCTGTGTGTCTTTCTGTTTGCAGCTGTGTGCTTCAAGAATGCAAAGCAGTACGAGCAAGCAAAGGATGCTTACCTGAAGGAGGCAGAGTACCACACAGAAAACAAAGCGTATCCTGTCTGCGAATGTTTAACTGCACAGCACAGTGGAGAAGATTTCAACCACCCCTGACCCATTTGTGTGCTGTTTTGTAGTCTTTTAGAGCAGTCGTGATCAGTAGCAGAGATGTGACATTGACGAACGAGCCAAATCTTTCGAACGGTTCTTTAAAAAGAACGATGAGAATCAAGTTGCAAACAGCTGAGAGCAGGTCGCACGTTTCACAAGTCACGTGCTACGGCCATATGTCACTACCCACATCCGTATGTAGTGCAGGCTGTACGTACTGTATTTTTTGGACTATAAGATGCACTTAAAATCCTAAAATTTTCTCAAAAATCAACGGTGCGCCTTATAGTTCCGTCTCCCTTCAAAGAGATGTAAATCTCATCGCTAATCAGTTTTACAGGTTTTCTGAGCTGCTTTCAAAGTTGTTCTTTAAAATTTGGCTGAATTGTCTTTTTTTTTTTTTTGGTCCATTCCTGACGCTGAACCATCACAGCATTCTGTTTATGATGAACAAAGACAGACAAGCGTTAGTGAAAAGAAGACACGTCAGGCCAAAATAACTATCGAAAGTGGATGAACTTTAACCCACAGGAAGTGAAAATAAGTGTAAAGCAGCAAAAGTTGAAAGAAAAAGATTCAGGGGAACTATTGATCAAATTACTGTAATGTAATGTACTGTAATGTTCCATCACAACGTCTAAAAACTGAAAGTAGCAGTTTTTGAAAGAATGCACGTCTTTTACCACAAAGATCTTGTGTGATCCGTGAGTGCTCAGAGTATGATATGGGGATGACTGTCAACCACTGCCGTACCAAACTTCAGCTCGTCGTCTTTAAAACTACTCAAGTCGCAGCCGTTTTTCTTTTGGCTGAGGTAGATTAGCCGTGGCGGCGATACTGAAAGATGACTCGGCTTGTTTATACGTTGATGTGCGTTGAAAGTTTTTAGAGGAGAAGTGCAAACTTTAAATGTCTTTGAACATGCCCCGCCCATCTTTGTCATCATGTTATGGTAATTTGAGTTTTGGATTCAGAACTGGGCTGTCTGGTGTCGCCTCAACCTGCACATGTGTAACATGTTTTTATACTTCTAGATCAGCTGATATGAGTTTTTCTGTGGTTGATGTTGTAGATTCACATCAGTTAATGTTTGTTGTATCCCTGCGCCACATTTTGTTTTCTTAACTTTGCCCTTCAGACTTTTCCACGCTGCAAAGTGAGTATTTTCTCCACGAAGCTGATTTTTAAGCGGCTCCGGACATAAAACCCGCCGCTGACCTCTAACTCTCCTCCTCCTCTTCCTCAGGGCGATCGAACAAGCAGGAATGATGATGAAGGTGAGCTGCTGTGAGCACACGACGAAGGCTTCATGAGCCCAGCCGTAACTTGTCTCTGTTTCTGCTGCGACAGGAGCAGAAGAAGATGCCCGAGGCCATCCAGTACATAGAGAAAGCCTGCATGATGTACATGGAGAACGGGACCCCCGACACCGCTGCGATGGCTCTGGACCGGGCGGGAAAGTAAAAAAAAAAAATTTTTTAAAAATCACCCATTTTTAATTTGTTTTTATTTATTTTACCCACTGAGAAACATTTGGGTTTATTTCTTATGCAAGTTTTAGCTTATTTTAAATACAGTATTCGGCTCATAAAAAACAAAGTTACCGTATTTTCATTGTATAAGTTGCGCCTTTTACATAAATTTGCAAGTCCTGTGACTTATATACCGAAGCACGCAACTAATATACCGCCCCCCCCCCCCCATATTTATATATCACCAAAT
>JARVLU010001586.1:28059632-28069727 GCA_031762415.1 Simpsonichthys santanae
CTCTCTCTCTCTCTCTCTCTGTATATATATATATATACTGTATACTGTATATACTGTATATATATATATATATATATATATACTGTATATATATTGTTGGTTTAATGTATATACACACGCACGCATGCACGCACACATGCACGCACACACACACACAGTAGTCCCTCGAAACTGTGGTTTGACATTAGCAGGTTTTCAAAACAAGTTTGTGCATGAGTCACACAATTGGCTGATTGATGAAAGGCAACCTACCAGCGCACTGTGCTGAGGGGCGGACTGGTCATCGAGAGCACCGGGACGTTTCCCAGTGGCCTGACCCGTTGAGCAGTAGGGATGGGGAAAGACAGAGCCCACCCCCTCCTTTCTTTTTCTGAGGCTGTCACAGTAGAGCAGAGACACACACAGGTGCGCACCCCGCCTGCTGCGTGTCTCTGCAGTGACAGCCTCAGAAAGAGAAAGGAGGGGGCAGACGGACCATGGCTGATTGGCTCAGTAACCGTAGCATCAGTTTGTCTGCTCTCTTTCGCTGTGCTCTTTAATTGTACAAGGTTTGTGGTGGGGTCAAAGGTCAACCTGACTGATAATAATGTCCATGGTGTAAAATGACAGTATGATTAAAGAACATGTATCTTATCAGCTACGATGTGAAGAAATCAAATGCTCACGACTACAAGCCTCAGAATTCTAGGACCAGAATCGTCTGATGACATTTTCTGTCTTAAACATTTGTAGAGTTAAACTGAGGACGGTCTGTCTTATGGAGCACTGCAAAAAGGGTCACCTGCGGCCTTGACCTTTGACCCGTGAGGTGTCCTGCAGTGCAGCTCGACATATCTCTGTTAAAAGGATTTTCAATTTAGAGCTCGGAAGAGAAACTGTCGACAGACGGACAGATGGCGCCATAACATTACGTCTCGTGTGAGGACGGGCGAGTGTGGACTGTCAGACAACAGGCCTGAACGTTTGACGCGTTCTTCACTAAATTAAAATGAAGACAAATTAAATCTGAGCAAAATTTAAGCTTGGGTTTGTTCGTTTAACAACTCTTTTTGAGTATTTTTTTGTTTTTTTGTTGCTTCAATTCTGTTTTTCTAGGGAAATAAAAAAAAGAAAGCAGTTAAATTCTTAATTTAAGACAGCCTCTGTGAAATAAGTTAGTTTTGTCTAATGTAACAAGTATTTGGTTTTAATTAAATCCACCTGCAGTGCACGACCTTTAAGATGAACCTAAATTAGAGCTGAGATGTTAAACAGAAGATATTTCAGTAACATTTGTCGCAGCGTTACCTTTGGACCGACCAGGACACCGTTATGGGGAACTCCACGTCGGAGTCCAGCATTTCAATCAGGTTGGTTCTGCTGGGGGGGCTGATGGTCCACAGAGAGTTGGAGCTGCCCTTCAGGTCTGCAATGATCAGATCCTCCGGGAAGTAGGTTTCCAGCCACTGCATGGCCTCCTGCATCAAAACAAAGCAGGTAAATTTGACTTGCAACATGAAAAACTGTGAAACTGGCCGCCCGTTCATAAGATACAGATAAATAATAGTGCAGCAGCCATTTTTAAAACAAAACATAACTATGAACACAATCTGTTTATCATAACGTGGAGTTCATGTTTGTCGACTCGAAGAGCTGAGGTCTTACGTTGGTTCTGGACTCGTCAGTCGTCACAAATCCTTTCTTCAACCTGATGAATTGATCTGTGGTCACAGCTTGCAGCTGTTTTTGTTGAGCGCTCATGGTGAAGATGGGCTGCGAAAAGAAACCGAGTCAAATAAATAAATTTTATTTAAAAAGTGAGTTTGCGTTGAGAGTTTGGGAGGTGTGAGTACACCCTCCTGCTGCCCTGGGGTCAAAATGAACCACAGGGCTCAGTTTTAGGCCTCATGTTGGACCTTCTCAACTCAGGGCACCACATCCTAACAAAAGCCTGACGTTTTCATTGTTACGGCTGAGGGAAAGCATCTTTTAGCTCATGGCTCTGCTCGCAGCGTCCGCACCTGAAAGCCGGCCAGCGTGATCTCCACGGACACGTCCAGCGGCGCGTTGACGACTCCGGCCACGGATTTGACGAGGGACATGAAGAGGAGCGGGAACCAGACGATACAGATGAGCAGAACCACGATCATCCCTCCCATCCCGTACTTCACCACCTTCTTCTTCTTCTGGCCTCGCGGCTGAGGGTATCTCTGCAGACAGGCGGCACGAACAGCCGCATGTTTTACTGAATGAGCTGAAAGAGCTTAAACTATTCCTGTCAATGAGCTGAAACAAGAGAAACGCAGCCAGTCGGAATGACTGCTGAAATACACTCTTAATAAAAACAACACTTTAGTTTTTGCTCCCACTTTTCATGAGCTGAACTCCAAGTGCGAAGAGTTTTTCTATGAACAGTCCTTTTCCTCTCAAATATGGTTCACAGATTTGTGTTAGTGAGCTCTTCTCCTTAGACAAGATAATTCCTGCACGTCACACATTAAGATGCGGATTAGACAACGTGATTATTACACCAATGTAACTTAGGCTGACCACAATAAAAGGCCACTCTAATGTGCAGTTTTATCACAGCACAATGTCACAGATGTTGCAAGTTTTGAGGGCGCGTGCAGTGATCATACGGACTGCAGGAACGTCCACCAGAGCTGCTGCCCGTGAACTGGATGTTCATTTCTCCACCATTAGCCGTCTCCAAAGGCACTTTAGAGGATTTGGAAGCTCAACCAACCGGCCTCACAACGTGTAACCACACAAGCCCAGGACCTCCACATCTGGCATCTTCACCTCCAACATCGTCTGAGACCAGCCACCAGGACGGCTGCTGCAACAATCGGTTTGCATAACCACAGCAGGGAAGCTCCTCTGCGTGCTCGTCGTCCTCGCCGTCGTAATGGACTTGAGTGGGCAATTGGTAACGTTTGATGGTGTATGGCACATGGGGGAGATGTTCTCTTCATGGATGAATCTGGGTTTTCACTGCACAGGGCAGACAGCGTGTATGGCGTCGTGTGCGTGAGCGGTTTGCTGATGTCAACGTTGTGAATTGAGTGAGTGGCCCATGGTGGCGGTGGAGTTATGGTATGGGGTAGGCGTATGGTCTGGACAACGAACAGCGATGTGGTTACATGTGGTCTGCGGTTGTGAGGCCGGTTGGATGTACCGTTCAATTCTCTGCTGTCAGCGTGCCAGCTGCACGCTCCCTCGAAGCTTGCAACATCTGGAGCATCATGCTTTGTGATAAAACTGCACATTTTAGAGTGGCCTTTTATTGTGGTCGGCCGAAGGCACACCTGTGCAATAATCATGCAGTCAAATCTGCGTCTTGCTTTGCCACACATGTGAGGTGGATGGATTATCTCTGCGAAGGAGAAGCGCTCACTGCCACAGATCATCTATACAAAAGTGTGAAGAATATTTGAGGGGAAAAAGCTGTTTGTTCATAGAGAAAGTCACATCTTCGAGTTCAGCTCATGAAAAATGGGCGCAAAAACAAAAGAGTTGCATTTATATTTATGTTTGGGAGCTAAAGCCGAGTTGTGAAAGCAAAAGAAACAGAACACTAGCTAAAAGTAACAAAACACTGGCTTAAAGCTAAATGTAGCAGAATGCTCAATAAAAGCAGCAAACATATACTTAAATGATAAAGTAGTAAAAGTGTAGCTAAAAGTAGCAAAACAAGCTAAAAGCAACCAAAGGCTACTTAAAGATGAAAGTAGCAAAACGCCGGCCAAAAAAACAACTAATAGAAATACGGTAGCTAAAAGTATAAAGGCAGTGGCTGGAAACAAAAAGTAACAGAGACAATGCTTGTGAAGGAACTGAAAAGATCCTGGTATACTTATTTGAGGAATTATTTTGTAAACAGGAATAAAAATTTTGATAAAAGTCAAAGTTACAAACATTAAAAGTCACAGCTCCCGTGCCCTGACTGAGCTGAACGTTTTGATGCACGAAGAGCTAAAATAACACAAAGAAAGATGAACTACTGTATAATGAAAAAAAAAAACCATATAGAATAATAATAAACAAAAGTTGAATCAGCGTTCACACAAAAAATGTAACTTACTGGCAGTGCTAGTCAAGTAAAAGTAAAGTAAATACCATATTTTTTGGACTATAAGGCGCACTTAAAATCCTTTAATTTTCTCAAAAATCGACAATGAGCTTTATAATCAGGTGCACATTATGTATTAATTCTGGTTGTGCTTATTGACCTCGAACCTATTTAATGTGCTTATTGTGAATGAGTTGAATAAAGTTTGACTTATCTGTTTTGTTTCGTTTAATGTGCCTTATAGTCCAAAAAATACGGTACTTTCTACCCCCTGAGGGCGGAAATGTTTCGATCGACTGATAAGCACCTTCTCCGACTCCCTCCAGCATTTCAGGATGAAAATATGAGCGTAAATGTCCTCCACACAGATCCAGCTGGACAGGGACAGCGAGGTGTCGGTCCAAACCCAGTCCATCACGGCTCGCAGCTCCGTCAGAAACGGAACCAGGCGAAAACTGAAGGAACACAAACATGGTTTAGTTCCTGCGGCGCTAAATCCGCCCCAAACACACACACACAAAAAAAAAAAACAATTAGGAATGTGTTCAATTTGTTGGAGAGAAAAACACTTACAGAGGAAGTCTTTAAAATAAACTTTGAATAACTTGTTTTAAAAGCAGGTTTGTTTACTGTGAACTTTATTTTGAAACTGCTGTAGTTTAACGGTAAAGTGGGCCTGAATTTATAGAATACTGTATTGTTGGTTTAATGTTTTAAAACTTTTTAACTTGAACCTTAAAGAGTAAAGAAGAACACTTTAATCTATTCCATATGCATTCTGATTTACTGGAATATTTATTTCAGATAAAGTTCTTCAGTAATGATTTAATTTAAACAATCTTATGGAGGGTTTCTACGATTTTACCTGTTAAATCTCCACAATGAAGGTTTTTATTTCAGATTTTTAATTATTATTTTTTTAATAATCACAGCACCATAATGCACATTATTGTCTTTACCGTTTAAATCAGCCTGATGGTAAATTAAAAAAGATATATTCACTTAGATATACCTTCATAAAAAATGCAATAAAAGAAAGTTCAGGTTTAAGTCGCTGCTTCTAAACTTTACAAGACAAAAAAGCTTTTCCTGTGGAATAAAATTAATCTCATGATTCAAATAAATTCTGAACATTACAGAGTTTAAAAGAGACATTATACAATATTTTATTAGTTTTTAACACATTTTAAGTTTAAAGAAGATGGAGATCAGTGCTGTGTTTTCAGTTAATAATACATGTAAAGTTTGTTTGTTTTATATTTTGTCTTTGTTTGGTCAAAACTGATGTCAAGCTTATGAGAAATAATCAGCTGAAGTGATTTAACCTGGGGGTGGGACACTACAGTAATCAAATAAATCTACACCTTTTTAAAGTCGTGTTTTGTATTTTGTTTGTTCCTGAGTGATTCAGAGAGTCGGCGTCTCAGGCTGTGGAGCGTGAACGTTTCCAGGCCGACTCACCCTTGAAACAGAAACAGGTTGAGGTAATTGTAGCTCTTGGTGAGGAAGTTCCCCAGAACGCGGGTGGGATAGCCGCAGCGGATCTGATAGGCCGACAGCCCGAAGTAGATGCACTTGACAAAATACCACATCTGAGCGACCTTGTTCTCGCTGAAGCGCCTACAGGAGGACGAGCAGAGACAGACACGTTTGTTTTTGTTTTTTTTTTTTACTGCGATTAGTTTTAACATTAAAATCAACTTTTTATTGATCTAAAGATGTTTTGGAGAGGAAACGAGGTCCAACGGCATCGTTCTGCGTGCAAATTCAACTGGATGAAATGGATCAACTGTTAGAAATTTTACTGTTGGTAAAATCTGTTAAAAAAAAAAAACTACGAGAAACAAGTGAAGACTAAAAAAATACTAAAACTCTTTCTGATGCAGCGAAACCTGAGAGACTGAAGATTACAGGAATAAACAATGATCTTTGTCCTCTGACCTCAGAGATGTAACAAAAGGCTAGCTAAACGCTACCTAAAAGTAGCAAAAACACACACAAAATAAGCTAAAAGTAGAAAATTGCTATTTAAAAAAGCAAAACACTATCTAAAAAACAAGGTAGCAAAAGAGCTAAAATACATAAAGGCTAGCTAAAAACCTAAATAAACCAAAGTACAGTATAATTAAAAGCTGAAAGCAGATAAATACTATCTTAATGCT
This sequence comes from Simpsonichthys santanae, assembly GCA_031762415.1. Classification (NCBI taxonomy): domain Eukaryota; kingdom Metazoa; phylum Chordata; class Actinopteri; order Cyprinodontiformes; family Rivulidae; genus Simpsonichthys; species Simpsonichthys santanae. Next base: position 28,065,846 of record JARVLU010001586.1, read on the forward strand.
ACTTAAATGTAGCAAAACAAAACTGCTAAAAGAGCCAAACAGCTAGAAGCCAACATAGTAAAATTCCAAGTATATGCGAAAAGTAACAAAGATAAAACAGCAATAGAATATCTAAAAACTAAAACCAGTAAAGGCTAAAAAAAAAAAAAAAAAAAAAAAAAAACTAAAACCATTATGCTAAATGTTTTTAAAAGCTGAGCAGCAAAAATAGCTAAACGCTACATAAAAGTAGCAAAACAAAACACACAAAAAACTACTAAAATCTAAAAGTAGCTAAATGTTATCTAAAAAGAAAACGTAAAACACTATCCAAGCATTAAAGTAACAAAAACTAAAATACATTAAGGATAACTAAAAGCCAAAATAAACCAAAGGGTAATTAAAAGCTAAAAGCAGATAAATATTATCTTAATGCTACCTAAAAGTAACAGAACAAAACTGTTCACTAAAAGAACCAAACAGCTAAAAAGCTTAAAGTAGTAAAAGGGTAAGTATATGCTAAAGACTACCTCAAAGATAATGCAACAAAAAGGTAGGTACAACTAAAACAATTAAAATGCTAAATAAAGCCTAAAATTTAAAAAAAAGACTCCCTAAAGAATAAAGTACCAAAACGATAGCTAAAAGCTAAAACCAGTAATAAAGATATTTTATAGATAAAAGGTAAAAGTAACAAAATGTTTTTAAAAGCTGAAAACAGCTAAAGGCTAACTATAAAGGCTAGCTAAACACTACCTAAACGTAGCAAAACAAAAAGCCCATTAAGAAATAAACAAAACTAAGAGCTTAAATCAGTAAAATACTAAGAAAGAAAAAAACTACAAAATGACAGTTAAATGATAAAATCATTAAAGTAAGAAACGGTTAATTAAAAGCTGATAGCACCAAAGTGCTGTTTAAATGCTGCCTAAAAGTAGCTAAACAAAACGTGATCTAAATCGATCAAAGAGCTAAAAGCTAAAATGAGCAAAAGGCTAACTGAAAGGAAATGACTGCCTAAAACATTAAGAAGTGCGTTTCTGAGCTAGAGGTTACTCTCAGAAAACATCTGGTTCTGCAAAGAACTGGAAAGCTGTGACCACTCTTGCAGCACTGGGTGCAGCACATTCACTAAATGTCAGTAAAAACCCTCAGCTGTTGCCTTCTTAGACGTTAATCTGCACCTGCTGCTGAGTGAAGTCCATTTTCAACTATAAAATACAAAAATAAAGAAATCTCAAATTTTGATACGTGCAGCAGTTTTGTCCACATCAGCTCAGCTGTTTAATCAACATTTACAATGAGATGTGCTCAAGCTAAACATCAATGTTCAACCTCAGGTTCTTTTTAATCCAGATCTGTTCACTGCATGAAGAACTTGGTGGAGAGAAGACAACGTTCTCACTTTTCTGTGACGCTTGGCAAGATAAAGAACATCCAGAAGTGGATCCCGAAGACCAGGAAGACCTGGAAGATGACCTTGCCCATGACCGTCTTTCTGAGGTAGAGGGCCCGGTCCACCACCATGGTGCCGAACTGAATCAGGACCATGACCAGGAAGGGTCCCGGCACCTGATCCTCAGAGAGCGATGATGTAATGTCTGCCGTTGAATGTTTCTAAACGAAGGTAAAAGATGAAAGGTTCGCTTCGGAAACGGAATAATTTCGGGGTTTATAATAAAAAATTAAAAAAATAAAAATAAAAAACCTACGCCAAACGCCCAGAATCCAAACACAATGATGATGAAGTCGACGGTGTCTGCGAGGAACATCAGCACGTAGACGTCCGTGACGGCGCTGTACTCCGGATGAATCAAGTTGTAGAAGAACTGCCTCATGGGGAGGTAGAGCTCCAAAAACCTGCAACACAAAAAGCACTAATCATCTCACGGTCTGTGCTGGTTTTGATCTTTCATCTCCTCCCAGCTCCTCCAGGTGGACGGCCCAGGTCTGCAGCGTGAACGGCGTTCAAGACGGTAAAATCAAACTAAACGCCATTAGTCAGAAAACCACAGAAAACTGGGGTTGACTTACTGTCCTCGGCCCAACATCTCAGAAACCACTCGTTCCACCATGATTACATTTAGCAGAATAACAAGCTTTGATCGTCTGTTGCAGCACTTACAAAAATGACACTGAACGGCCTGACGGGAACGCCGTAATTAAAGGTCCAAACTTAGATCCATAAAAGGTTTTAGCTGGATGTGATGCACCGCTTACATCACGCAGCCAGAACATTCAGCGAGCACGCGTCTCAAAGAGCCGTGTTTCGTTTTTAGCGAGGGTCCGCCTCGGCTCTTGTGAAACTTTTGAGGGGTTACCGCTTTATGATGAACGCTTTAGCCTTGAAGAGCAGCTCCCTCAGCTTCTCTACGATCATCTCTTTGTGGGTCTTCTGACAGCCGCTGGCCAGGCTGCCGTCCTTGCGGCTGCTGTTGCGGGAAGCGGTGCTTCCTGTGGGAACAGTTTACATTTTGGGCCGTAAATGATCCGAGACGGCACCGAGTCAGTGGAAAACACAAACACGGCTGTGAGGAGCGAGGTCGATTTGAACGCCCGCTCCGATCGTTTTAATCATGCAAGTGAAGTCGTGTCACCTCTTTTGGATCTTGCAGACGAGAGGCGAGAGCGATGGGAAATGTGCGAGCCCCCGCTGGAGCTCTTGCGTCGCTGGTAGGTCTGCGGCTGAGGGTGCTGGACCTGAACCTGTCCCGAATCTACAGACGTCCCGAAGTTTATGGACCTCAGTGAGCGGACGGAGCCTCGCCCCTCACTGATCAGCGACGAGGCGGGTTCCGACTCCCTCTCGCTCTCCTCCTTGTCTTTCTCCTCGTCGTCAGATTCACTCTGAGGAACGGCCTCTTTCTTCTCTTTGGGGTCATCCTCGTCCCACAGACCGTGGCACTGCCAACAAAAACAGAAACTTTTTAACAGTAGATTAATTGCTTATAAAATACTAATGCATTATAGGTTTTAACACTTTGTTAAAAAAACACTTTAAATGAGGAGACTCAGGTGTAAAATGTGAGAAAACCAAGTGTAAACAGATCCGTCTTCTGTGGTTGTGGCACTCAGTTCTGAGCTCTTTGGTTCCGACGTAAACCTTTAATTTCCAATTACAGACTCGCCTAAAGTGAGTACAAATAAATGTGAGCTAACACTTAATATATTATAAGTGCTATGTGTTGTCATTGTGTGTTTCTGTACAATGACAAAAGTAGTTCTCTGCATTTAACCCACCAGACATGAGATGCACCCAGGTGGAGCAGTGGGCGGCTACGTAAGCGCCTAAAGAGCAATTAGGGTTTGGGTGTCTTAGGCAGAGACACCCCGACATGTGGGCGGGGAGTTGAACCGGCAACTTTCTGGTCCCAAGTCAACTGCCCTACCTCTATACCCTCTCGGTCCCAAGAATGGAGAAAACTGTGGTGTTTCTTAAAGCAAATATAGTTCAAAACCTGACTGCAGTAAAGGTTTTTGACTTACACTGGGCTTCATGTTTGTGTGGTTCAATAAGTTTTTAACTAATTAGTGACAACAGTGACGATCTGTAATTGTTGCTGATTTTTTATTTTTATTTTTTAAACAAAATCTGTGACAGCAGAACCAAAGCAGTCCCTCATTTCTTGTGGGGGATTCGTACCCTGAAGGCCTGTGAAAAGTGAAAAACTGCAAAGTTGGAATAGTAGTACAAGTAGTAAGTAGTAGTTTACTTTAGTATTTATTTATATTCATATATATTCATATATATACAGTACAGTATATTCATATACAGGTAGTCCTCGACTTACAAACGAGTTCCGTTCCTACAAACCTTCGTAACCCAATTTTAACGTAAGTCGGAGCTCATCCCACGTGGCGGCCGTAAGTCCGGATTTTTGCCGTAAGTCGGAAAATGCACGG
>JARVLU010001586.1:28078147-28088187 GCA_031762415.1 Simpsonichthys santanae
CAGTACTTGATGGCAGCAGAGTAGTAACAGGTGTATGGCATGCTGTTGGCTGTTGTATCATGTAATAGGAAAACGTGACTATAATGACAAATTCAAAAAGTTCAAGACAAAAACAACTGGACTTTATTTATTATACTATATTTTATACAGTACTTTGTTTTTTCTTGCACTTTTTAGAATTTATCATGTCCTGAATGACTGAGAATCTTCACCAGCTTTTAATGACTCAATTGACTTGCCACAGTCTCATCACATTCATTCTGCTCTCTGCTTGGAACAGTCAAAACAGCTGCAACACCCTGGAGAAATGCAGCTAATTTGACCATTAAAGTACGTTTATTAAGCAAATAATAGACTGAGACACAACTCTGCTATAATTTCAAGCAAACAAATAATTGTTTAGGTGCTTTTCTTGTTAAATTTCGGAGAAATGAGCCGCGTTCCTCCTTCCTGTTTCTTTTTACAGACATGACAATAAGCCTCTCGGCTGTTGCCAATTACTGTCTGAAGCCAGTCTCTGAATCTGGCGTCCTCTAACCAGAGTTCTGAAAACTTACATTTCCCCATGACGGTTCTGGAAGCTCTGTCGGCCCTCGGCCGGCCATAGGTGCGAACGCACACTGACCGATAATATGACGTCATTGTTTTAGCTTAAGTCCTACTCTAACATAAAATTAGAAAAGATAAATAAATTCACAGGAATTTTTTAGCCGCTAGAACAAGAAAAAGATAGTTGTGTAGGTTTTTAAATAAATTAATACCTCGTCAGATGACATTTATTACTTTTTAATGGCCATAATTTGTGTTAATTTTATTTACTACCTTTTAATACTTTTTACAAGCCCACAGATACCCTGTTAAATTGCTTCAGCGTATAAGTCACAGGACTGAAAAACCGATGCAAAAAACTGACTAAGCTGGAAAACACAGTAGATTAAAGTGGCCATTAGTGAGACACTTAGCTTGTCATACAGAGCCACCTTCATCGATGTATTATAGTAATGATGAGAAAACATGCATTGAAGAAGAACGGTTTGTAATTCACTCGTTCAAATATACCTGATACTGTCCACACTTAAAAAGGTGTGAGAACTAACAGGACCTGGTTTATCCTAAACTTGACACCACAGCACTCAGACTGAAGAAAAACAACCTGACAGGAAATCTTCAACTGTCTTGATGTGAGCGACATTTCAGCTTGATGGAATCTTATTAGTCCTGAATCTCATGTAAACAATAAACATTAGAAAACCAGCGGGAGTATAAGATTGAGCTGTTCTCACCTTCAGCAGGTCAATACCAGTGGCCTGCTGGCTGGCAGCTTCCTGAGCAGACTCACTGTGGGGATGGACCATATGGAACAGAGACACGAGGCTCACAGCATCTTGAAGCCTGGCAACACAAACACACCACAACTCAAACTTACAGCAGAGTTATTAGTGTGCAGAAAAACTGCTATTGTGCATTTCAGTTGAAAGACAAGTTAAACACTCACAGTCCCTTTTTCAGCATGCCCACTAACAGCCCGTCCACCCTGCGAGCATTGATGAGGTACCAAACCATGCCTCCAAAATGTCTGGTGAATTGCAGCAGGTCATATTTATTGTTTTGGTCCAGGTCCTCATATGCAGCTATGTGCACCTAAAGCAAGGACGTGGTGAAGAAAAACACAGTCAGCTGAAGTCGGACAGCCATAAGATGAACACTTTTTTAAACGTTAAAACATATAAACTAAAATATGATGAATGTAAAATATCTGGAGTTCAACAAGTAAAAAATAACTAGCAGAAGGCTGCTGTGTCCCATCACAGAGATTTGAATAGTGGATGCTTGTACTTTTCAAGATGAGTTCAGATGAACTTTTAAGCATCAATTCCTTAAATGACTGGGGTGGCTGGCTGGTAGACCTGTTGCGTTAAACAATATATCAATTAATCACATGATAAATGAAAATTATTAACCTCATTTTCATTTATCAGCTTTATCATTTATTTGCGTCTCTTTCTACTGAAGACACCGGTGCTCGTCACTGACCCCTCCCTTTCTCTTTTCTTTTTAACCTCCTAGGATCTGGCATCCACATATGTGGACAACCTGGAATTCACATATGAAAGAGTTCAGGTCTTAGGAGGTTAAAATCCATTTTAACCATCCAAAATCACATTTTTGGATCTTTAAAAGCAGCTAAGGTGAGAAGCTAAGCTACGAGCTAAGCTAACAGACCGAGCTCAGGAAAAAAGCCTTGGTCTTGTTAAAGCACCAAAATTCACGATTGAAACTCGTGCCTTCGTCTAAAAAGTTGTTTTTCTCTGCAAAATGAAGCTGAGAACTCGTTCACTGATTTGTTTATTAAAAGCTTTGTGTGACAAATGCTAAGAGCTCAAACCACACCAAGCGGCCGCCATTTTGAGAACTGAAAAAGTTAAGAGACAGCCCATGTCACGTTAAGGGATCTCCCTCCCATTTTTTCTTAAAGATACATGGTGCTTGCTCTCTCACTATCCATCCTTCAGTTCAAACGGTCTTATACAGCCATCCGGTGGTAAAAAAAAGAAAAGAAAAGGTATTAGACACAAAAGTTAACCAACATTTCTTCTTATTTTTGACGATAATGACTAATTATTGCCAAATTTCAAACAATATTATCGTTTATCACAATAATTTCTGAGACAATTAATTGCCCAGCAAAAAATGTAGGGCTGGGCCATATGGACCAACAATATGGATTAACAAACAACTGTAACTGTACAAAATTAATGTTCAAAAATAAAATATCTACATATATTAAAGGATTTTCAAGACATTTATTTACATATATTAAATAATCCTCTTCAGCTGTGCTGCCTTCACGACGTTAGTCAGCGTGTGTGAAGCAGCACGCGAGGGGCTGCGTTTGAGTGAGGGAGAAGGAGGGGCCGCGTGAAGTTGGTGCAGACGAGAGAAAAAAACTACACAGATTTTCAAGTGTAATAATACTTGATGGTCGTCATGTCATAGAGCCATTTTAACCATCGTAAATGGAAAAACTCACAATACATCGAGTATATCCAATACATCGTCCAGCCCTGGTTGAAGCCAAAAGTAAAATGGAACCAGGAGCTCCTTTCATCAACAAGAAACGTTTAACTGTTTTCTGCTTGTAGATGTACTTACTAATCATACTGTCAGCTGAAACAAGGACATTATGTTTATGGCAGCACAATCAAAGAAAATTGTGATTTTTTAAAACTCAATTCCCAGTAAAAAGACATAAACAATAAGCATCAACATTTTTCCACAACTGAATTTGTAACTCAGTCTTAGTCCATGAGGAATAATATGTCTCCCCCCCACCCCCACCCCAATGAACAAAGCTGCTCTTACTAAGAACCTTCATGGAAGTGAAACTGTTCGAACACATAACATTGTATTGATTCAGTCATAAAAAATGTGACAAGTTTTCACATTTTATTTCTGACTTTAAAGTGTCAAAAACAAGTTTTCATCATTGTTTAATTAAATAAAAATTAAAACAAAACAGGATTTTTTTTCTTCCTCTTTGGCTTCACACTGGCAGCACGGTGGCACAACTGGTAGAGCTGCTGCCTCTCAGAGAGCAGGTCTCTGGTTCAAATCCCAGTCCGGGGGCCTTTCTAGGTGGAGTTTGCATGTTCTCTCCGTGCATGCGTGGGTTTCCTCCGAGTACTCCAGTTTCCTCCCACAGACCAAAAACATGCATGCTAGTCTGATTGGTAACTCTAAATTGTCTCTAGGTGTGAGTGAGAGAGTGAATGGTTGTCTCATTTGTCTCTATGTGTCCCTGTGATGGACTGGAGACCTGTCCGGGGTGTCCTCGCCGCTTGCACAATGATATCTGGAGACAGACACCTGCTATCAGACCCGTTAAATAAAAAGTGTTTAAATTAAATGGATGGAAGGACTGATGTTTAAACACAAGTCTAACAGAGGGCGAAATGTCCAGCCATAAAGCGTTAATTATTCTGAACATCAGTGTAAAATTAATTAAATTCTCCAGAGCAGCAAATGGTCACAAGCATTTCTAAACTTAAAGCTCATGCAAACACACAACAAACAATAAAGCACAAAATTATTTTTTTTCAGCTCACATTTGATTTGTTGGGTCAAATCAGTGTTTTTTGTGTGGATAAGTCAAATGTACATGAAATATGAGCTGGAAAAAAGTAAAACAGTTATTAGTTAATTGTTTCTCAAGCTGGCCGACGATCAGACAGGAAGCAGGCGGTGTCGGGTGAGTTTGGTGAGTACCTTTCCTGCCTTGACTACATACTGCAGCACAGTTTTAGGAAGCCTAATGACAGACTTGGGTAAAGCCAGAACAGCAGAGACAAACTTTCCGATTGCTCGCTGAAGATGAGGAGAACAAATAAGGAGAAGGGTTAGCGGAGAAAGGTTTTAGTCTTAATTGTGTTAGGAGACAATAAAAAAAAGACCAATGAATAAAACACATTTTATGAACGATAGCTGCAGGAGTTCAAGTGAAAATCGTCAACGTATGGAAGGAGGAAACGACAGAAAACGTCTCGAATCCCCCGAGAGATAATCCACCTGAAACGCAGACTTCTTGGGTGGCTCCTCGTCTTTTTTCTCGTCCTCCTCCTCTTCTTCTTCGCTATCAGTTTCAAATAAATAATAGTCTCCACTTCTAACCACTGGGGGGGAAGCAGATAAAATGTTAGATTAACCAAATTAAAAGCAACAAGGATCAACGATGTACTGTATAAGAAACAACCCACTTACCCTTAAATTCTATATAAGTAATCTGAATTTATCTATATTTAGTTGTGATTATTATTAAAAGAAAAAGCAGAGCACTTTAAAAGATGTCAGTATGTTGTGTTTTTAAACGAGTGTCTGTGATTTCAGTATGAAATGTCGTCTTCAAGCTACTCAAAGTGACCGGTTCTACAGCAGCTGAGTGTCAGAAGCAACAGGATAGACAAGGCTGACTTTATGTCCTTGAACAGAACCGCAGTGGGCAGGAAATGAGGGAGGATGCTGGGAAATGGAGATGAAACACCGAATGACAAAGTGATAAAATAATTTGTAAAATGTCGTGTGGGGGCGGACCGTGGCATGAGACATGAGTCCAAACCAAACAGGCGGGGACGGTGAAAACAGGAAAATTTAGACGTATTTTTTAATTTAAATATGTTTTTTTTAATATATTTATTCTTGTTTAATGATTTTTTGTTCTTTTAAGCCTGTTTGGTTATCATGTCTACAGGCAAAGAATGAACAAACCCTTCCTTTACTCCAGTACTGAGAACAAAGGCGGTTTGGTTTCATGTCTTTGCTGGAAAATGTCAGAGCGATTCTCTACTGCGGGCTTTTTAGGCGGGAGATATTAAACAACGTGGAGCTCAAACCTCCAGCCGTTAGTCATTTTCTTCATTTTGTTGCGTCTATTCAAGGCAAACCTGCTCTGGTTTTAATGTTAAACCTAACGTCTTCAAGCGTTTGAACTACGAGACGTTCAGGCAACGAGAGCCCCTTAAATAGAGACAGAAAAGGATTAAAGGCTGCAGGAAGCAGAACAGCGTGGTGCCTTCAGAGCCCAGAGGCAGTATGGGAATCCTCAGCGTTCTGGTCAAGGACAAAAGGGCCAATGACAGTGGAGGAAGAGAAATATATAGGATTTGGGGGGTCAACCTACTGGAAGCATGGTCAACCCACGGCCTCCACCACTGCTTTTTTTTGGTCTTGGCTTTCGCTCGCTGTGCCCCTAAAATTTCACAAATACATCAGTGCAACATTTTATTTGAAGAATAAAATAATTTCCAGCTCCTCTTAAACATTACACAACATGAGCATGATTGACTGTCACGTCCACCATCTTTGAGCAACATGAAGTCTCTTATCGCCATCTCCTGCCGGCTTTTTCATACCATCATCGTCCTCCTCGTCCTCGATGGGACGCACGGCTGGCTGCCCGTCCACAGACTCCTGCGCCAGGCTCAGCATCTTCTCCTTGCCCCTCTTGAACTTCTGCTGCCTCACCTTAATGCGGTCCATCCTGATTAGATCAAAGAGACGATGAAGAGACTACAAAAACACTTGGACGAGGAAATAAGAGGATGTTACATTACACCTGGGCGCTCGTTAGCGAGGGTGAGTGGATATTATCGGAGCTCATGAGCAGCTCCTGAAGAAGCCGTAAGTGGTGGAAACACACTGCTTTTATGCGGGATGATATACTAAGAGCCGTCTTCCAGGAAACAAGAAAGACTGATCCAGGAGATGCTTTTAAAACCACAACAATCATGTTTACTTAATTATGGAGTGAGTTAAACCTGATGAGGTTTGTCGAAAACGCTGAACTGGATGGAGCTGACCGTCAACAAACCCCGACAAAAAAGGACAATAATGATGTTCTGATCCGCGTTTACCCAACCATTACACAAGGAGGGTGCACCGCACTGACGTAGCACTGAGCTAGAGGGGCGCAACACAAACGCGCTAGTAGGCCTGTCATGATAAATTTTGCTGGGCGATTAATTGAAAACAAAAACCAGTGCAATAAAGACCAGTGCAAAAGAATGCAAAAATGTTTGGAACTGCACAGTATTTGACATATGTTGCGCAATGTCAGTGTGAAAAAAAAAAAGACCCACACAAGCTGTAAAGACTAAACTGTAACCTTAACTCATCTGCTCACACAGACTCATGTTCGTGCTGCTGTTTGACGTAATGTTTTATACTACTAGTGCTTAGTGTATTATTTACTTGACGTTTTTCTTAGTTCATATCTTAGATGTTACTATTGTTCTTCTTTTGCATTTTATTGTTGGATGTAACTGGAACCCTGTGTACACAATCTTGTTCCACCACATGTACCACATGAGAGGCGAATGACAAATAAAGAAACTCTGAATCTGAACAAAAAAGTAGAAACGTCTAATGTCTAATATTGTAGCAGCCTGACAGAAACTAATGTCTGAGATACTACAAAGTTGATTCTGTCACTCACTTTCAGTTTGTCAATCCAGAAACTCACTAAACAGGAAGTGCTTTCCTATTTTTATATACGAGGTACAACGTTGACTAATGGTGTCGCTTATTTTACAGTCACTAACAACCTGAACATAAATGTCAATCCAGAACTAAACAGATCAACCAACAGGGGCAACCAATCTGAACATGAAAATGTCCACTCATTTCTGTTCCAAGATTACCCAGCATGCCCTGCAGTCTCTTGCGTTCAAGTACAACATGTAATGTAAAATATATCACACTGTTTGACAGTAAGCCACAGAACTTACTGTTTGTTTCATCGTGTAATGAACCCAGAATACAACTGCAGAACTGAAGATTGTTGCTGTAAACCTGATAATTCACCTTCATTTTTAGAGCAACTACAATTTCAGTGTGATTTTTTTTTTTTTTTTTAATGAAGGCATCACAAATCTTAACATAGACAAAAAAAAAACTGCCTTCAGGGCCTTCCCGAAGGCTCAGCGCCCTGTGTTTTGGTCCCACCCACTCTACATCAACATCATAATTGGTTCATTTTCCTGACAGTTATTAATAAACAAACTCATCCTGGAGAGTCTCTGACTCAGCTCTGCCTTCTCTCCTGACAGTGAAGTCCTAACCAATCAGAAAGCTCTTTCAAGCATTTTTCTGCCTGGCGACAAAGATGTAAAAGAATCCGATTGGTTAACTGGATTTTCATGAATTAAAAAGTTTCTTGCTCAACTGCAAAGTGGTGCACAGAAACAGAGAAATTAGTAAAAACTAATAAAAGCTGAATTGAAAGTATATATTTTATATAAGATAAATGTTAAATTAAAATGTAAGTGTAATGTTTTGTATGTGCTGAATTCTCAGGCCTTCTGTGAGGGCGTGGAAGGCCCGGTTAGCTTTATGAATAGGTGCATAAAAGATCCAACTTGAACAGATAGCATTTTTTTGTTTGTTTGTTTTACAATAAAGGTTCAGATACGAGCTGAAGAAATTTAGGAGGAACCAGTTTACATAAGTCAGTGAATGTTGTTAACGAGCCTGAAGGGCTATTTAAAAAAGCTTTAATTACAAAGACCTGTTTGTCTAACCTCGTGTGACGCACGTTGTCTGGAGGTGTCCACAGATACATACGATGTTCGTTCTACTTGCCAAGTGCTGCATTTGTGGACTCTGAGCACTGAGAGGTCACTTTTAGACATCCAGGGGAAAAAAAAGCTCAAACGTTCGACTGATCGACGGTTTAACATCACAAAGCGTGGATTTATATTTCCAGGATGGAGTTGCAGTCTTTAAAATTATGTTTTAACTTAAGTCCGGTACGCTGCAGAAATATTTCAAGCTACGTGTGTTGAAGCAAATCTAATTTAAGTTTATTACTGTGTCAAATCAAGTGTTGTAAACACACGGTATCCACAGACACCACACAAAGTTTAGGAGGCTCACTGTCTCTTCAGCTGCTCCACAGATTTACTCTCCTCCTCCAGTCGAGCTTTCACCGCCTTCACGATGGTGGCCTGGAAAAGCTCCGCTCCTCTGAAACACACGAATGAGTAAAACAAAAGGCTAAAACACTGCTGGTTTATTCATCTTCTTATCAGTCTTTAACAGCTTTAAAATATAATAAAAATGTGCTGTTAACATTAACATCTCCTAAATGATTTTGCTTTAGGACAAACTAAATCTTAGAAATCTGAATTCTAGCAGCCTTAATCATCAGAGCTCTTTTTTCAAATTAAACCAATCTATCAAATGTCCAAAGGAAAGTTCAAACAAAAATGGTGTCGTTTCAGAAAACCTTGCAAGTTTATTGCTACTAACTCAACTGTGTCAATTTTATTTCTAAACAAACAAGTTTGTACAGTACGGGTTATATTAAAACCAAAGTCAACAAAATACTGTGTATAAAAAAAAGGTGTAAATACAAAAATAAATGAATAAAACAGACGTCAAACAAATAAAATGCACAAATATGGCTCTTTATAAGTTCCTTGAAAGAGCTCAAATTCTGGGAAATTATTCAATCAATTAAGAGCAGTGTTGAAAATAAAAACAAAACAAAAAAAGCAATCACCGCTACTTTGGATTTTGACGTCTCTACTTTTGACGGGGTCTTTTCTTACATGCAGCTACACACCAATAAGGAAAGTGGTATTTTTGCTTATTGTTCAAGTTATCCAGCTCAGTAAAACATACTGTACAGTAGTCCCTCTATTACCGCAGGGGTTACGTTCCAGACTGCTCCACGATAGGTGGAAATACACAAAGTAGGGACGTTAAATTTACTTTAGTGCTTATATATATATATTAAGGCTTTATAAACTCTTCCCACTCTCTTGCAATGTTCTTAACTCTCTAAATGCTCTAAAAGAGCACAGAGAAAGAGAGCAGACAGACTGATGCTTTGGTTGCTGAGCCAATTGGGGGCGGGCTGGCCATCGGGAGCACCGGGACATTTCCCAGTTCAGTTTGGATTAAGGCTCGGATCGGGTCGCACTTGATTATTTTAAATAAACAACCCATGCCACTCACTCTGAGTCTTCACTGGAGTTAGTGGGAGAGATCATCTCTCCAGTTTTAGCTTCTCTTCATTGGCTCCCTGTCAAGTCCATACTTTAATTCAAAATCTTACTTCTAACTACAAAGCTCTCAACAACCTAGCTCCATCTTACTGTATATTTGAGATCTTATTGTTCCATATTTTCCAAACAGAGCACTTCGCTCTCGAGTTTCCAAAAGCAGAATGGGAGGAAGATCTTCCAGTTATCAGGCTCATCTCTTGTGGAACCAACTTCCAGTTTCTGTCCATGAGAATGACACATTGTCCAGTTTTAAGACTTTCCTTTTTGATAAATTCTATAGTTAGGGGTTGGCTTGTTGTGCTGCCTTAAGCTTAGACTACTGGAAGACAAACTGACCTCATGCCCTTAAATGATTTGCTAAAATTGAATAGTTTTTATTTGATACTATTTCTGTCTTAACAAGTGATTCTTACAAAAATAAAATGAACTGAATTGCGTCTGCCTCACTGACACTCCCACAGCAACAGACAGACACCC
>JARVLU010001586.1:28110000-28121573 GCA_031762415.1 Simpsonichthys santanae
CATACTTAGTGGGTCTGTGGAGTTTTGGTACCTGAGCTCTGCTCGGTGCTCGGTTCTGGTTCGGTTGCAGCGCTGCAGCGTTGACTCTCGTCGATGCTGGACTGGCGCTGGTCCGAGAGGCTGCCGGGCTTCTCGCCGGCCTCGTCGGCGTCCATCACCACCACCAGGGCCTGCTCCTTCTCCTTCTCCGAGCCCCACTCCTCCTGCCTGTCCCGGAACAGCACGGCGTCCACCGAGCTCGCGCTGAGCAGCGTGAGGTCTGCCAGGCTTCCATCCTGGTCCACCAGTCTGAAGACACAGGAGCAGAGTTCACGCGGTGAGACGCTTGCTCACCCGAACGCGTCTGTATTTATAAACTCATGAGGCGCGCCGGAGGGTTTTACTTTTAATTTTTTTCCCTAACTGGTAACACCATAAAATATTTACATATTTGAGTACAGCTCTAAAAACGACATTTTTGTGAGAACTGTCATTTTGCATGACGTATTGGGTTTGAATCATCATCGCCTTTGTCTGTTATCAAAATACCTCACGAACCACTGGACATGTTTTATTGAAACTTTCAGGAATTAAGAACTGGATGTAACTCTATACATGATTAACATTTGGAGCCAACCCAACTCAAGATGTCTACTACAGCTAACTGAACTTAAAGAACACATATGTGTTCTATCTAAGTCAGTTTTACAGATGTTGAGCTCAGGTTTGGGACAGCTGTAGCCGAGATTCATTCGCAATACTTCAGACATAAATCCATTTTGATTCTTTTTAGGGGGTTAAACTGAGCAAATACGTCAGGTGAACATAAGAAAATCAACGCTGTTGGGTGAAGTAAAAAAAATCTGCATTTTCTTGAGCAGTCAGCGCAAATTATATAATTATTTAATTATTTATTCACTTTTTATTTTTTAAATTCTTTATTCATTTTATAATAATGAAATACAACAAATAACATATATGTAGTTGGAAAAAAAATATATGAAAAATATAAAATGAAAGGTAGCAGATAAAGAAAATATCTTATTAAAACTGCTCCTTATTTATTTAATAAACATTCAAACAAAATTTTCTCTAAATAACAAAATAAGTAAATAACTCATTCAATTCTCAATTTATATATATTACTCATTAAAATAAATTCATTTATATTTATTTAACAATTCAATTTTAACCAGTTTCTTAAAGACAAGGATTGATTTGGCTTCCTTAACAACTGTCATTAAGTTTTATTTAACGAAGCAAATCCCACTGAGATAACAGATCTTTTCTGCACTGGAGGCCTGAGCCTGAAGGCAGCATGACACGTTTTAAGCTCCATCTCTTCAAATCAACTCTTCCTGAGCGCGTCCATCTTCTGCCTGTCTGACGGGACTCAGAGTTTGAAGCCATCTTTACCAGCTCGTTAGCTGCTCGCCTTTGTTGCCATAAAAAGAAAGTTCGGTTTGAGCAGAGCAGCAGCTGCCGTACATTCACGGACCTGCACAGGCATGAAGAGGGTCTTTCTAATAAAAATGTGCTTTCTAGTCTTGAGTTTCAGAGGGTTTTAAGCTCAACTTTGACAGCTGCCCTTTAAAGAAACAGATCCTCATGAGTATACAAATACATTCTCGTTCACAGGGTCCAGGTGGAAGTCTAACAGCTCTGATGCAAATGATCAGATGGGAATGGTCAGCGTTGTTGTCCGCTGACAGATCAAGCATTGTAATGAGGAAGCAGTGCACATTCCTTCTGCATTCTTTAAAACAATCTCATCGCGTGTGGGTAATACTTTTTTTCTTGCAGCGGTTAAATTTTAGCAAAAGGGAAGCAGTGAATAACCACACATCTTTATCATCTCCTCAGGCAATGGAGCGCTCGTCAAGGTTTTCTGAATTTTAAGGCAAGCATTCTGCCATCCAGTCACACTTACTTGCTCTGATGGGAGGGAATTTTTTCTTTGATGCTGCTCAGGAAAATAAAAGTTACACACAAAAATGATCAATGTCAGCAACGAGGACAACCTGAAAAAAAAAAATCACCAACATATCCACACAGATTCATAGAAACTGGCCACAGGAGTTCAGTCATTTGAGGGAGACAAGCTTCGTTGGGGAGTGGGTGGGGTGGGGGAGATGTTCTGTACAAACAGGGTGTAGATCATTGGGTCATTGCTGGACAGAAAGGCGTTCTTGCAGATCCGAACATGCTTGAGAAACAGGTTTTCTGTCAGAAATAGAAGGATGTATCTTGAAAAGGCTCTGGGTAAACGTCTGTAAAGCAACGTAAAGTCAAACAAGAAAAGGCTACAAGCAGAAAAACAAACATAAAACCTGAAAAAGAAAACCAACCATGTTATGTAAAACATCTCAGCTCGAGGAGATCGTTCAAGTTTAGCATCGTCATTGAAAAATAAACAACAGGGAGAGATCGGAGAGGGTAGGACTTTTTGCAACAGGAGGAAGATGTTGGGATTCAGAAGAAATCTGAGTTGGTGATAGGTGCTACGAAAAAGCGAGCAGATACCCACCTATTTATGATCAAATAGACACGCCCGCTGACTTTAGCGTGGCTGTGAAAGAGAAGGATGGCAGAGGAGAAATGGCAGCAGGTCACAGAGAGAAGCAGCTGAACTGAGCAGCGAAACAAAAACAGAAAACCCATAAAAATAAATAAATCAAACACGTTCCACACCACAGACTGTGAAATGTTTAATTTAAGGCATAAAGCTGCACAAAACAGCCGAACAAAGACGGACGAGTAACTGAAGAAATTGTGTTTTTCTGTGAAAATTCAGTGTGAACGCAGAGTGCTGATTGACCTTGTTGAAGTTTGATGAAGAAGTTAAAATCGAGCTGTTAAAAGTTAAAACAATCTAAACAAATGCTAAAGCTAGCAACATATTGGCTAAGTCGAGCAATACAGGAGCTGAAATAAGCAAAACACAGACAATGACAACCATAAAACAGAGTGAAATGAGCAAAATACAGGCATAAACTAGCAAAATGCAAATGGAAGTTAGCTAAACTCTGGCTAAAATGTGCAAAACAAGGACTGAAATAAGCAAAACATGGGCTAAAATGTGCAGAACGTGAGCTAAAATTGCAGAATGAAGGCTAAAATGTGCAGAACGTGAGCTAAAATGTGCAGAACATGGGCTGAAATGTGCAAAACATGGGATAAACTGTGCAAAACCTGGGCAGAAATGTGCAGAATATGGGCTGAAATGTGCAGATCATGGGCTAAAATGTGCAAAACAAGGACTGAAATAAGCAAAACATGGGCTAAAATGTGCAGAACTTGAGCTAAAATGTGCAGAACTTGAGCTAAAATGTGCAGAATGTGAGCTAAAATGTGCAGAACATGGACTGAAATGTGCAAAGCTTGGGCTGAAATATGCAGAATATGGGCTGAAATGTGCAGATCATGGGCTAAAATGTGCAAAACATGGGCTGAAATGTGCAGAACATGGGGTGAAATGTGCAGAACATGGGTTGAAATGTGCAGAACATGGGCTGAAATTGCAGAACATGCACTGAAATGTGCAAAACTTGGGTTGAAATGTGCAGAACATGCACTGAAATGTGCAAAACCTGGGCTGAAATGTGCAGAACATGCACTGAAATGTGCAGAACTTGGGCTGAAATGTGCAAAACTTGGGCTGAAATGTGCAGAACTTGGGCTGAAATGTGCAGAACATGCACTGAAATGTGCAGAACACAAGCTAATACCTAAAATCAGCTAAGCATTAGCTGTATCAGATGCCGAATTGAGCAAAGCATTTGTCAAGGATGAAAGTAGCAACATTAGCTCAGTTTTGTAAAACAGAAGCTAATACCATCAAAACTGTAGTCTAAAGATAAAAGGAGAAGAAGGGTAGTAAAAGAAAGCAGGTTGGTAGCTGAAAGCTAAATGCTCAATGTTAGATAAAAGCTAAAAGTGGCAGAAAAAAAAAAGAAGATAAAAACGAAGGCTATATTATCAAGCAGATTTTTTAAGGAATTTAACTGATCTGAAAGTATTTGGGGAAAAATGTACAGTATTTTAAATAAAAGTAAAAATATTTGGATTTGTATAAAAGTTAAAAAAAAAAAAAAAAGTCCCAGCACACTAACCCTGACTGAGCCAAACGTTTTGATATGTAAATAAATTAAGTAGCACAAAATATGCAGACGTAGTTTGAGTAAAAAAAAAAATATGGAAGAAAGAATAAACAGGAAAACAATTCACACAATAAGAACAGCGGTTATGATGCACGTTTATGGGAGTGACATGAAAAAGTGTTTTTAACGTGCCGTCCATCATTAACTGCCTTCTAAAGGAATTTTGTGCTGTTTAATTTGTTTTATTTACCCAAAAAATTGCATATAATCTACAAGTAAGATTACAACAAACAGGATCTCACAGAACCAACGTTTGGAAGAATCAAAGTTCAAATTGATCAACTCCAACAAAGTAAGTTAAGACAAATTAAACTTGTTTTTATTTTTGAAATAGGGCCTGGAATGAAATAAAGCAAACGGCACACGTCTCACCTGTAGATGGTGCTTTCCTCTTTGGCCACCACCGCCTGGAGGTCGGTGAGCTGCAGGAAGCGGTCGTGGAAGTAGTGCAGGTGGAGAATGCAGGCCAGCAGGAAGGAGGTGGGGATGAAAACTTTGGTGAACAGCACAGACACCGAGAACCGCTCCAAGCCCAGGTCCTTCAAACTGCGCCAGGTTTGAGACAAAACATTTGATTTATTCATTGAAGGTACATCTCAGCTTAAACAAATTACACAATCTGAGCCTTTTTGACACCGTTTTGCAGGGTTGTGCATAAAATCTTAAAATCAAGGTCGATTTGTTCGTGCGTTAAGAATGAGATACTCAGCTACAACGACACCAAATGCTGTTTGAATAAATAAATGACTGAGTTACAGACATTCTGTGTTGGCTATTGTTGATTAGTTGTGGCAGCCATCTTGAATTAGATGCAGATGCTTATCTAACAAGCGAACAGACAAAATGACACATTATCGCCCGTCTTGAAACCAAAAGAACAAGAAGTCGAAGAGATAATTTAAGCTGTTCTCTCAGCTCCACCTGTCCCCGGCTGGGAACTGGAAGATGACTCAGCGGAGCTCACCTTTCATTCTTCACGAACGCCGACCAGAAGACCTCGGAGCGATCGAACTGGAAGGTGTAGACGATGGTGAGGACCAGCATGGTGTACATGACCACCGTCATCCAGAAGTACTTCAGGATCTTTCTCCACCACTCGTAGTTCACCTGCAGCACACAGGAACACATCAGTGTCTTTGATCCTCTGAATGTGTCGAATTTGATTTAAAACCAGAACAGAATACGTCTAAATTAACCCAGACTTCCATTCTTGTTGTTGTAAAGAGATTTAAATAAATGGATTGTGATGAGATTTAACAGCTTGATTTTTGTTGAAATCAGAAGAAAACGTGCAGCGTCCAGCCCATACTGTATTTTCCTGTTGCTTTAGAATAAACGTAAACATTTACACAAACATTACTCTTTTAATGAAACCCCCCCCCCAAAAAAACTGTTATCTAAAATAAAATTTGTATTGATTAGTAACACCCAAGCTTAAAAGACACATTTTTAGGTTAAAATCAGCACTGATTGTCTTAAAACGAGAAAATATTTAATTTCTATTTTTTGTAAATTATTTATATTAGTTTACAGTAAGTTCAAGTATAACATTGAAAAACAAATTTAGGAGATATTTGCTTTAAATGCTAAATTATTGTTGCATGCGTTTGCATTTTTTATTTGATGTTTGACTAAAAGGAAAATCAACAATTCATTCAATCAATCAATCAATCAATCAATCAATCAATCAATCAATCAATCAATCAAATCAAATCTTGTTTTATGAAGCATCTTTTGTGCAGAACGTGTAAAACTGCTTTACACCAGTTCAAATCAAATCAAAACAAAATATGAAATGATCAGAACTGAACTAAAGACCAAAGACAGTTCAAAATTTAAAGTGGGGTTGTATGGGTAGAGTTTGAACAATAAATATCTTACCTGCTGTAGATGGCTATTTGAACAACCTCAAATGTATTAAGTCTGGAGTCTAATCCTGACAAAACCAATGAGCTAACAGCTACTTCAAGCAGGACTGAGACCAAAGTGAGTTGCTGCCCTCTTAAAATAGCACATTTTAATATTTCTGATTAATGCCCATGAACATAATTTCATAAACCTTCCCACCTCCATCAATTTCATATTAATTCCTACAAGAATATTTCTACAGGAAGTACCAAAGAAAGCACAAGCAGGTCATCGCTTTTTGTGCTTGCTGCAAAATTGTAAGTAAATAACCACATAATCTGATATTGTCTGTGGTGTAAAGTTTTTAAAATAAAGCGATTACAGATTTTTTTTTAGACTAGAAAGGTTTAAAGTCTGAAGTAACCTACTTTTGGTTTTGGCTCTACTCAGACTAGCCATTAGCTCGTTAATCAAGTCAGAATTACATTTTATTTCTCTAATCTGAGGTTGTTCAAACATCATTCATTCAATATTCAAACATCTACAGCAAATAAGATACTAGTTGTTCATATTCTTTCTACAAAACCCCATCTTAAGATCTTAAGCTGCTCATTTAGCTAATTTAAGATAATTAGGCGGTGCTGCTTTGTGCCCTCCAAGAGTAGCCGTCATTAATTTGAAAGTAATGCTTTTAACTAAACTGTAAAAGAAGGTAAACTACCTCAAACTACTGACATATCCTGAGACGACGAGAACAAACATGAAGCAAAGCAGGGAGATGTTTCCTGCAGATCTGGGAGTGTCTTTGAAAAACTATCAAAACTCAAATCGGAGTCTGAATGAATTTATTCTGAGGGGTCCGTTACAACTTGGTGGTGGTGGTGGTGGGGGAGTTACAAACTTATTTCAAACCAGGGGCCAACTTCAGTCAATGCATTTACTGCATTGTAGGTTCCTCAACAAGAGCTTCATGGTTGCATCTGAAGTTCTCTGTCACTCTTTCTGCATCAAAATGAAAAATTACTGAAGCATTCAAACTACCATGATGCCCAGATGATTGAGCGCACACTAATATAAGCCATGCCCACTAAATAAAAATAAAATTAATCCACAAATTAGCTGCAGCTAATGTATAAGATGTGATGTTCAAAGTGTGAAAAAAAGTAGTCGCTTATAGTCTAGAAATTACGGTAATTTTTCTTGGCTTCAGAGTTGTCCAGATGTCATGAGAAGCTGCACTAAACACAGTCTGCTCAGTTTTTAAGTAAAAGGAGAAGCAAAATAAATAAATAAACATTTAAAATAACGCTTTGGGGTCAGATAAGGTGATACCAAGGTCCATATTTGGCCCTCGGGCCTTGAGTTAGACACACGAGCTCCACAGTGTCAGTACCTGGTAGAGAGCCACGCAGAAGAGTAACATCATCATGTAGATGATCTTGTACATGACAATGTTTCCTTCGAAGCTGACGAAGAAGAACATCCCGCCGCAGATGTAGATCCAGTATTTGACCAACATGCCCATCACCATGTTGCCGAGGACGTGCATGATGTCCTGCTCGCCGCCTTCCTCTGACTCCTCCTCCTCTGTAAAAGCGTTCCATTTTTAAACCGTCCAACGCACATGAAGCCGTGGATTACCGTATCTAAACAAACCAGGAGCTGCCGGACTCACCCTTCTTCTTCTGGTCCTCCACGAAGACGTCTGAGAGACCTGCGCTGTCTTCGTTTTTCTTCTCCTGTCTCTCTGTAAGCGTTTGTCTGAGCAGCAACCAGAACGTCAGCAGACACATCATCTAAGGGACAGGTCAGAAGAAGAAAGGAAGAAAGAAAAGAATAAATCAGCTGAAGTTGACTGAGATTTAATCAGAGCAGGTTGTGGGTGGCTAGAAGTCATCACCTCAACGCTCCTTATAATAAACATTAAGAAGTAGAGTTCACAGTTATAAACACGCAGGCAGTGTTTATTAAAACTGAAGTAAAAATAATATCCATAAAGTCACATTGATCAGGTTGAGTAGCTGCAAACATTAAAGACTGAGAGCGGTTCCAAAACATGTCACAACGCTGACCCTCTGCAGGGCTGGTCTGAGTTTAACAACTAAAACAAATGGTAAATTCCAGCTCTCCGACCTTGGATGAAAGCGAGTGGAACGGGTTGTTCTTCTTAACGAAGAACCCCGCGACGGGTTCCATGGTCTCGAAGCTCCAGATGTACTGCAGCACTATCACCAGGTCCCCGTAGGCCACCATGAAGGGAGACGTCAGCATGGCGTAGCGCCGCCGGTCCCGCACCATCCACAGCACGCACGACCACATGAGGAAGACGAACGTCAGCCAGCTGACGTACGTGATGCTCCACGCCTGCAGGGGGCGGACCACAGACACCTCTGAACAAACGACGCACCCCTGCGGTGGCTTCAACACTAACAGACCTCAAAACACAAATACTGTTTGTAACACAAAAGTTAAAATTTGTGTTTAGTTTTCTGATCAAACTTTGTTCCAGGGCTTCACTTGTTCACTTTGGAACATTAGTGTGAGCTAAAAGTCCATCCTTTTTGTCTTGTAAGGTTCTAAACAGGTCGTCATTAAGTTATTTCTGGACTGTTTTTGGGAGGAATCCAGTAGCAGCATAGCATTACCGTATTTTTTGCCGTATAAGCTGCACCTTTTTGCATAAATTTGCAACTCCTACTAATTATACACTTAAGCAACTAATATACATTTCTCCCCCATATTTATAACCAATTTTTTGACTGAGAGCTGACGATTTCATTCATTCTGACTTGGAAAATATTGAACGCTACAATTTTCAGCCACTAGAGGGCCCTCGAGTAATATGGCAAGCCAAGTGTCTCATTAATAGGTAAAAGTGGCTATTAATGACACACTTGGCTTGCCATACTAAGCCACCTTCGTCTTGAGCCGGAACTCCTGGAGCAAACGTCAAATCAGCTGCATTTCACCGCCCCGCCCAGGCGAAATGCAGCTGATTTGACCATTAAAGTGCATTTATTAAGGAAAAGTTCAACTGAGACACACCTTTACTATAACGTCAAGCAAACAAATAATTGTTTTTAGGTGTTAAGCTTATTAAATGATCCCATGCATGCTCCCACGGCCGCTATTTTGGCAGCCAATCAATTTTTGGCACAACACCGACAGTCAGCGGCGACGCATACCGGTAATAGATGCGACCTATACAGCGGAAAATATGGTATAGGGCCTACATATTTTCTTCTTCAATGCAATATCCCTTGCAAAAATATGTGTCTTGGTTTTGGCCCTGAAACAATTACCGGTATCTGCATTAGTATGGAAAATTAATTCATCTAACACCAGATATATCTTGTATGTAAAAGAATGGGGAAACGTGCCAGAACTATTGAAACAGGTTAGTTCCTTCTCCAAGGAGATACAGGTATATTCGAGCTTTTATTTTATTTTATTTTTATCATTGCCTTTGTACTGTTTCTTTAAAAATGGAGCCTTTGCTGCCAATGGCTAATCTTCAGAGAACAGATAGCCTCTCATCCCTGGCCTATATGAGTGTAACCGACATGCAAAACATGGATTATAGCTGAAAGCAGCAGCTTCACATGTAAAAGCAGCGTTCACCCTTCAGACCCACTGAAAGCATCAAGGCGTTCCTGATCAGGGCCAGAAGGGATTATTATTATTATTATGAATATTCCAAACACATAAGTCTGATTATTAGAGAGGATCCGGATCAATATGAGCCTTTTTTCCCCTTCATGCAGGGAACATATGTGCGAGCATAGTGCTCTTACTGGAGACAATAACAAGAGCTGCAGTGACCTACAAAATAAATTGTCTCATGGATCAGTGGACAAAAAGAGAGGCCGGACAACAGAGCGCGTCCGAGTCGCGGATGTGGACAGCAGCGCGCACAGACGCGCAGACGGCTCGGTAACGCAGAGCAGGGCTGATGTGTGTGTGTGTGTGTGCGTGTGTGTGTGTGAGCTGGGCTGTTTTGCTCTTACTTTCTCGGTGCAGCCCGGGCTGAGCCGCTCCAGCAGTCTGCACAACACCACCCCGTCTTTCAGGGAGCTCTGCAGGAAAGCCTCCGGGTCCGAGATGCTCTTCTTCGGCGACTCCAGCACCCCGAGCGTGATCAACCATGTCACCGTCTGTTCCGCCGAATTCATCCTCAACAAAGAGCCTGCTATTTCCTTTTTTTTTTTTTTTTTTTTTAATTTTTTTAGGAGCGGGGGTATCTTTGTAACACCGCCCTGGTTAGGCTGTCATTTGCGCCTCAGGAGATAAACATCATTAATCCTCCACCCCAATAAAAAAAAGATGCAGTAGGTGAGAGGGACTGCGGGAAAACCTGCAGCACCTCAGCTGGATGATGGTTCAGGAGCAGATGATGGAAATGCAGCGTCTTGTTCTCTTCCTTGAATGCTCATCTGCTTCCAGCCCCGTCTCTAACCTGGAAATCTGTCAAATGCGCGTCGCCGTGGTGCGTTCACTGCAAACATGCGCATCGCAGCCGCCTCTCGTCCATTGGCTGATATCACAGCAGAGAGGGACAAGCCAGTCCAACCAGTTCATGGTCCACCTCAGCTTGAATAAAGAAGGCTTTTAGTGCACGTGCAGCTTTGCATCTCTCATGGGTTTAGTAGAACCTCTGTCCTTTTTGTGCTGTGATCACAGTCATGTCATGTTTTAGAGAGAGGAAACAGACGGTTTGTCCAGAACACTTGAAGCCCACATAAACTGTGATGATTCACATTTCAAAGTTTATTAGACTTGGGGATCACAACCTTTTGTTTAAAGGAACAATATCACAATGTTTTGTTTTTATATAATTATATGTGCACATTTTGGGAGCAAAGGACACAATTCTGATCAGCAAAAGCATGAATACGTATTTGCAGTTCATTTGAGATTATAATCTGTCTAAAAGTTAATATTTGGTCAACTTGTGTTTATCTTTGTCCCACAATTCTGGATTTTAAAACAAAAACTGGTGACATCAAAGTTCATGCTAATTAAGAGACATGCCCTCCATCCAGATGTTTACCTGGATTACTGATCATGGACTTTAATGTCTTGAATCACTTTGGCTGTGGTTAGCAGTGGACGGGGGATAGGACGACCCCCAGAAACCATCTTATCACAAGCAAGCTGGTTGGTCCACTGTAGGAGTGTACTGCTTAGTGGTGAAAACTGTTTGTTTGTGACTCGTCAGACTGATGAAGATCTTCGGATGAAGGGCAAAACGTCTCTCAACAGAAAAAAGAAACTGTCCACACAACCAAACTGAACATTGTTGGAAAGAGTGGTGACATCAGGGCAGTTTGTGCACCCACTAAAACACCTCAGTGTGTCAGAAAAGTACAAAGTATACAATTATGTGCACACTCGCTCTTTGATCTGTTGTTTAATTAAAAAAAGATACTGTATTTATAAGAATGCACACAGTTCACTACATTTAAGAATTAATGCACACCTGATGCACAGATATAGATAGATAGATAGATAGATCTATCTATCTATCTATCTATCTATCTATCTATCTATCTATCTATCTATCTATCTATCTATCTATCTATCTAT
>JARVLU010001586.1:28121673-28135328 GCA_031762415.1 Simpsonichthys santanae
TGGCAAAAAGACACCCTATGCTTTTTTTTTTAAATTCCTATTGAAAGTTTCCTATAGAAAGTCAAAAACATTGTGATACATATCATTACCGCCACCCATCACAATACATATCGTGATATGGATTTTATGCCATATCACACATCCCTACTAGTTTGCTGCTTGTGCCCACAATCTGTTTGGTCACAAATTCCTCCTGTAGGGCAGGCCTCTATTCAAGTGGCGGTCGGGGGGCCAAATCAGGCCCATGGGTGAACACAGTTCAGCCCACCGGGGTTCCTTTTTTAAATTAAACTAGATTGTAAACCTTAAAACAAACGTACTTAATGACAATAATTGCTGGACGTCCAGCCCTTGAGCTCTTGGCTTTTGTAACTGTGCCCCCGTCCCCTCCCGACCCCCAATTATTTTATTTGAATAACCCTGCTGTAGCGCTTACAGTAAACCCACAGAGTGACTGAGACTTGTGATAAAACTTCCTTTATACCCTTGAGCCTAGAATATGGGCGAGAATCTTTTGGCAACCTCGTGATTTGGTTTGAACACGATTCTTAGGGCCGTGACGTGATTATTAAACAACGATCTGTGCGTCCAAACACCAGGATCCCGCTGGTTAACTGATGTTCATCCAACACGCTGTACAGCTGACACACAGACAGAAATACAACTTTACTAAATGAAAAGACGATAGCTTCTGTCGCATAAATAAATACTGGTTTGTACATTTTCGTCAAGTAAAAATGGCGGGGAAAGTAGATATTTGCGCTGTGATGCATCTAAAAATAGATGTAACCTTTCACCCACTAACATTAGTTCATACAAGTCGTTTCCTTCTGTGTTTTGCTCCATTTTCTGCAGAGGGTAAAGCACATCGTGAGGTGATGGGGGTTATCCGTTTGTAAAGAAGGACGAATCCCTTTCATGGTCAGGTCTTTTAACTTCTTATCGCAGGATGTTTCAGGCGTCCACGGTTGCTGGCTCTGCAGCTCACAGGGTCTGGATGACCGGTCCAAATGTCAGCCGGTCGGTGCACGAAACCTGGACGCTCGTAGATTTGACCTATAGGGATCTTCCTGGGAACAACGACTAACAACCCCTCCTCTTTTTGTTTTTGTCCTTCCTGTCAGCCTTCAAGCTTTGAATGTCACAGTCTCCCCCCCTCTCCCCCAAACACCAACACTCAGCATTCCCTCCAGCTCAGCCACCTACTTTTTCTTACATATGCTAATGCTGCAGGCTTGTTCAGCTGTTGGTGGCTTTGTCGCAGGAGGAGGCTTGTGAGCATTAAGAGCCAGCTGTATGCATTTCACAAAATTCACTGATGACTGCCAGACCGTTGCCGTACTCCTGTTCTTGCAGTTTTCTACTTTTTGGGGCCAAACTAAGGAGCACAAAGGACATTTGTAGCATTCCTGTTGATTTCAGTGACTTTCTGCTTTGAAATATTTTGGATTACTGTTTCTCGTGTGTTTTTGGGTGGCTTGTGCTCAACAAGTGGCTGATGGATTTATTGCAGTGGGATAGCATCACTGCAGTGGCTTCATTACCTGAACGTGTACAGGTGTTCTTTACCTTCAGCTTACATGGATTTAAAAGACACAGGACATAGATGTGGTAAGCACAGCAGCTGATGACATCAAATACAGCTTTTTGCTAACTGCGAGAACGTTTATGAAGCATTCACGCTGTTATGATCCATTTTTTTCTTCAGTACGTTTTTCGGTGTGAATCTCGTCCTGCAGTTTTCAGCTACTTCAACAAATGATGAATCAAAACATTCAGCTCTTTCAGGACAATCCTGCTATGACTTTTGGTATTGTACAGTTTTAGCTTTTGGAACTATTTAGCCTTTTCTGCTATTTTTTTCCTCGTAGAAAATGATTGAACTCGTTTTCCATCCTTCAAATCTTTAGTTGTGTTCACAACCTTTTGCTGCTCCTTTCACATTTTCAGCTTCTTTTGTGCAAGTTTAATCTTTTTCTGAAACTTTCAGCCAATTTGTTTTGTCCTTTCTGCTACATTTTTATGCTTCTTCTAACTTTTTTCTATGAATTTCAGCTTATTATGCTCCTTTCAGCTTATTCATGCAACTTTCATTTTTTCCTGCTTTTTCAGCTACTGTTTAGCTGTTTTATGCTAATTTTAGTATTTGTAGGTAATTCCACTTTTTGCATTCATTTAAACTTTTTTCAGCCTATTTCAGCCAAAATGTGCTGTCTCCATTTCTAGTAATTTAAGCTTCTTTCTCCTATTTTAGCTGCTTTTTAGCTGTTTTGTTAATTTCAGCTTTTTTCAGATAATTTCCACTATTTTGTGCTCATCTTTGCTTCTTTCAGCCTAATTGGGCAAACGTTTGTTCTTCTTTCTTCTTCTAATTTAAGCTTGTTTCACTTGTTCAGCTACCTTTTTTTTAGCATTTTTAGCTAATTTCAGCTGTTTTCAGACAAATTAAAGTTTTTGTGGCTTTTTCTGCTACTTTTGGTCTAATTAACTTCTTTATGGTATTTTTTAGCTTGCTATGCTCTTTTCAGCTTATTTCTACTAGTTTCAGTTATTTTGGCTACTATTTAACTGTTTATGCTAATTTGAGTTTTTTTCAGTTAATTCCACATATTTTAAGCTAATTTCAGCTCTTTGCACCTCCTTCTGGTAGTTTAAGCTTCTTTCTGTCTTTCAGCTACTTTTCAAACTTTTTTTGTCTAATTTCAGCTTATTTAGCTAATTTCCAAATTGTTGCTCTAATTTCTGTTTATTTAAACCTAATTCAACAAATATCTGTTCTTTCTGCTTTCCGCTGCTAATTAAGGCTTGTTCTTTCATTTCAGCTACATTTCAGCATGTTTTCTTAGCTAATTTCAGCTGTTTTTAAGCAAGTTCTTCAGCAGTAAGCATTCACACTGCATTTCCAAAGGAAATTAATTTTCTCTAATTATGGTTGGTTTATAATTCTTAGTTTGCAAAGCATCCAAGCTAACCCTTAGAAGTCTAGTTTAAATAGAAGTTTAGTTTACAAAAAAATTTTGCCCCTTGAGTTTTGAACATGTTTAAAAATAATCTATTACAGCATCCTAAACCCTTCTCAATTTATTTTCAGTAAAAGCTGAAGTTTCTTTACACCTTATGGTTTATCTTCTTATGATGGAAGACATTTAAGACTGAAGTCACTACCACAGTTGCTGATTCAGGGAGATGCGCTCTAACTTCCTTTGATTGGCTAAAGTTGATTCTATGTCAGCTGCAGAGTTTGCAGCTGCCAAACATCTGTCATTGACACAATAATTGTAAAAAAAGAAGCTTTTAAAGAAAACAAGAACTGCTGAATGAAGTGGAAGAGCTGAGAGATGCTCCCTGCTCTGATGCATGCTGAGGTCACTGCTGGTCAGGAAGTTTTACTGCTGCTCCCCACATGATGTCTCTGTGTGTGTGCATATCACTTTGTTTATTCCCAACTTTGACAGTGTGACACTGCTTTACCTACTTCCCTCTTTTGCTGCACTGTTTTGAGTGAAAATGTGGCAACGTGGACTCTGCCTGACCCCGGCAGACGTGCAGAAGCTCGGTTCTTACCAGCGCCTTCGATCTGAACGCCTCTCGAGTCTTTTAACAGCTTTCCTTTTGCAAGACGAGAGCGCTTTTCTCACTGTGCTTTTCTCCTCCCTTTTCCTGAGCGAGAGAGCGAGAGAGAGTGCTCTGCCAGAAGGCTGTCGTCGTTGTGAAGGTAGCTGGGGAAGCAGCAGGAGGCCGGAGACCGGCAGAGGGAGGGATGTGTGCTGATGGAAATACTGTAGTCGCTAGTTGGATCTGGAGGCCTGCTGGGCCACATCAACGCTGCACATCCCTGTCTGCCCCACAGTGTTGACCGGTGTGGCTCGGTCCAGTTCAGGGGGGGCACAGATGGTCCTGTTTGGAGCGGGGCCACAGCTCCGTGCTCTGCGTTCACGGGCTCTGCTGGAGCAGCCAGGAACAAACATGGCCTCCTTCTGTTGGGAACGTTCAGGAGCTTCAGTTTCTGAGAGGCTGTTCAATTAAAACTCTGAGATTGCAGTTAAATAATTTAAATTAAAGGTGATTAAACAATCGCTAGAACTGTTCTGAAAAAAACAAACAAACAAAAAAAAAACATTTTGTTTGTTATACGCCCGTAGAAAGGCAGACGTATTATGGTCTATTCTCCTTCCGCACGTAAACTTTCTCTTGTCCTGCTCATAACCTCTGATCTGCTCAAGACGATTTAATAAAACTTTACTCACTTGTGCATCATCACTGAACAGTGTCAAGGTCACAAATCAAGGTCAAAGTTTATTTCTCATTCAACCTTTATTTATACAGGTTAATCCCATTGAGCCTTGGGGACTCTTTTACAAGAGAGACCTGATTTCTTTAACAAAGAGTGATGACAACAATAGACAATCATAAAGAGGTATACAGATTTTTTTTTTTTACAAATTAAAATAAAATGGAAACCAAAAGGACAGTCAAAAGGAAAATAAATAAATAAATAAAAAGCTAGATTGTAAGGCAGTGTAGAAAACTACTTTGTAAAAACAGGAACATGTCTGTGTTGGTTTTTGCCAGGAACTTAAAGATGTTTGAAGCCACTTAGAGAGGTCAAGGTCGAGAGCTTCAGATCTTTTTGCAAGAAATTCCAGGAAACAGGAGCGGCGTAGGAGAAGACCCTTTTGTCTAGTTCAGTCCTCACTGAGGGAACACTGCAGGTAATCATGTCCTGAGAGCGCACGCTGTAGCTGCACTCACGCAGAGACATGTAGGAGGAGATGTATGAACCCAGTCATCAACCCAGCTCCAAGATAGCAGTCACAAATCAAGGTCAAAGGTTATTTCTCATTCAACCTTTATTTATGCATGTTGATCCCATTGAGCCTCGGGGACTCATTTTCAAGAGAGACCTGTTTTAGACAGATAGTTCAACAATAAACAACTGTTTCGTCAGCATAGATGAAAGGAAGCATTAGGAATATTTTGACCTACAATATTTATATAAATTGTTAAAAGACTGGGTCCTAAAACGGAGCCTTGTGGCACACCATTAGTGACCGGTAAAAACTGGATGAAATATGGTTGTTTCGAACACGTTGCTTCCAGTTATACAAGCCCTTTGCTTGTCCAGGTCGTTGCTGAAAGTTGCTGTATAACACTGTCAACAGGCGTATAATGTGCCCTATGTGATACTGTTTTTGTTTTGGCTGGCTAATAGTTTTAATGAGCCGGTTGTCAAATTATAAATGTCCGGTTTGTCATGATTTTATTAATCAAAGTGGATCACGGTACGCTGCTCTTTGGTTTGTGTGTTTTGATTGTTTTTGGATCCAGTGTAAGCCATACGGTGCTGTCAGTCAGAGAACAACCGAGCAGCATTCACCTAATTAAACACAGAGCTGATGTAGATTCACAGTGAAGCCGCATAGAGAACAGCTGACGGCTTTCAGCGCCCCGTGGATTTTTATAGGTTAGTCATTGTTTACCGTATGTGATGTGCCATTATTTTTCCTATATTAAATCTGTTCAGTATTTGAGCTCTTCAAAAGACAAACACAACGGTGCAACTCGAATGGCTGTGAACCGCACTAATGTCACAGTGATATTGTTCAGACGCCTGAATGTGCTGTGCTTTTTTACAGAAGCATCAGCAGATTTGCTAAAGTTCTCTGTCGCTCACTGCGTGGCGAGGCTGCATCTGCATACAGCACTGGCCGTTGATAGTTGGTAGTAAAATAACGTTTTGAGGTCAACGGTGTACCACCAAGTGTGAACAGAGGTGTCACATTTGACCTCTTGCAGGTAAATCACCTGAAACTTTTTTGTAATAAGAGTCCTGAACAGCCTCTGATACCTGAGTGGACTCAGAGTGTCATGTAAAACCATCTTGGGCGTGATATTATAGCTATTTGTTACATAATGTTAACTGACTCGGCTAAAAGCTTCACTTTCACATGGCTCATCGCAGCTCTGTTAACACGGTGTTCCTTTAGTCCTATTAAATCAGAACAGGAACTCTCCGGGACTGTTTCGCTCTTAGCCAACATTTTAACATCACTTAAATCTTTTAATTAGGCACATTGTGCACTTAGGGTCCATTAGGGCTCTTGTTTTTTGTCACCACATGAAAAAATGGCGAGAATGAGTTGTCCCGTCTATTTTAATTCTCAGATCACCCTGAAACAACTACAGGACAATGGCAGTGTGCTGCCTGGCGGGCGCTGGGCAGACAGCCAGCTGGCGGGGCCACCAGGAAGGAGACTCCCTTTTCAGTGGCGCTCAGACGAGGCCTGATCATACCTTCTCCAGTTCTGGATACAGCAAGAACCAAGACGTTGAAGTGAGCTTCATTCCAAAAGAAAACAAGCTCCCTTCCACAAAAAGTCAAATTTTGACACATTGACTTGCACCGTCTTCGTGTGATTATTTAACTTCATCAGTGTTCCGACTGCTGGTTGACTTGATGGATTGCTGGTTGTAATTATGGTAATCTTGGCACGCAAAGGTCACCCTATTCAGAGCTAGAATGCTAATTTTATTCTATAGATGGCTGACATCCTATGCAGGGTCTTTGAGGGTTAAAAACACTGGAGCTTATTCACAAGCAACTATTTAGCAGTTTTAGCAAACACAAAAACGTCTACAGCTCGGTCAGTTTTACAGACGTTGAGCTAAACTTCGGCGTGGTCATAGCTGTGACTGATCCCCACCATTATCCTGAGCTCTAACCGATAATCTAAAGCAGGAGTGCCCAGAGCATCTACCTGTCAATTGCAAATGTATTATGGGTAGATGACATGACATATTAAAAAAAGACGTCAGCTGATCATCTATGTATGAAATTTGTCACTTGATTGACAGACAGGGCGTCAGTCTGAGGCCCCGTTTACACGAAGTGAAACGTTCATTCATTTACAGACAGCAGCCCTCGTGCTCTCTGAAACCGAAGGGTTTTGAGTCCAGGTCTTAGAGTGGAGATTTTCGGTGTGAAGTGGCACATGCACACACCAGGCGGCTGCAGTCAAAAGTTTTTCTGCACTAACAACAGTTATAATACACGGAAGAGAGCAGATTGCTTTTGTGTTGCTCACCCTTTTTCAGCATGTAGCCGCAAAACCAGGGCTTAATTTATAAACCGATCAATGCCGGAACGCAAATAGCAGGTGGGCCAGGGGATGGAGGTATGGGTGGGGGTCTGGGATAGGGATGTGCAATATGGCATAAAATTCATATCATGATATGGATTGTGAAGGGTGGCGATAACGATATATATCACAGCATATTTTTGGGATAAAACTTGCAATAGGAATAGAGTGTCCTTTTGCCATAATTTATTTTGAAAACTGCTGTACCACAAAATAATCTCAAACAAGAAAATTCTACTATTAGGCCAAGAGAGTTTTTAAAATAAAACAAATCAAGCATTAGGCTTCTTTCTTGTAGTGCAAAACAGTGCAATGTAGTTTTAGCCATATGTTTTGAACAAAATAATGTTAACTCAACAGTTTCAAGTCTTCTCACTTATTAAATGAACAGCAACAGAGCAGCATTTTACACTGAAACACTTCAACCTTCAACCCTCTACTGGGCGTCTCCTTCCACTTTAAGGAGCGTTGACACAAAATGGCGGCCAGTTTCCTCTGTGGCTCAGAGGGTCTCGCAGTAAAATCACACAACACAGAGTTCTTTTCACAGATCAGAGAGCAGGTTTCTCTAAAGCTGACCAACGCTTACTTTAACTTTCGACGGGGGAAAAAAAAAAGAAAAATTTTGATGGAACACAGCATTTTGAGCATTCATCCGAATACGGCAAACTACGGCAATCCGACCAAAGTTAGCTTGTATCTTCGCGACTTACCTTCCGAAGAAAATATTTTAACACCACTTACGCACAGTTTTCAGCAAAAAAAAAAAAAACAAAAAAAAAAACAGATTAAATCAGACAGCTCTGATTTTACATCAGACAGCATTACTGCGGTTAACCAGTAGAATTCAGATCCCTATCGTAGGCTAAATGTCTGTTGCTTCTACCGTGTACCGTATACATCACACATTCCTAGTCAGGGGGTCCAACCCTTTGAAATTTTTGAATAAAGTAAATGCAATTTTTATTTATTTATTTTTTACATTTTGGTGTATTTTAACGGGTTGTTAAACATCTGTGTTTACCTTCATTGAAGCATCCCACCCACCCACTTACTTGATGGAACCGTCCAAGCCCGACTCTGTCCCTGCTTGTTGTTGTCCGACTCCACATGTGAAATCTCCAGTACGACTGCCTGTTTAGCTCGGCACTCACCCCCACTACTCTTTTAGGGGCGGAAATGGTTTTAAAGGTAGACATGGAAATGCTACTTGAAGAGGCAGCTCATATGTGATATTAAGAAGTCATGTTGTGTTTAAAATTAATGTTTATGTAAGTATTCTCAGTTTATATGTCTAATATACATGTATTCGTTCAATGCAGTCTTATTTTTTCATAACTTTATTACTAGTAAGCCTGAGAGTTACCGGATCCAAGCAAACAGTTGCTGGAACGCACCCTGTCTAAATAAGAGAGTTCCTGGATCCTGTTCCGGCAGAATCCGGCTCAAATTAAGCTCTGCGCAAAACTCATAAAATCCGGAGTCCAAAAAGACGTTTGTGTATTCACCAGTTTGAATGTAACTGTGATCATGCTGATGGTGCATATGCGATTTATGCAGCTGAGCCCTGCATCAGGGTTGCCAGATACATTTATTTACCCCCTCTTTTTCTGTGCACATGTTCAACAAACACAACACACACCTCATCTTAGAATATCTTTACTCAGCACATACGACAGTTTAGGTCAAAATACTGTCATTTTAAAGAGACTACTATAGTTCATCAGTTCTTATCTGGCAAACCGACTGACATGGACACTACAGCGTTTTCGTGTAAACCCGCTCATTTTTTGTTTATGACTCATTGAAAAAAACACTAATGTTGCCAGAGGTTGCTCTCGTGTTAACGGGGCCTGATAGTAGGTAGATCACTTTGACTTGGTCATTTTAAAAGGAGCTCCATGATGAAGAATGTGGGCGCCCCTCGTCTAAGATCTGTGTTTAAAACTATGTCATGAACTATTTGAATTCCTTCCGACTCCGTTTCGACTCAGTACAATTGCACGTGTGCACAATCACAAGTTTCCCACCGTTTCTCTCCAGTGGAGCTGTTTCTTTATGTGCAGCAGCATGTGGTAGGTATTAGAAGGTTTGAATGTGCGCAGGAAATGAAAAGAATTTCCCGTCTTGCACTTCGTGTTGTGTAAATACCGAGTGTTCTTGGAACCAAGTGAAATGCTGTCAGCTTGAGGTTGACCCTTGTGCTTCTCTCAGCTGTGTAGCCAGCACAGTCTGGATGGAGCATGCTCATCTGAGCTCCCTTCATGATAAGATTACAGCTGGAACAGACCACCAGTTCCAACCACAGAGTTCTGCACAAAACAAACAGCTCTCTTTCATTTTATGCACGAGAGCATTACTGCTGAGGTGTGACGTGCGATGCTGGGTTAGCGCCACAGCTTCAGGAGGACATATCAGACCCTGCAGCTCAGAAACCAGATCTATGGTCTCTTGTTACGTCAGTCCGTGGAAAGCTGCTCAGTTTAAATCTTATTATTTTATATAAATCTTATTAAACCTGCTGTCACAAGACAAAAGGCAGGAAATAATGTTTTTGCTTGTATCTGTGTTTGTATGTTTGTCCAAAATATCCAAATTTAAGAAAATAATTATTGTATATTTGTCCCACAACTGTTGGAGTAAACAGTTCAAGATGGCTGCCACTTCTCATTCACCTTATCCAAGAAATGGCTAAAGCTCAGTCAGTTTTACAGATATTGACCTTAAATTTGGCATGGTAGTAGCAAAGTCTTGGCATGACATTTCACAACATCATGTGAGGTTGTGCATGATGTCATTTAAGTTCTGACGGCTGTGACGCCTTCGTTTCTCAACAGAACATGACTCTAGTCTGAAACTCTGGCATCAAAGACACGAGCTAAGCTGAAAGTTTTACACATTTCTTCTGCCTACGAATTTTTAAATGGATGAAGAAGCTGTACGCTGTTAGATCCTGCAGATTTTTTTGTTGTTGGTGGTAGATGTTTTACTCATTCAGTCCATGCACCTGGGCACTGACTGACCATTGGTGGATGTAGACATGACTGTGAGGCCCGAGGGAGCGATGGGACTGTGAAGGTTCATGTTTACTCTGCTGACTGACCTCCTTTTTTATCTCTTCTACTGATTGTTTTTCAGTCTGTGTGCGCTCAGATGTAAACAAAAAGCCTCTAACTGTGCAACATATACAGTACACAGACTTCTCGTTATATCTGTGTTAACATTTTTCAGCTGCATCCTCTGCAGCTCTCAGTTGTTGCACTGAACTCAGTGTTTCTTGTCTAAGGTGAATTAGGCTGTGAGAGTTTTAGCAGAAAGGTCGGATAGTCAGGAGAAACAAAAATGATGGTTTATTTCAACCCAAAGATTGTAGGATGGAGAGATTAGTGCCACAGTTTGCACATTCAGACAGTCAGAAGAGAAATGAAGTGGCAGAGGAGTGACTAAAAACTGAAAACACACGTGGTTCCACGCAGATAAACCAAAAGTTCATATTGTACTCACAGTATGCAGACAAAGTGTGCACAACGCCATGATTTTAGCTGTTATCCAACTACCATATTTTTTACCCCATAAGTCGTGTTTTATTGCATAATTTGCATGTCCTGCAACTTATACAAAGCGAAGTATTTATGGATTTTTTTTCCCCATATTTATAAACCAATTTTTGGCTGCGATATGACCGTTTTCATTCATTCTGACATTGAAAATATTGAGCACTACTACCTTCAGCTGCTAGATGGCATTCAAGTAATATGGCATGCCGTTGTGTCATGTAATAGTTAACAGTGGCTATTAATGGCACAATCGGCTTGCCATAAACCGCCACCTCCGTCCATCTCGCCTGGAGCAACTGTCAAATCAGCTTCATTTCGCTGCACCGCCCCGGTGAAATGAAGCTGATTTGACCATTTATGAAGTAAAAGTTCAACTGAGACACACCTTTACTATAATGCTGAGCAAACAAATAATTGTTTTAGGTGGTTATCTTGTTAAATTTTGAAGAAATGCACAGCGAGTCATTCCTCTGCGCGCTCCCACAGCCGCAAATCGATTTTTGAAATGCAGCTGATTTGACCGTCAAAGTGCATTTACTAAGAAAAAGTTAAACTGAGACACACCTTTACCGCCATTTGGCCATTCATCAATTTTTGGCACAACACCGGCCCACGTTTCCGGGTTGTCTGTGGTGATGCATAATAAACTCGACTTGTACAGCAAAGTGACTTAATTATGTATTTTTCCACTTTATTAGACATATTTGGACTGATGCGACTTACACAGCGGTGCAACACGTACGGCAGCAAGTACGGTAATTGTAGTCATGAATGCAGTGTTTAAGATTTATACAATTAGAATTTTAATTTTTTTTTTTTAATGCACACCTTCAACAGAAATTAGCTCAGAGATTATTTAAGACATTTAAGCATCTCTTGTATTACTGCACGTCAATAAAAAAACTATTTCTCATTAAATGATGGTGCCAGTGTGTTACAAACGTACTGATCAGGTCAAAAAGTGTTTTCTATTTAAATTATTTAACTAATGTATCGGTTTTTTTCCTTCATTTGGTTCATTTAACCCAAATAAAACCTGATCCACGCAGGCAGCAGCAACAAGTAAATTAATATATTTTACCACTAGAATTTAGAGTTTAAACTTCATATTTTCTGTTTATATTACATTCACATGAAATAATAAAAAATAACATGTCTAGATTTATCTTAAAGGACGTTTTATCAAGGTATGTGGAGGATATGGGGCTAAAGATGCAGAACAAAATGAGAAAGAATTTAATTTTTAAAAAAAGGTCTTGCACGGCAGCAATAATTTAAGTGAAGCGTTATAGTCACAAAAGCAAACTAGATGTGACATAAAGCACAATAATGATCCACTACTGAAAAAATGGGGACAGAGATAATAAATGGGCTGATGAGGAGATAGGAAACAGCTGAGCTTAATGAAACAGGGAGCAGGTGTAAGTGGGCGGGGCATGAGCCGAGAGGGAGAAACTGAGAAATGAACAGATGACAGAAGGAAACACAAAGTGACAGAAATAAATAAACGAACAACAAAGAACAAACCTAACACAAACACTAACAAAAAAAAAACTGACCCTAACATATTTTCTGTCAGTCTGAGTCTATTTCAAAAGCTTTTATTACAATAAAAGGAATTTCAGATGTTCCTCTTATGTTGGTAATAAAACGGCCCAAACCCAGAATAACTCCGTGTTAAACGTAACATCAAACAGCTGCAGCAGCGCTCACCATCATGGCGATGAGGGCGCAGATGTAGCTCTGTTTCATGATGAACTGGAAGACTTTCACCATCGTTCCTTTTTTTTGGATGTCGTTCTCGTCATCCTCTGACTCCTTCGGTCCCGAGTCCTCCGGAGGTAAACTCACTTCGTACACGCACTCGTCCTTCTTCTCTGTGAAAACACAAAACGGCTTGTTAAAACAGTTCGGACGAGACAGAACAAAAAGGCTGTTTTTATCATTTCTACAGAAGTCGCTGTGTTACCACTAAATTATAGACCAGAGGAAAATAAGCATCGCTGCAAGAAAGTGCAGCAACGCAACGCTACAGGGCCCGAAGCCGGGAAATGGGCTCTCGTTGAGTTAGTGGATGAAAGAAAGCTCATTGTTTTGTTCTCGGAGCAGCTTCACCCACCACTTCTCGACATAAAGCCTGGGCTGAACTTATTCCCACAGGAGCATGAGCCAAGTGTGCGACCGGTCAGTGGTTTGTGCACGTGTTAACGTTGGAAAGCGCTCGGACATTCAGCTGCATCTTTCTTCAAGCGCACTAAAAATAAACGGCCAAAACTCCTGGACGGAGGTTGTGCAGACATCGTGCACAGAGGAGCCTGTCTACGGGAAAGTGCGGCGCTCTCTTCATGACAGATTTGAGACCCAACAGTGGACGCACGAACGGAGTGGAGACCCTGGTGGGAACAAGGTGCACTGCAGTGGGAGGGGTTTCCCAGGAGCGCCGCACCGTGCGTGTCCAGGTGTGAACGAAAGTGAAGTCCTGCAACCACGTGACCGCGGGCCGACTGTTCGCCTGGTGTATGCAGGGCCCTGAATGATACATTCCCACAATAGGCCTTAAGGTCAAGGGTCTTTATTGTCATTCACATTGCATGTGGTACATGAGGTGGAATGGAATTGTGTGCACAGGGTCCCAGTTACATCCAACAAAAGTATGAATTGTAAAAGAAAAACAGTAATAAGATCAAAGATATGAACTAAGAATACACTAAACATTAATAGTACAAAAACAGCAGCACGAACATGAGTCTGCATGAGCCGATGAGTATGAATGAATACTGCAGCATGAAATAAATCAGCAGCATGAGATCAGCAGCATGAGATCAGTTGTTCCTCAGTGTAGTGGTTCTACACTTAATGCTCCTCAACCTCCTGCATGAGGAGAGCGGGGCAAAAAGTGTGTGTGCTGGGTGAGTGTGGTCCTTCATGATGCAGGTGGCTCTCTTCCTGCATCTGGAGG
>JARVLU010001586.1:28167308-28188248 GCA_031762415.1 Simpsonichthys santanae
TCTATCTATCTATCTATCTATCTATCTATCTATCTATCTATCTATCTATCTATCTATCTATCTATCTATCTATCTACTGTATCTACTGTATCTATCTATCTATATCTATCTATATCATATATATTAAATAAAGCATTTTAAACTCCACACACTTGCAATATTCTAAAAGTTTCTAAACTCTAAACGCTCTACAAGAGCTCAGCCTGTCATGATCTGAGCTCTCTGCCACCTTCTGCTCTTGGCCACGCCCACCTCTCCACTACAGGGCAGATATATGACATGATGCATGAGGAAGCTTCTCCTGCAAGCTGTGGACTGCAAACAGATGCAGCAGGTGTTAAATAATTTTAAAAAATTTATTTTAAATAAAAAATCCATGCCGATAGTGCGGCTCATCCATCAATCAGCCAATTGTGTGTCATGTACAATCTTATTTTGAAAAACCGCAAGAGAGCGAGTCGGCGAAAAACGAACAGCAAAGTAATGAGGGACTATTGTATCAATAAAAAAAAAACTAACTGCCACAAAATATCATAATTTACACCCAATAAATCCTAAAGCTTCAAGTGGACGAGTTAAAGCAGCTCTGGAGCTAAAATTTGGTGTGGTAGTAGCAGGTTACATGCATTCCTTCATGGCATGTTACTTAATTATTTATTTTTTTCATCTTATATTTAATTCTATTGCAATTTGTAATATAAAGTACTAAATTAATGCTCAATTTCCTAAATTTTACTAAAACGGGCAGAAAAACAAATGAAGACCATTTGATTTTTTTGTGAATTATTAGATACATTAATTATTAAAGTTTACTCTGGTGACTGCTCATTTTAGTTGTAAACTCAGAGCTGTGAGTGTGACATATAGAGCTTCTGTGAGCTCAAATAGTTCCACTAATGACATGTTTTTACACTCAAAAAGAAGCTAAATAAAGAAGCAGAGTTGTGTTTTTACAAACGGATTGCATCTTTTAAAAAATAAAGATAAAATCTGGCAGAGTTTAGCTTCAGTTTCATTAAATGGTGTTGAGCACAAACACAAATGCTTGTTTTTGACAAATCAGTAATTTAAAAAAAAATAAACAAGTTAAGTGTCCCAACTGCTTTTTTCAGTCTAAATCTAAAGTGTGAAATTCAACTTTGACCTCTAAAATCAACAGCTCGTCAAATAATATTAGGAAACTCTGACTCAGAGAAGAGAGGTCAGTAGTTGGATGATAAAATGGATTGTTTAGAAACTGAAAAGAACAAAAAAACATCTGTAAAGGGAGGAGAGCACATGAACAAACATCAACCATTTCACTCTAAACTGTTAGGACTTATCTGTCCGCCTCCACACAGATACTCCCATTTCTAAGAGTCCAGTGAAGGAGGACTGACAGACTTATCAGCAATGACCAGTGGTCAAAGTTAAAACAACAGAGGAGGCACCGTGTTCACATCGCTACAGCCCTCGCTGCGATCTGATGCCATCATCTGTTCATGTGGAGCGAAGGAGCAAAAAAACATAAAGCATCAACAAACTGGAGCAATTCTGACAGAAAAGTTATATTCCTGTTGGATCTGACTCAGGCTGCTACAGCTAGCTGCTGCTGACATGCACAAATATTTACAGGCATCTATAAACAACCACGCACAGTCGTCCCTCGCTACTTCATGGCTCGACTTTGGCAGACTCGCTCTCATTGTTTTTCAATGACTGTCAACTTAAATTACTCACGTGATGAGGACGGAACGAGATAAACAGTTAACAAAATGTTTAAAGACTTTGGCCAGGTGCCATTTTGTTTAATTTTAATAAGCCTACACTGTATCGCCAGTCAAAAGAACTACGTTACCCAGAAGCCAACAGTGCTTCCGGCTGCTGCTTTCTACTGAAATGGAGGGAAAGTTTTGCTACGCAAATCTACGCTATTTATGAACCTCACAGAACTGGCAGGAATATTGCAAATAATCTTGAAGCTCAATTATCCAGGCGAACATCAACCTGGACAGGGCGGTGGGCTTCATCACTGCAGGGTACGTCTGCAGAACCAGAACCAAGCCGGACCAGAACCGAGCTGCTGTTCTGAAGAGCTGGTGAGTAAACTTTTGCAGAACTGTAAAGCCTTAATATATATATAAATGTAGCATTTCTGCTTTACAGTTTTTCACCTTTAATTGATAATTGAGGGAGTACGTACTGTAATATGAAAGTGACAGTGGTGGAAAGGTTTGTAAAAATACTTTTCACATGAACCACATTGATTTTTTAAAAAGATGTT
Source organism: Simpsonichthys santanae (assembly GCA_031762415.1). Classification (NCBI taxonomy): domain Eukaryota; kingdom Metazoa; phylum Chordata; class Actinopteri; order Cyprinodontiformes; family Rivulidae; genus Simpsonichthys; species Simpsonichthys santanae. The sequence continues at coordinate 28,169,572 of JARVLU010001586.1, forward strand.
AAAAGACAGCACTTTGGTTTTAGTCCTGCTCAAACTAGCCCATCAATTCAGTCTGAATAAAACATTTCCAAAATGATGCCATTCAGCCATCTACAACAGGTAAGATACTGTTTGCACAGACGCCCACTTTAAACTCCAAACAGGTGTGTTTTATTCAGACAAACACAAACTAAACTACACTGGGAAGTGATTCTGTGCATCGAAGGCAGAGTGATAATGTTTTTCATTTCTCTGTGTGTGTTTTTGAATCTGTCTGTTAGTAAAATACCTCCCAAACACCTGGTAGATCACTCAAAGATCTCTCAGAAATAATTACGTAGATCTACAACTCATTACCTTTTGGATTTAAGATGTTCACATCAGACAGCTGAGATTAAAAAAAACATCTAAGCTCACCCAAATGTTTTTCAAAGTTTGACCAAATTTGCTACGACGCCATCATTTCTCAACATTGGATGTTTTTAGTCTAAAACTCTGGCATCAATGACAGAACGCTATAAAGCTGAAATAATTTAGGATTATGGAAAACAACAAGGCATCCTCAATCAGTAGGTACATAAAACTCAACTAGAAATAAATAAATAAATAAATAAATAAATAAATAAATAAATAAATAAATAAATAAATAAAAAATAAAAAACAGGTGAAAAATTAAAATGTTTGGATAAACCTTACTAAATTAGAAATAAATGTAACCAGTGCTGGCAAATTGAGTCAGAATGAGCTCAGGCTGAAAGTTTTCCAGCAGGTGTGTCTTCAGAATTAATCCAGTTTTAACTCTAACAATTTCTTTTTGAAAATCACAATTTTTTCCCTGCTGGAAATCCCGTCGTGTAATGTGTGCTGTCATTCCGAACTTAGAGACTCCGCTGACGTCATTCTAGACCAATAAAAAATTAATTTTCGATGAATAAACAAAACTATCTTGATACTTCAGTTGATAAATCACCAAATTTCAACAAACTACAAATTCTTTAGAAGGTGTTGAGATAGAAAATGAACCAACACAATAAAGAAAAATTCCTCGCCGTGACTCATTTTGCAAACACAAGTCACAAATGTAGCAATAAGACTATAATCCAACACATTTTACAGACTCTGGTCCTCCTCTTGCCCTCTATGAACCGAAGAGCCAGGAGGAAACTCAGAAGCAGAAACTGATGGGGATAAGCCCCGCCCCCTTGATGTTGTACAGTCTAGCTGCCCACAGAGGCAGATAAAAGCCACACATGGAGACTGTCAAACCCAGAAACCACAACCAAAACACACTCTAAGTCCAAACATCTGCAACGTGTAAGTTCATCTAACCCTGAAACTTCAGGTGTGAAAGGAAACACCACCCCGTCCTTACACCCCCAGCTCTGAGCGTGACCTCACGCTGGAGGAATGTCCGAGCTACGAGGCTGGTCTGATCCGTAGCATGACAGAGGAATATTGTGCGCGGGACAAACTGAGCTCAGCGTGGACTTCTGGGACCAAAGTGAGACTTTCTGTCTGTTGAGGCGGGGCCGCCGTTCTCCCTAGCTGGGCACCAAAAATACCTGTCCTCCAGACTTTGTGAGCATCATAAACCCCGCTTTGTGCTTCCCGGGCCGTTGACCTCAGCGCAGCACTCTGCTATCTCTGGGGGCCTGATGCCTGTCACGCCTTTTCACACTGGGAGGAGACGCAGCATCAACGTTCGAGCGCGTGGTTAGAGTCCAGGAAACGTCGTACAGAACAGCTGAAGTGACATAATCAACAAGACGTTGCTAAATATCCTTAGCTAGTAGCCGCAGGGCTTATTATCGACCGCTGCTGATGTGCGTTTGTTAATACCTTTAAAAAAAATACACAAAAATGCTAGAACTTGTTCAATTTTACAAATACTAAGTTAAAACGTGATGTACTTGAAGCTGAGAGTCACTTCCAACATTCCCCAACAACCAGTTGGAGCCCATTGTATTCATCTGTTAGTAAATATCTCAATCAATGTCTGAATGTTTCATTAAATGAAATTATTGATTGACTGTACAAAAACGTGTTAGGTTAATTGTTGACTTTAATGACATTTAATGTTTGAAGGTGTGAGTGAGGGAGTTAATGGTTGTTTGACTCGTTTGTCTCTGTGTGTCCCTGTGATGGACTGGGGACCTGTCCAGGGTGTCCTCCACCTCTCACACAGTGCCTGCTGGACATGGGCATCAGTGACCCGACCCCACAACCTGGAAAGGAAGAAGTGGGTAAAGACAACGGATGGATGGATGGATGGATGGGTGGGTGGATGGATGGATGGATGGATCTGTAACTGATTAACTCCTGGAGTCAACCCAATGGTGGCAGCACCCTGACCCCACAAAAATTTGTCGTTCTCCAACAGACCTTGAACGTCCAGCCCGTCCTCGTGTCCCTAATGAAGATCCAGAGCAGCAGCCTCTTTATTTTCTGCTGGCCCGTCAACATAATCCATGTGATCCGCCCAGCTCCGATCGAAATACTGTCCTCGTCAGACTCTGACGAAACTGGGTTCCCCGACTCGTGTTGCCATGAAAAAGCAGCGTCTCTGCACCTTCTCTAAGGACTTGCATCACCTCTCCAGTGTTCGACAATGACGCCGGCGACACGACACACATCTGTCGAGCTCTGCCGACCTTGGAAAACACCAAAACGGCTGCAACTCAGTTGATGTTACAGATGTTGAGCAACCAAGCGGTGTGCAAGAAGCTGAGGGTCACCCTCAACACAAACTTCAAGTGTTCGTTTATAAGGTTTGACCCAAACAGATATAATTCAACCCCGTCCATTCCCAGGATGAGTCTGAAACTCCGGCAAAAAGGCGTTGATGTGCATTCCTTTAAAGAATGTAAGGTTTTTAAATTTTAGTTGGCAGATATGAGGGGTTTCTTTGCAGTTAAGATGTTTGGGCCACTACAGGAAAATGTCTGAGAGGTGACCTTTAGCATCGTATTAGCCTCCGTCCATCTGGCGCTCCTTCACGGTCATTACAAACAGTTTGTAAACGCAGTTCGAATGACGGATGACTCCAAAGCTTCGGCTCATCTGGTGACCAGCGGCTGACCTGCCCTGACAGCTGGAGGCGTTGCTGTTGTTTGAAAAAAAGGGTTTCTCTGGCTGTGGAGGTATCTGGCCGCTACAAAGAGGGGAAATTCTGCGCAGACGTTCAGTTTGAGGATAACCGTCTAACCGTGGAGGAGGACTCCCTGTTTACTCTGCCAAAAGGAAAAGGCTGCTAGAGGCCAAACACCAGATATAGAAACCTGAGATAAGACCTTTTCTCACAATGGCGTCGGCGGATAAATGAGACAAATGTCTGACTTCCTGTTGAAGTCTGAATGCAAAAACAAGAGCAGCTCTGGGAAGTGAAACCTCAACAACACGTCAGAAAAATAATCACGGGGTGAATAAAATTATTGGTTTCTGAATGTGCATGTGCTGATGTGGCGTGTGATGCAACACTGGAGTCTGGCTGCCCCCAAACATAGACACAGAAATATTTTCTAAATGATAAACATATTTAATATACTGTGCAAAAAAGACTCAAACTATTCCTCATTATCGCCCGCTAACAGCAAAAAGGCAGGTGATAATGTTCATGTCTTCGGCTGCTTTTTTTAATGATTTTCTGCTAATTTTTTTTCAGATGAATATTTTGTTTGTTTAAGACACTTAAACTTTGACCTGTGACTCATTCAGACTCCCTAAACTCAAGTTATGAAACCATTCATACCAGTCAACTTAGCAAAATGTTGATTTTAATGAATATTTAGGTGCTATTTCACCATGACACAGAAACACAATTTGTTCCTTTCTTATTATTATTATTATTATTATTATTATTAAATTAATAAAAAAATACTAAAAAATAACAACCCAACATATTAAAACAGCACTTTAGCACCAACAAGGTGATTCCTAAAAACTAGTTCCTAAAGATATTTATATTTCTTACATCTTGTTAATCTGCTGAAGTTCGTTCTTTCACTCTTCATTTCTTCACTTCTTTTATTTTTACTTCCACTTGTTTCTTCCCTGAGATTTAAGCATAAACTGCAGAAAACACTGTCATGCTCAGGTAAAAAATGGCAGAAAAGGAGTGAAATAGTAGCTAAAAGTCTAAAAAACAAACTTAATAAATTGATTAAGGCCATTTTTTTTTTCAGATTAAACAAATTTATCTCATTGAAAGCAAAGTGTTTTGGTTTGAAGTGAAAACTGGCAGATCAATTGTCCAGTAGATCACCAAATGGACAACATAAAGTCAGATATGACAGATTTTATGATCTTCTCAGTCCAGTGCTCTGATCTACCAAAAGACAGGAGCCTCAGAGAACCCAGTCATAAAAAGCTCCCTGAGTGTATTTTATTAGTCAGTTTACCTTCTCTGAACTGGCGTGTGTGTTTCTGCCTGAGGCGATAAGATTTGTTCTGCTGTCGGCCGTGACTCAGCCGAGAGAGGCGAGCTGCTTTCTTCAGAAAGAACAAGCCGCTGGAGCGGGAGGTCGGACTCTGTCAGGTCTCACATCAAGCCCCGGGGCCAGCACCTCTGTATTTATCTTCACCATCACCACATGTCAGACGAAAGCTAATTAAACCAACTCCTCGAGACGTACGTTCATTAAGGGCGCCAGCTGTTCCAACTCTTTTTAGCTCAAGCGGTGGATCGGATAAAAACTGAGAAAAAACACGTCTCAGCCGCTGAGGTCAGAGTTCAAGAGCACAGAAAACTGACCTGTGTGTAAATGTGACACACGTGTGGACCGACGTGAACAAACACGGCAAAGCCACACATTTGAACACATCTGTGGGACAGCGTGCGAACGTCGCAGCTTCATTTCAGCTCGCGTTCACCTCCAAACAAACGTATTCAGCAAACGTGAGCCCTGCTGTGTCCATGTTTGATCATTTTTACTCATCTGGAGTGATGTCATCAGGAATTCCCACCATATTTTTTTTTAAGGGGAATCCCCAAACTTTACAATGACGTCAAACATTATACGAAGGGATTTCCAGCACAGTGGTACTTTTAAAGGAAATTATGAATTTTTAAAAACATTCCTGAAAACGTGTTTAAAAAATTTACATTTTAAAGACAAATTAGGAAGATTTTATGCTATTTTTGTTTTAAGGTCATTGCTAGATTATAACTTTATGGACTCATCGTTAGGCAAGTCTCAGCTACAGCAAAAATCTATATGTTAACATTATTTGCATTGCAGCCTGTGCTCATTCTACGTTATTTAACCAGCACGGAGCACATCTGGTGGCTGCACAGATAAAACCGCAATCTTAACATTTGTCATTTTAAACAAATCCAATTTTCTAGAATTATCGCCAATCCAAAGCAACAAGAAGTAGCAGTGAAATGACACAACTGCCACATGGGGACACTCCTTCAAGAAGCTGATACACCCTCAGCTGCTGCAGATACATTTAACATGGACAGTATTTGCTAATGGCATTTTAGGATCCACAAATATCTTTTTTTTTAAACCAAGTTCCAGAGTCAAATAAATAAATAAATCTAAATGGATAAATCACAAACATGTAACAACAATGGCGTCCTAGCGTAGCTTCCTCGTTCTTGTCGAGTTTGCATGTCTCGCCCAACGTGAAAACTCGACGCACCTCATTTACTGTTAGCGACATGTTTTGGTTTCAGCACCACAGGCCTTGAATGGCTACAACAAAATTTGGGTTTTCAGTGGATCCGCGTGGATGAAAACATTTCTATAAACAGCGCCATGTTCACAAGGATGTTTTCAGAAATGAAAAATACGATAATAATGTTGGAAAAAACAGTGTTTTTCTTTTGATAAGGCCTGATATTGTCATTTCAACAACAATATATCCATTTTATCCCTTCTATGAAACCAGCGTTTCTTGAAGAGTTTCATTTCACCGCTGTCTTTCATTTTAAACGAAGATTACACACAATCTGAAAACACTAGTAGTATGTGTTAGGAATGACTCTCAGCCTCTAACACCCAAAATATTTGCTTAAATTCTGTAAAACTGAGGGTGTTAACAGCCATTTTTGTGTTTGCTAAAGCCAATCAGTTATGGCGTCCATCTCGAATGAGGTTGACTCTAAAAGTTAACAACCAAACATCACTTTCTGGGAGTTTCGTTCAAAATTGTCCACTGGTTTCTAAGATATTTTAATAACAGACAGACAAATTAACAATCAAGCACACAAATTGCCAGCCACCATTAAAAGCAAGGTTATTGTGCAGAAGAAAATCAGTGGTAAAAGAAAACAATTACCGGTATAGAGAAAATACTTAAAATTGCGATTATTATTATTTATTTATTTTTTTTAATCAAGTGCAGCTCGTTTGTTTTGGAGAATACATAAATCTTTGTTTGTATCCAGATTCCTTTTTCTCAGCATAAACATACAAAAAGTAGATAGGGCTAAGAAAAGTAAAGCATAAATTAAACAGTTAGTGGAAACTACTGAGGGTTTTGACATAATTTATCCTCTTTTAATTTGTTTTATTCAGTCTACTGTCTGTTTTACAAAACAATGGCGCTTAGTCCATCGGCTCTGGTTCTTAATCTTGAAAGATAAGAAGTGTTTCAATTCCTCGCCGGCCCCGGCGCGTCGGCTCTGAAGGCTGCAGTGTACTCACAGCTGAAGTTGGAGGAGATGGAGTTCCCGGCCAGGAGGCTGTTGACGGTAATCTGATAGATGATGTGGAGCAGCAGAAAGGACATACTGGTGAAGCAGAGGGACTGCAACAGACGCCCAGTGTGGCCTAAAAGGTCAGAACACAAACAGCCAGTTCAACAAAACTCAATGGATTAAAACTTTTTGTTGTGTTGTTGGTGCACAGATTAAAAAAAGAATAACCAGTATATTTATTGGGTACCACACTCATGCAATATTCTAAACTGCATGTCAACCTCAAGGCCCGGGGGCCAAATGTGGCCCTCGTTGACATCTTCTCTGGCTCCCAAGATGATATGTCAAACCGTAAAATAATTTTAACACTTGAATTTTTTCAGTAATATTTGATTATAATGTTAAAAGTGCAACCGAGAACATCAAATGAGACCAATCAAACTCTTGAGGAACCTGTAACCAAGAAATAAATGTTGAGTATCGAATTTGAGTTAATGTACAGTAGATTCTGAAATTGGCCTTAGTTTGAGAAAAGTTTTAATTTTGGCCCCATTTTTGTAAGTGAGTTTGACACCCCTGTAGAATCTAAATCAGGGGTCTGCAACCTGCGGCTCTGGAGCCACATGCGGCTCTTTCAAGCTTTGACCAAAACTAACATCAAACTGAATTTTATAGGATGTTACACCCACATAAAAAATAAAAAATAAAAAATGACAAGATTTAGCAGTTTTGTATTTTCCTTTGCAAATATGTCAATACTAGTACTAATACACAGAGTAAATTATACCCCCTTTAACTTTATGCTTCATTTCTTCAAAGTAGGATACAGCACTCAACTTCGTCACAAATAAAATAAAAACATAAGCCTGCACAGTTCAAAAACTGGCAAAATAATATATATATTTTTTCCCTTTACAAGAACCTAGTCTTCTGTTATAAACTTGTGACCAGTGAACCCCTGCAACCTGAAAAGGAAGAAGTGAGTAAAGATAATGGATAAATGGATGGGTGGAATCCAGTCTTTTCTTTTGTCTCAAAATGTAAAAAATATCAATGTCAACAATCATTGGATATGTTTTGTTTTATAATTTCATGCCTAAAAAAAGCCAAAAAAGCTCCCTCTAGCAAACATGACGTGGCCCATGGACCACCAGTTGATAATGACAACTGTAGCAGGTTTTGTGGCTCTGGATGTGTTTAATTTAGTGAACGAAGGAGCAGAAATGGCTCCAGAGATTTTAAAGGTTGCAGACCTCTGATCTAAACGTTTCTAAACTGTAAACGTTCTAAAACATGTCATGATCTCAGCTCTCTGCCTCCGGCTGCTCTCTGCCATCCGACAGCGCTCTTGGCCACGCCCACTTCTCCACTGCAGAGCGGAGGTCTGACACAGGTGTAGGAGGAAGCTTCTCATGCACCTGTGGGCTGCACACAGGTGCTAAATAATTTTAATTATTTTATTTTAAGTAAATATTCTGCGTCGATCGTGCGGCTCATCCATCAGTCGTGTCATGTCCAATCTTATTTTGAAAAACCGCGATAGAGCGAGGCCACAAAAATCAAACCACACAGTAGTGAGGGACAACTGCATTTTTAAAGACAAAAATAAGTTTCGCTGAAACATGAGTGAAGTTTATCTACAAACCTTCAGAGCTGTGCGATCATAATAAAGAACATTCCTGGTATTCATGAGTTATTTTTTTAATATTGTAGTTGTTTTAGGGCAGATTGAGGAATGTATTTCAGAATGAACAGCTGTTTCCTATTCCACATTACGGTGATCTGATCTGATGCTCCACGCTCAGGAGCTGCTTTGAATGAGGCAGAAGAAACCAGAGTTTGCTGTGGATCACAATACAAATCCCAGTAAAGACGCTGGCACCGCCACCTCTGAGTCCAGTTTATTTCTGTTGAAGAGTCAAATAAACATTCTGGCAGAACCACAAGGCCTTTAATTCATTATTAGAGGAGCCGGGCCAGCCTCTGTCTGCACATCCTGCATCCGTCGGTTCGGCTGCGTCGCCCAACAAACAAAAGCACGACCCGTCTGAGGCCCCGCAGGAACCTGAAGGTGCTGACTGGAGCAATGCAGGTAAAGAGGAGCGCCGCCGGAGGACATGTTGGATCCTGGGGAGGGACGGATGAGAGGAGGCAGGGGAGCGGCCACAGCTGCTCAACACATGGCCACTTTATGGAGCACCTACAGGCGTTTGGGCTCATTTCAGTAGCTGTTTTGGCGATTAGTCCCTACCGTGGGACATTTCCGACTTCTTCTTATAATAAAAATTTAAAGGCTTAAAGAAATTCAAACAAATTGCAGCTCGTTTTTCTGTTGATTTATTTAGATGAAACCGTCAAAAATGTCTGAATGTTCTGGTCGAGGAGTTAATCACGTGGCAACGTTTCCATCTTGTTAAGTTTACTGCGTCCATGTGGGGAGGTTTAACAGGGTGCTGCATAAAACCCTGGTAAGGAGAGGCATCACAGCCACAGACAGCTGGGGGCTAAAGGCGGCTAATCTTAATGGAACGAGCGCAACAAGTCAACATGGATTTAAAATAAAAAAAAAATTCATTTCACCGAGCTTCCAGGGCGAAAGGAAAGGATTGTGGGAACAAATAAAACAAAGTCTGCTCTTTTTTTATGAATCTTGACGTACAATGAAAACAATGTGATTTAAAAAAAAAATTTTTTTAACCAGATTCAAAATCCATCCTCACGTGTACAAAAACACACAACAGCGTCATTATTTATTGGTTTTCAAACAAAAAACAAAATGCAAAGTGTACAAATAGCTCCACGCTCCAGCTTCTGACGAACTAATCTTCATCGGCGTGAGTTTTAGCTGCTCTGGAGCAAACAGGTGTGTGCTAACACAATGCCAAGCAGGAAAGACATCAGCAAGAACATTGAAGAAGCAGCTGTTGCGGCCCATCGATCTGAGAGGGGTTCGATTTGGAGACGTAGGGCTCACAGGAGTGGATATCCCAGAAATGTCACCCCAAGATCAGACCGTGCAGCGCTGAGAGAAATGACAAAACCCAGGAGCTCCAGCTCAGACTCTACAAAGACAAGCCAGCAGATGAAGCGTTAAAGTTCACAACAAGTAAAAAATAAAATAAAATAAACTGAAGAGTGCGGCCTGTTAGGGAGAGAGTCAGGAAAAAAAAAGTTTTTTTTCTGAACAGCATAAGTTCACAAAGTTCACATCTGATTTCTGGAACAATGTCCTCTGGACAGATCAAACCACAGTAGAGATGTTTACCCATAATGCACAGCAGCACAGTTAAGACGTCTCAGCTGATAAGCACGGCGGTGGAAGGCTGATGAGTTGGGCCCATTTGCACAGTGGTGTAGCCTACATTTTTGTAGAGGGTATACCGAAACCAATGTACACCAGTTACTACATTGGAATCGTCAATTTATTTCAATTTTTAGGCATATTGAACACTTCAAAATTTCTCTGATGCTTATATTTGAATAAATGTGCAACAGTTGGCTTTATATTAAAACACGCTGTAGAATTTATAAAACAGCATCAAAGCAACACATGTTCAAGTATTAAGTATTAAATTATACAATACATCAGTGGATAAGTGAATGTAATAAATAAGCTCCGCATACAGAGAGATTGTTATGGAAGCATTTAATTGCCATTTAACGTATCAATGACACGTGTCTAATGATGTATCGTGTATCAATGGACACTTTTCACTGGGTATACTGAAATTCTTAAACTTTACAAGTGAGTATTCTGAAATTCTTACACTTTTCCAGTGAGTATACTGAAATTCTTGCACTTTTCCAGTGGGTATACTGAAATTCTTACACTTTTCCAGTGTGTATACTGAAATTCTTACTTTTCCAGTGAGTATACTGAAATTCTTACACTTTTCCAGTGGGTATACTGAAATTCTTACTTTTCCAGTGAGTATACTGAAATTCTTACACTTTTCCAGTGAGTATACTGAAATTCTTACTTTTCCAGTGAGTATACTGAAATTCTTACACTTTTCCAGTGAGTATACTGAAATTCTTGCACTTTTCCATTGAGTATACTGAAATTCTTACACTTTTCCAGTGAGAATACTGAAATTCTTGCACTTTTCCATTGAGTATACTGAAATTCTTGCACTTTTCCAGTGAGTATACTGAAATTCTTGCACTTTTCCAGTGAGTATACTGAAATTCTTACACTTTTCCAGTGAGTATACTGAAATTCTTACACTTTTCCAGTGAGTATACTGAAATTCTTACACTTTTCCAGTGGGTATACTCCGTGTAGCCGCGTATCGTGTAGACTACGCCACTGCATCCAGCTCTCTGGGTCATAAAACAGAACAATGATCCCAAACACGGCAGCTGATCTACAACAGAACGGCAGAAACGGAAGAATCGCGGTGCCGCAACGGTCCGGTCCAGACCGAAACTCTGAGGTGGGACCTTCAGAGAGCTGAGCAGAAACCGAAGTCATCAAACGTCAACAAAACTGAAGCAATGTTGTAAAAGGAGTGGGTTGAAACTCCTCCACAACCAGGATGATGACGCGTGGTTTTGTCGACCAGATCATTTCAAATACGTCCTGAGACAAAAACCCAACGAGTGAAGGAACCATAAATATAAAGTACGAGGTGCTTTAGAAAATTTCTGGGTCCAAATTGGCTTCAAAACATCTAAATCACGTTTTGGCATTTTGTAATAGAACATGTCTTATGGCGCTTTGTGACATCTAAAACCAACATTCTGGTGCTGCTCGGTCCCACAACGCTCTCCTGGGAGGGAATTTCATCAGCTTCTTCAATGGGAGGCATTGTTCAGATTTTATAGTTGCTTTATTTTCTGCCATCAAGTAGAAAATTGCCTCCATTGACAACAAATATAGCCCCATTAAATCATTTAGTCCCAATGCAATTTATCCAACATGAGGCTTAATAATGCAGAAAAAAAAAACACATTTTGGGTTCAATTTTATTTTATTTTTTTACTGGGAGATGTGTTAAAGCCAAACAAATCAGAAAAAAACCCATGAAATATTCATACAAATTCATGTCAAAGTGAGATCATCAATTAGAGCGATACGCCGCATTTTGTTCAAATGGAGTTAAACGTCTTCAAGTGAGAAATGTGGAGCTAAACATTGCAGAGTAAATAACAACAAGCACAGAAGCATAAACTGTTGTTTGCCTCCAGCTGGGCGCGGAGGCTCAAGCCCAGACGGATCCTCGGACGCTGCGCCGCTGTGGCTTTTTAAAGGAAATTACACCTGATGAATTATTCACGTCCAACATTTGGTTTGAATTAACTTCGCAGGTTTAACTGCAGACGGGAAGGGCAAAACGAACCAGACCATCAGAACAGAGCGCTTTTTCATAAACCTCTTTCCTAATTCCATCTCAAATCAAAGGCCTGGGAATGCATGTCGCCCGCTGGCTTTGACATCACAGTTGTGGCCTTGAAATAAACATTTTGTGCAATCTTAAGGACCAGTGTAAGAAGTGACTCTCAGCTACTACCATCTCACATTTAGGCTGAATATTCAAACGACTGAATGAGTTCTAGCCATGTTTATGCAGTCAAATGTTAAATAGCTGTGGCAGCTACCTTTAACTGAATTAACTCCAAATATTAAAGAGTTGTAGATGTATATCCAACGATTATTTCCTGAGAGATTCATTTAAATCCATTACGTGGTTAATGAGTTATTTTGCTAACAGACAATCAGGGTGGAAGCTAACAGTTTATGCTGAAGTTTTCAGCAGTGATCTTGTGCAATACGTAGCACTCGACGTTATGTGTTGTAAATGAGTCGCAGCTACTAACATACCAAACCTTAGCTCCATATATTTTAAAGTTACTGAATTATAGCCATTTATGCGTTTTACAAAAATCAGTTGGCAGTGGCGGCCATCTTAAACTGGACTGACTCCAAAAGTTAATCAGTTGTAGAAGAGCATCCAGTGATTATTTTCTGAATGCTTCATTAAAATCTCTCCAGTAGTTCCTGAGATATTTTGCTAACAGACAGACAAAGGCGACTACATATGGTAAAACTGTAAACAAAGATGGTGCACAAGCTGTTAGCACTCAGAATACTAACTGGGTATGGCTCCCAGCTACTACCACACCAAACTTCAGGCCAGTAACTGTAAATCTGGTTGAAGTATAAGGCCCTGTGAGTGACTTCACCATTTAAATTTTAATTATTGTGATTATGTCTGAACTGCGCAGCTCTGGAGGTGAGCAGCGAACGACAAATATTAAAACCAGCTGTTTTAGCTTCATCCCGGTCATTTTCTTGTTAGTCAGAGCTGCTGTCTGTATGACGGGCGGCTCAGACGAGTCCCAACACGTCACGCCGGAGCAACAGCCGACACAACCGGAGCCGCCGGGCACGTTTACCTCACGTTTTACGGATTTACGAGTCGGATCGCTGGAACGATGTAAACGTCTACTAAACAAACATGAAGGTGAAATATAATCAGCTCCAGGTCAAATTTTCTTTGTGTAAACAAGATTAAAAAAAATGTCTTATGCGTCGACTTGTGGAAAACCAGAGGGTGTTTATAAAAGCTGCCGTTCGTTCCCCTTTGTGGCTTTTATTATTTAAACACAGGCAGTTCTTTATCACGGGGTAGTAGCTGAGAATCATTCACAACAAACTCAGAGGGTCAACTCACAAGTTTTTACTTTATTTAACTTTTTTAATGTAATTTTTATGCCTTAATTTTTCCTTTATTTCAGTTAAATGTCTAATGCAGTTTTTTTATAATGCACAAGTTGTTTTCGATGCTCCAGGAATTGTAGGTCCTTTTGACCCCAGGGCAGCAGGAGGGTCAAATAATTTGAAGGCAAATTGCCTAAAGCCTTATTTGTCAGTCAACCAGTTGCCTAGTATAATAAATATTTACAATAGTTGGATAAATAATAAATAAAACACAATGGTACTTCTAGTTAACTGTCAATAATGGTGTACCGCAAGGCTCAGTCTTAGGACCCACTCTCTTTACAATCCACAAAAGTAATGTAGGTTAGAACATTCCTGATGCATCCTTGCAGTTCTATGCCGACGATACAGTTGTTTATCTTTGAGCTAAAACAGCTGCTAAGGTTTTCCAGCTTTTACAGTCTGAATTCGACATCATCCAGTCCGATTTCTTCCATCTCAAACTAAATGCTGATAAAACCAAAGGGATGTTGTTTTCAAACAGGAACCTGGTACCAGCGGTCCTTCCTGCTATCTTTTCTACAAATAGTGTTCCTATTGAGTTTGTGGATTCTCACAAATCCTTGGTAATCCTGGTTGATGCACACATCTCTTATGTGTCGTCAACAACGATCAAGAAAGTGAAATTAAAATTGTGTTTCTTTCTCAGAAATAGATCTTATTCAGAGTTAATTCTAGGAAATGTCTTGTAACTGCTACGTTCCTACCAGCCATCGACTACGGTGACATTATTTATATGAATGGTCCTGCAAGCACCTTACTGATGTTGGATGCTGTCTATCACGGTGCGCTAAGATTCATAACTGTCTGTAACTTCCATACCCATCACTGCACCCTGTACTCACTGGTTAACTGGTCATCATTAACTTCATGCAGACTCTCACTGGTTCATTTTCAACTTTTAATCATCCCTTCGTCTGCTGCCTTCATGCATCTCCTCCTACATGTCAGGTCGTCGGTGCAGCTACAGCGTGCGCTCTCAAGACATCGTTACCTGCAGCGTCCCCTCAGTGCAGGCCAAACTCAGCAAAAGAGCCTTCTCTTACTCCGCTCCTGTAACTTGGAACACCTTGCCAACAGATCTGAAGCTCTCGACCTTGACCTCTCTAAGGGATTTTAAACAATTGTTAAGTTTGTGGCAAAAATCAAAGCAGACTTGTTCCCGTTTATAGTATCTTTACCTCGTTTTGTAATGTAGCTTGATTTTATTTTGTTTTATATCACGACTTGTACTTACTTTTTATTTTATATGCATTTTATGGCTGTTTATTGTCATCTGTACCTCATCTGGGGTTTGTCTAAAACAAGTCTCTCTTGGAAGAGTGCCCGTGACTCAATGAGACTAACCTGTATAAATAAAGGTTGAATGAATGAATGAATGAATGAATACTGACGTTTCAAGCAACAACAAAAAAATTCCTGTGAAATATTGTATATATTTTTGCTCATATTGAAGGGAATCTGGGTTTCTGAGTAAATTATTTTTGTTTCTAAGCTACTTTTGAAGGATAAAATGTTTTGTTATTTGTAATAACTTTAATAAAAACTTGAGTTTGGCGCTGATAAGACAGAAATATTTTTATATTTACAAAATGAGCAAATAAATGCCGATAGAACGGTTCAGATCATGGAGCATCCAGGCCTCCTGTCTTTAACTATTGATGAGGTTGTAAGTGGTCCACTCTCTGCGCTCTCCTTTCTCCTTCTTCCCCTTTACTTCCTGATTGTTATTTCAGCTGGAGACGAGGAGACGAAGCTCGGACTGGATGCGGCTCCCTCCACCGATATGGCTCTATGTATTATTAAACGCTGCATGCGGTCTCCTTCAGAAACCCGCGGAGGTTCTGGGAGGTGTGTCGTTTAGTATTTTGCGGTGGAGGGAGCAAAACGGCCGAGCGGCTGAAATCCCACATTCATCATCCGTAAGAAGAACAGCCACCTCAGTCACGTCTCTGAAACCACACAGGTCCGTCGTGATTTATACTTCTGCAGGTCATAAAACGAGGATTTAGACGCCGGTTCACAACCTTTAAAGCTTAAAGCTTTACCTCAAACTTCACCTGTGTGGAGTTGATTACTGGTGTTATTTAAGTGCACACAGACAAAAATAGCATTAAAAAACCCAGCGTTCCTTGAAGGAATGCATATCACCCATTGCTGTTTTAATCCAAACTTTTAAATGCTGGAATCTAAGTCAAGATCTTGTATTCAGCAATAAGTTTTGGATCACTCTCAGCTACTACCATAGCAAATTGTAGCAAGATATCTATAAATTCAAAGCAGTACAGCCATGTTTGTGTTATCTAACATTGTTTAGCTGTGGCGGCCATCTTGATTAGGAATGCCTCCAAAAGGTAAACAGTTGTAGGTGCTTGTCTAGTGATTACTTTCTGAGAGTTTCATTAAAATCCATCCAGTTGTTCATGAGATATTTTGCTAACAGACAGCATTCACTTTGATGGTTAAGGGTAAAGTTTTAAAAGGAGACCTTGAACGATCAGGTAGCACTCATAGTATGTGTTGGGTATCACTCTCAACTACTACCATTCTAAATTTCAGCTCAGCATATGTAAAACCAATGGAAATATGGCCATCTTTGCATCTGCTAAGATGCGGCAGCCATATTGAAAGGAGGTCACTCCAAAAGTCAATCAGTTATTGATTCCTTTCTGAGAGTTTCATACAATTAATCCAGTGAGAACAGCAAAGGAAGTTGATTACTATCTTTAAAAATAAGAAATCTGTTTTCTTTTATAGTAACTGAAGTTTTTTTTTTTTTTATTTTGTATCTTTTCAGGTTTTAAAAGCACAACTTGTATGTTTAGATTTTATCAATAATAGGGGCGTTATCGGTGCAAAGAAAACAAGCCTCAGCCTTCGGTGTCCGCTCCCATCAGGCGGGCTTCAGATCTCGAAGCCGACGGATCGAATCTTTTCTATCCGAGATCTGGCGAGCGGCGGATCGGTTTTTATTATTACAGATGGAGCTGCGCCTGCGCTAACCAAGATTACATTTCACGGACTGAACTCTGGGCCAAATCCAACCTCATCACAGCGAAACTGGGGTCTCCTGCCGAACGGCTGGTTCAGGTTACAGAAGGACAACAGTCACACCTAAACTTTCACAAGAAACTGTCCAAAATCCTCCAGGCAAAAAAAATTTAAAATAAAAGTTTTGTTTCAAACATTACCTTGCATCGTTGTGCACGTGGGCTCTGGGAAGAGCGGGATGAGCAGGAGGTAGATGAGGTAGACGAAGGACAAGACATTGTACCTGAACAGGCAAGCTGCAGGGAATAAACACACGAATGCAACAAATCTGTGGTTAGACCATAAAAAACAACAACTTCATTAAAAAAACAAGTTTTTCATCATCCTTGCTTGTGTCATGTAACGTTTAACAGTAAATAAAGGGCAGTGAGATCGTCGCCAAGTTCAACAAAAAAACAAGATTTTAGAGAAACATCTGGTTAAAATCATTAAACTGTTCCTGGTGTCCAAAGGCTGCTCGTTATAATAAAACACCAGAACATTCCAAGGGATTAAACTTAACACCTACAAGCCTCACTATCGCTCATCTGGCCTTCAGCACTTTAAATAAATAAAAACTTAACTCAGTTACGCATTTGTTTAAAATAAAAATAGGAGTTAGGAGAAATGATTAGATCTGATTCCATTTTAAATAAAACTTTGTATCATTTGAAGACTTCCATTTTCAAAAAATATATATTTTTTGTTTAGTTTCAGGCATGTTTTTGGTAAAAAATAAACGAAATGAAATTGAAAATCTAAAAAGGCAGCACAGTCAAGAAGATAGTGTCATAAAAATACCGTATTTTTCAAACTATAAGGTGCATTAAGCGAAACAGATAAGTCAAACTTTATTCAACTTATTCACAATAACCACATGAAATCCATTTGAGATCAATAAGCACAACCAGAATTAATACATGAGGTGCACCGGATTATAAGGCTCACTGTTTATTTTTGAGAAATATTAAAAGATTTTACGTGCTCCTTATAGTCTAAAAAATAAGGTAAGCCTGTTCCCTGAGACCAGGAGGACTTGGATCATCTGAGAGCAAGAATTGTCCTCATAAGTGGATCAAAATCAAATAAACTTTTTAGAATGTTTTACCTGGTTTGTCATTTTACTTAATATATTTTTATCTAATTAAACTGGCGCGGACATGTTGCAAATTTAAAATGTCAACAAATTACATAAAGTTCCTGTTTCACTTATATTTACGTAAAACATTTACAGAGTGAAATAATATGGCTCTAATTCCACACAATAAAACGTTAAAGAAAAAACACAAATCTCTTGTTTCATTTAGTAATTTCTGTTGGTTTGTGACATTTAAAAAGTGGTTATGATCCAAAATAGGTTTGATGAAAAGACATTGAAGAAAATTTGAAAAGAAAATCAACTCAGTTCTCCATTTTTTTAATTAAGCATCAATGTACAATATTTATTAATTCAGGACTCTTTAAATAAATCCAATTACATGTTCATGTACAGATTAACTTTTGTAATCAACCTAATTCAAGATGGCCACCACAGCTAAACAACCTTAGCCAACAGAAAAATCTCTCTAAACAAGATTGTTTTACAGATATTTTACAGGTATTTAGCTCTAATTTGGTGTGGTAGTAATCGACTGTCCTTCCCAACATATAATCAGAGCACTAACACATTACACTAGATCTCTGCTTAAAAATTTACCTTGGATTCAACACTGTTTGTCTGTTAGCAAAATATTTCAGGAACCACTGCGTATATTTTAATGAAGCTCTCAGGAAGTACAGTAATCATTGGATGTACCACTACAACTCAAAACCTGAAGGAGTCAACCCAACTCAAGATGGCCACCGCAGCCAATCAACCTTACAAAACACAAAAATTAGTAAAACTCAACCAGTGTTTGAGATATTGAGCTAAAATTAGACGTGGTAGTGGCCGGGAGTGATGCCAAATACAAAATCTGACACAGCACTGAATGACGTAACTTCCTTTCCTGAACTGACCCCCACACCCATCCAGTGTAACAGCGGAAGTCTTTTAGTCTTTGTGATGAAACGCATGAGTGCAAACATGACTTCCAAAAACCAGTAATTGACACACTGATCCTGTGCATGCCTCATTTCCATGAGTCCAGCTGTGTGTCCGTCCTAACCGAGGCTTTTAGCAGTTAAACAACCCAAACGTCAATTAACAGGTCCAAACGAGCCACAACATCCACACATCAAGCACATCCTGGGTTGTCTGAAGCCCTACCGCATCAACTTCTAATTTATATATACTGTACATATATATATACTGTATAT
>JARVLU010001586.1:28302769-28316696 GCA_031762415.1 Simpsonichthys santanae
TTTTGACATCATAATCAAAGATTACTGAAAAAATTAAAGTGATAAAAGTATTTTACATTTAAAATATCATCTTGGGGACCCGATGTCAACGAGGGCCACATTTAGCCCCCGGGCCTTGACTTTGACACATATGCTGTACAATATTTCATAACCTTCTCTACAGTATTAGGACAAAAGTGATTTATTATATATAAAACGTTAAATTTTACATTTTTTGTCTTTTATGTCCAGTGACAAAAACGATTAATGGTATAATTTCAGAAAAAGAAAAAAAAAAAAACTATTTTGACTATATATTGTTAACTTGTTTATTATTAACTATCCTTTTGTGACAACCACAAAATGCATTAGTGTACATGGTAGAATAAGTTGAAATAAACAAATGAATAGAAATATATATATTTTTTTTTATTGTTTGACAGTCTTTTTTCCACCATCTTTCTTCTTTTTGGGTTTGCTTTCATCCTCTAGAACAACCTCTTCTGCAGCAACTCGGACTCTCTTCACGACCTGCCGAGAAGGTTCTGTGGACAGAGCACAATGACAAATACAGAAAAATAAAGTGAATAATAGCTATACAGTAGTCCCTCGTTTATTGTGGGGGATCCGGACCCTGAAGATCCGCGATAAGTGAAAAACCGCAAAGTAGGAATAGTAGTACATGTACTAGTAAATAAGTTTATTTTATTATATATAAAGTTGTTTTAAACCCTTCCCACACTCTTGCATTATTTTAAACCATGTTTCTAAACTAAATGCTCTAAAAGAGCACAGAATGTCATGATTTTAATCTCTCGGCCTCCTCTGCTCTTTGCCACCTGCAAGCCCTTTTGGCCATGCCCACTCATCTGCTCTGCACAGTGAACAGCTGCAGCAGAAAGTATATCCTGCAGTGTGGGCTGCACAAAATTGCAGGAGGAAGCTTTTTCTGCAGCTCTGGCCTGCACAAATGTAACTTAAAATAATTTATTTTCAATTAAATTTCCATGCCGATCATGCGGCTCATCCATCAATCAGATAATTGCGTGTCATGTCCACTCTTATTTTGAAAAACCGCAATAGAGCGAGTCCGCGATAAACGAACTGCAACGTAACGAGGGACTACTGTGTTAAACTTGGAACACGTTGTGTTTCCAGTTGACCACCTTTAGATGTCGTTGCCTCAGATGTTGGTTCTTCGTCAACCTGCTGCACCGATGAAGGCTTCCACAGAGCGAGGCACGTCAGTCGAGCTGTCGTGTTCACTTCCCCCAGAAGAATAGGAGACTCCAGCTCCTGGTTTGACAGCACAAATACAATTTCACCAATTGTTTTCTAGAATTTAAACAAACTGGCGGTACGTGAATTCGATTTCAGATCCAAGGCGACAAATGTTTCAAGTCGTGCCTCTTTCAGGTGGAATTTCCACATTTTGATGAAACCGTCATTTGAAGCTGTCGCCAACATGCAGTAGTCCCCCATATTCAAACTTTCAACTGCTTTCACTCTGAAACAACAAAAGGAAATTTAAACAAGTGCATTTCTTCACTCAACTCACCATAAAATAATTTAAATCAAGAAAGGAAATATTTACATAAAATATGCATGCAGGGGAAACAATCCTGCTTAAAATACCTGGTTTCATGAGCCTTGAACTCACACACCCATTTGGCTTTTTGCACATCACATAACCGCACAGTTTCATCGTCTCCTGCAACGGCCAGGATGGAGTTCTGAAAGACAAACACCCATTTAAACTCACATCTCCTACATTAGTTATTCTGGTGTAATTACAAGGTATAAACCTTTTCAAGCAAAGACCTGAGTCTTGGTTTGGGAACTCACATTTAAGAACTTCAGAGATGAGATCCTCTTAGGATTTGTGATTGTTCCCATCACCGAAGCCGACTCCAGCTTGTAGATATTAATGTTGTCATTCACTGCAACCACAAAATTGTCTCCATCTGGAGACCATTTGACTATATGTGCATCTGTAGATGGAAAAATTAAACCTGGTTAATATCACACCTACAAAACTAACTTTTTAAAAGTCTGGAGCAAAACTTACTCTGTTTGATGTTTTTAATAAAAGCTGATCTTCCATTTGTGAGATTCCAAGTCCTAAAAGAAGTCAATAGTTATTATTACCTTTTTTTTATTGATATATAGACAGAATTGACTACTCAGCAAGTTGTGAGATCCACCTCAGAGTTTTGTCCGTCCCGACTGTCAGAGCGAGTTTTCCAGAAGGATGGACAGCGAGTGATGTGACGTGACCTCTTGAGAGGTAAAAAAGAGAATTCATCAACATAAAAAAAAAAAGACATGTAAAGTAAATTCAGCCCCTTCGGTGTCACGGTGTAAACTTAGTGTGCTTACTTGTGAGCTCTGATGGATTTCACACACTCCCACTTCTTTGTGCTCCACACACACAGGAGTCCATCTTCTCCTCCACTCAGTAAGTGAGATTTGTGAAACTCAAGGCACGTGATGCTGCCTGTGCAGAGAATCAGATCACGATACAGACATTCAAGTCTTTGCAGAAAGTAAACACTAACCAAAGTCAATTTATGCATCTTTTTAACTCCAGCAGCTCAGAATAAACACAAAAATTACTGAATTTAACATTGATGTAAAACCAGAATGGAAGTTAAAAATTCCCCTTACACCTTCAAATAATCAAAGAACAGAAAAGGCACCTTCATGTTGCAGCAGGGCTCCATGCTCAGTTCTCTTCTTCATGTTGTACACCTGAATGGTCTCATCTTTGCTTCCTGTGACCACAAACCTCTCACTGGCTGCCACAACTGTTATTGAGGCTGTGTGAGCATGATGTGTGAAGTCTGCTTTGACCGTCCACTCCTACCACAAAACATCATTAGCATAATGTGAAGAAACATGCATTTACATGAGGTAAACAACCAGTGTAAAACGTGACACATTTGTCTAAATTAAATAATAATGTGCTCTTATACTCATGTAAAGACAATATTATTTATGTGATCTCCAAACTAGCTTTATATCTCCTGTAACACACTACAGGAGAAAACTAGACATTTCAATAAAACAAGAGCACACTTTCTCTTTTATCATCATTAATACCAATGCAGACCCATGACGTGTTCATACTTTCACAAAATATAAGCACGTTAACTCACATTTTCTCCAGGTTTTACTCTGTAACCGAAGGTGATCTGCTCGTAGCAGCCAGCGATGAGCCCCACCACCTCTGCCATGCTGACGCTAAGCTAGTCAGCTAACGTGTTTACCTTATGTTTCCTTTGCTTTTATGCCACAACTGCACACCCTAATTCAAACAGCAGCTGATAAATGTACAAACATACGTCTAACTGCGACATACAGAGAAGAATAACAAAGAAAACGACGTGTTAATCCCACTAAAAGGCGAAATGTGTGACAGTTTTCGAGAGAGTGCAAAAACAACGTGTGGAACTTATGCGCCTGCGCAGAACCAGATTCTTCCGGGTTGCAGCTTTTCAAAGTAAAGCAAGCAATACCCTGATGCATGCTCAATAATCCAGGTAGAAAAATCTAAAAAAGCTAAGTCTGGTCCAGGTTTTTAAAGCAAGCAATGGCTTCAGTAATTATCAGCATGAACAGAAAGGTTAAAAAACACGTTTTAAAAAATCTTTTGCTAAAACGGAATTTCAGTCACTTAATGTAATTCAACTTGTATCCCAAGAAATGTTTTGAAAACCGTTATAATTATTGTTTATATGTGTGGAAAAATGTAATGCAAGATGCAGCTATTTGCTTTTTTGTTGTTGTTGCTTTTTAAAAAAATAATGAAACGTAAAAATGTACAAGATGGGAGGGGAAAACGTTGTTTTCAGACTTTTTCCGGCTACCATTGTATTTCAGTGACTCTAAAACATTTACGTCACTTCTGAGGGGACACAATAGTTTATCTAAATCCTTAAACCTGTTGTGAAATGGGGAAAAAAATCAAATATTTTATTTAAATGTTAAAACACAGCTTCTAATCTCCTACATGTATCTCACCAGAGGGCACTTTGCTTCATTCAGTGAATGAGACCCGCCCCTTTGTTGACCAAGGAAGGAGGGGCAAGGCATTTCTGCGTCTTGTGATTGGCTGACATGAAAAACGTGATGATTGACGTCTCAGATAACTATTTGCGCACCACCACTCGTTTTTCTACTTTTCTGAGAAGATTTAGAGTTCTCCCCCACGGAAGGAAACCATGGCAAACAGGTAAGTCTCGTACTGTCTGAAAACTCTAAATACTGTACAAGTTTTAATGTTTTTTTTTTTTTTTTTTTAACTCTTGTTTTTAAGGAAGAAGCGCCTTGTACGCGCGAGCGCTGAAGATATTTACAGTTGTTTGTGGTTAATAAAGGACAGAGTTACAGTAGGAGTTTTTGCCCCTTCCTGTTATTACAATAAGGGCGTGGTGGCTACTTATTTACACCTTTTTCCTGTTAATATATATAAAAGATAAGCTCTTTGGCGGTCTATATCATGTTACAAGAATGCAAAGTAAATAAAAGCATGTGTAATTTAATGGCGGTGTTTTTTTTTTTTTTTTTTTTTTTTTTTTTTTTTTTTTTTTTGCAGAGCAGAAGTTTTGCCCCTCTGGGTGCTTTAATTTTCCATTCTGTCATTGTTTTGTCTGACAGTAAAACACAGAAGGCTCTTATTTAGCTGGATAGTTTTACTTCAGTTATACTCTGTTAAACAGTATTTTATACACATCAATTCTGCACATTTTTCATTAGTTTTTTGTTTGACTGACTGGATTATGATCTGATTCACGGAAAACCGTGTGTTAGGGGAAATTCGGTTTATTAATAATGTTAAACTAATGTGTGTGTCAGAGTTGCTTCCTCAATATGTGAAGTATCCACTGTTCATAGACCCTTGTGTTTGGGCTCTGCTGGGGTCTGGTTTGTTTACTAGCATTGTATTGATACATTATGGCATATGTGTCAAACTCGAGGCTCGGGGGCCAAATGTGGCCCTCGTTGACATCTTAACTGGCCCCCAAGATGTTATTTTAAATGTAAAATACTTTTATCACTTTAATTATTTGCAAAAATATTTGATTATGATGTCAAAAGTGCAACAGAGAGCATCAAATAAGACCAGTCAAACTCTTGTTGAGGAACCTGCACCAAGAAAAGATGTTTGGTATCTGACTTGAGTTAATGGAGGTTCTGAAACCAGCCCTTAGGTTGAAAAAAAAAGTTTTAATTTTGTCCTCCTGCTTTATGGAGATTGTGCTAGTGATGGATCGTTTCGTTCATGTTGTCAAAAAGTCTGTTTGAGGTGAAAAGGCCATCGCTCTTTGCTGCGTTGAGTCAGATGATCTGGATCCTGGAGAAGACAGAATCCCTGAAACTTTAGCAGTTTTGTTTTAAATAAATATCTTCTTACCTGTGGAGTCTTGTCTGTATTTGGGTCTTTCATTCCTACCTTAAGAACAAACTGTTCTTCTTCAAACTGGAGAAACCCTCTGAAATATTTAATGTTCTGATATTTGAAGGGCTTTTGTTATTTTTTATGATTTCTTGAAATGTTTTTTTACAGCAGCTGAAACTTAAAATGGCACAAATGGTGACACATGATTAATAACTCGTGATATTTATGTAATCTGAGTCAACACATGGGTCTTAAGAACAGAAAATCTCTTGTTCTCTTGTATTGACTTGTTTTTGTTGTATTTTTCAGTCGTCAGACCAACAAGGAACTGACTGAAGTGCTGAATCAGCTCTGGCGCCTGGACACCAACCGTCTTAAACCAGGAAAAGATTACAGGATCTCCCTCCAGGTCAGTGCGATAACGTTCAGATCAAGGGAACTGAATGTCAGAAAATGTTTTCTGGAGAAACAACTGAACTGGAAAAGAGTGAAATGCCCCCTCTGGGTTGAGGGAGTCTAGTCAAGTATCCTGTTGTTGTTTAGGCTGGAGCAGGAGATGTTTGACAGATCAGGGCCCCCTCCTCGGTAATGAGGATGTTGCTTTGGTCAGTCGTGATGTAGAAAGGTCGTGTCGAAAGGGCTCAGACAGGGTAAGGAGCTCCAGAGTAGAGCTGCTGCTCCTTCGCATTGAAAGGAGTCAGTTTCATGGCAAAACAAGCGAAATGTTAACTAGTTCTTTGTTAGTTCTGTTTGTGTGCTGTGTCAACACGCAAGCGTTGTGTGTTTTCAGGGCAAGGCAGGCTTTGTGGCTCAGGGCAGTAACTACGCCAGGGATCGGGCCACCGCTCCTCTCTTCACGCACGTCAACGAAGAGAAACTGAAGAGCATCAAGACGTATGAACGTAAGTAAACAGAGTTTTGCCCGCTACGTTTACGTCTTCTGTCACTACTTCTGATTACGACGGATTACGTTTTTAAAATGCAGATTTCATCAACTTACTGGACAACTATGAGACATCAACAGGTGTGTCAGAGACCGTCACATCGGAGGAGCTGAAGGAGAACGAGCTCTTTATTGATGCCATCATGGAGACGGAAGTCATGAAGGTACAACAGCTTTATGCACGAGAGAGCGAAGACTCAGAGCACAAAATATAAACAGGAAACTAGTTTAAAACTACTGATTTAGTCAGGATATAGTCTTAAAGATGTTTTTACCGTAGTAACAGACTTAATATTTAAGGACTAAAATTACTTCAGTACTAATTTTTTTTATTCTATTTCTGTATTTCATGTTTCTATTAGTTGCTTCTTTTACATAATATTAGACACTTCAGATAATGTTGCTGTTTTCTGTTCTCCCTCATATTTATTTATTTATTTATTTATTTTTGTGAACATCTGCCTAAATGTTTGGTCTTGACTCGCAGTGTGCTCACAAGTATCTGGTGAAGAAAGGCCAGTCTCCATCAGACCTTGCACAGTTCAAGAAACAGCTGTTCAACATCTGGTTTCGCCTCTACCACAGGGACAGGAATGGAGGGTGGGTGACACTGTAACTGCAGCTTTGAACCTGAATGACTGGGAATCATTAAAATAAATACAAACAGAAATTCTCCAGCATACAGATACATTTTTTACCTACAAAAAAAATTGTAATAATTATAATAATTAAAGAGTTTCTTATAACTTTAACAGATATACATGATTTATAATTTGAACTAGAAAGTTCCTGGAGAATCTTTGACGGGGACTGTCAGGCTGCTTCCAGTTTAAATTGTTGATTTGACAGTACTTTGTGTTGGGGTTCACTCTCGGTCACCACTATGCCAAATTTCAGCTGCATAGCTCTAAAAATGTCTGAGTTATCATATTTGTTTTTCCCTTTTAGCTAAGGTGGCCATTTTGGATTTTTAAAATCTGGATTCAGTATGTGATGAGGAACATTCTCAGCTATAACCTCACCAAATTTCAGCTATATATCTGTAAAAAATAGCCAAGTTAAAGACATTTAAATCAAATGTAGGTTTGGTGGCCATCTTGAAATTTTATATTTGAATTCAGTATTTAACTGTCATTGCTCTCAGCTATCAACGTATCACATTTCAACAGAATAGCTCTAAAAATGGCAGTTATCATATTTTTTTCCCATTTACCTAAGGCGGCCATCTTGGATATTTGATTTGCATCATGAATGCACAACAACTCGCTCCCAGCAATGAACATGCTCCATTCCAGCTCTCAAAGAATGAATGAGTTATAGTCAATTTTGTGTTTGCTGAAGTCGCTGTGGCAGCCATGTTGAATCAAAAATGGCTTCAGACGTTAACAATTTCTAAATATACATTTGATGATTACTTCCTGTGATTTTCAAACAAGTCCATTGGTGACGTTCCAAGTTTCCTTCAGGGAGTTCTCTACTCTCGAAGTCATGTGACCTCTTGTGAGAAGCGTTGCCAGGCATTTTGTATGGGAAAAATATAATCTTCGTTAGCAAATTACATCGCCATGGTATCTCGAAACGCCAATAAAAGTAACGGCACACATCACGCCGCCAAGGTGTTTTGATTTAACATTCTTGGTGGAACACGTTGCGGTTCGTGCCGCATTAAAGTTAAGAAACCCCAAGTCAGGTGTATAATAATAGGTTCTGCCTTACACTAGGCAGTCCCCAATCATCATTGGATTTATTTTTTGTTGTTAAGTTGTCACACAAAGCTGCAAACTTCTAATGACTAGTGCTTGACAAGTAAAAACACAATGCAGTAGATGTTACAAGAACTAAAACTTCTGAAGCTCGGGTTGACGCATTTAGGTTTTGTTTTAGTGATTATTGTGTTACTTTTCTAGTGAGGACTCTTGTGGATTTGAACACGTTTTTGTCGGGGAGACCAAAAACGGGCAGGAGATCATGGGTCTGCACAACTGGCTGCAGTTCTACCTGCAGGAAAAACAAGGACACGTTGACTATAAAGGCTACAAAGCAAGAGATAACAAAGACACAGTAAGACTAAACCGTCCTCATCAGAAGTGTGCTCGGGACATTTCACTAAACGTCTCGTCCTTTTTCAAACTTTCCTGTGTTTTTTTTTTTTTTTTTAGCCTGATGAGGACGACCACGTCCTGAACCTGCAGTTTAGTTGGAAAGGTTTGGTGAAGCCGATCGGCGGCTCCTTCATCGGCGTCAGCCCCGAGTTCGAGGTCGCTATTTACACCATCGTCTTCCTCACGTCCACGGAGAAGATGACGTCTGTGGTGGTGAAGGTGGACGAGTACGTTCTGGAGCTGGTCGTCTATCGGCACGGCCGCTTCATCGGCACGTCCTACCCCAAACTGCTCAGCAGCAACAACAGGGACTTCTAACGCCCGACGACTGTAGATGGAATTTTTTTTTAACCAACTCTACTTGTTTTTATAGTTAAAATAAAACATTTGTTTACAAACTGAATATTTAAATTTAACGGTTTGCCTCTCTTGTAAAAGAAATATGTGAAGACGTTTTGAAACATGTCTGTTTTCAATTCTTACAGGTTATTTGATTTGATATATTACTAAAAACAACATAGCATCATGTTGGAGGTACTATTATTTAAATAAAGGGTAATGATAAAATGAGTCATGACGTTACTGTGTAAAATTTATTGGCATGCATGAATGTGAGCACTGAATTAAGAAAAAGTTAAGAACAAATGCAATTAATGTATAGATGTATTTTACATGCCCATTTTGTATTTAGGGTCATGGGGCTGGTGCCTCATTTATTTTAACTAAAGGGCACGGTATACAGTTTGACAGTCCTATATGTGGTCTATTTTGTGTTTTATTTAGGATTAGTGTTACCCAACTTCACAAAGGTATACGTTAAGTGGGGTTGGGGGAACTCATCCAGCAACAACAAAAAGTGAAAATGAAATTCATGGTTTAAATTTAACAGCAACGAGTCTTAAGTAAAATTTATTTGTCTTTTTTTTTTTAATGATTAAAACGTCACTTGCACTCTTTAAAAACAGCTTCATGAATTAAGTTGTGACTGGCAAAACCAAACGGGGACAAAAAGTAGTAAACAAATGTAAAATTACAAAAATTTATACAAAGTGCACATTTTTTAATATAGATTTTGTGTTGGTTCCAAGTTTTGTTAATCATGTAAAAATACAAAACTGCATAGATGTGTCTAAAAAAGCTAAGTCTGGTCCTCTGGACCAGGTGTCCTGTTTTAGATTTTTCTACCTGGATTATTGAGCATGCATCAGGGTGCATAGATGTGTGTATATATATACTGTATATACTGTATACAGTATATATAAATATATATATATAATAATTAATTAAATAATTTATATATATATATTTTTTTTTTTTAACCAATTTTATCCATTAACTCTAGTGTACCGCTTGCCTGACAGACATGGCTCAGGATGTTAGTGTTCACCTGCCAGACAAAGCTCAGGGCGTACTACTCATGGTTACGTCACCATTTGACGCCCCTGACAGCCAGTGCGCATGCGTAGTTAGAGCTAGCGATGTCAAAGTATAGGAAAGGAACTGTCCCTCTAAAAGCCTAAAAAACTACCTCATGAAGCGGTGACCGACCTGGTAAACGTGCTCTTTCTTACATTATGATAATCCATGAAGTGCATACTAGCAGTGACAGTAAGAACCAACGTTTGTATATAATGTAACTTTTTGATTTTAGGAGAAACAGTCTTGCTAACTGATTGTTGTCACGCAGTAACAGTTGGGACCCACCTGACAACAACTCACGTGATATTTAACGACAGCTAGGGAGACAACAGGAAGCACGTTTCTATGATTTGTTTCTGGTTTTAGGTGTCCTCCTACGGATAAACGGGTCGTCGCTGAGGGGTCTTTAAAGAAGAAGAAATAGAAACATGTTTGGTAAAAAGAAGAAGGCACCGACGGCGCCCAAAGGTCAGGGCGCCGCTGCAGCCAAGCAGGTAAATGCCCTGAAACAGAGTAACATTCATCCACGTGGTGCCAGATGGTAACCTTTGACCACGTGTTTAGATGGGCTTGTTTGTTGACATGATGGACCCCGAGGAAATGATGATGGGTGCGGGGGAGAACGACCCGGACCTGGAGGCTGAACTTGCTTCTATAACCGGAAGTAAAGCTGTTGAAGGAGGAAGAAGCAAGCAGAAAGAGAAAAGTGAGTGTTTACTGTTTCTACTTCCGGGAACTGGGTGTCAACAGAGGACCTGTAGGGTTTACTGCAATGAATGCATCCTTAGTTTGAGAGATTAGGATTCTAATCTGGAGACGGTGGTGCAGCGGGTCATTTTAGGTGGGTCCCAAAGTGAATTGGAAAAATGACTTTCTGAAAACATGCAACATGAATGCTGACTGATAATTGACTGATTAAATCAGCTGAAAACAACAAACCGAGTTGCTAAAACTAAAAAGGACAAAACAGTAGCTAAAGGCTAAAAGCTGCAAAACACTGGTTAAAAGCCAAAAGGAACAAAACAAGATGAAAAGCGTAAATAGTGGCTAAAATGAGCAAAGCTCTAGCTAAAATCCGAAAGGAGCAAAACACAAGCTAAAAGCTCAAATGAGCCAAACACTAAGCTAAAAGTAACAAAACATTGGCTAAAGGAGCAAAGCTCTAACTAAAGGCGAACAGGAGCAAAACACTGGCTAAAAGGTAAAGCTACCAAAACGCTGTCTAAAAGGAGCAAAACTCTAGCTAAAGGCTGAAAGAAGCAAAGCTCTAACTAAAGGCTGAAAGAAGCAAAGCTCAAACTAAAGGCCTAAAGGAGCAAAGCTCAAACTAAAGGCTAAAAGGATCAAACACAAGCTAAAAGCTAAAATGAGCCAAACACTAAGCTAAAAGTAACAAAAAATTGGCTAAAGGAGCAAAGCTCTAACTAAAGGCAAACAGGAGCAAAACACTGGCTAAAAGCTAAAGCTACCAAAACACTGTCTAAAAGGAGCAAAACTCTAGCTATAGGCTAAAAGAAGACGCAAAGCTCTAACTAAAAGTTAAAGCAAAACACTGGCTATTGCCTAAATGCTAAAAGGAGTTAAACATTTGCTAAAAGCTAAAGCTGGCTAAAAGAAGCAAAACACTGGCTAGTGGCTAAAAGCTAAAAGGAGTAAAACACTGGCTAAAAGCTAAAGCTGGCTAAAAGAAGCAAAACACTGGCTAGACCTAAAAGTTAAAAGGAGTAGAACACTGGCTAAAAGCTAAAGTTGGCTAAAAGAAGCAAAACACTGGCTGGTGGCTAAAAGCAGCAAAACACTGGTTAAAATCTAAAGCTAACAAAACACTGGCTAAAAGCCAAAAGAAGCAAAACACATGCTAAAATGCAATAAAAATAAAACAAGCTAAAAGGCAAAAGAAGCCAAACACTAGCTAAAACCCAAAAGAAACAAAATACTAGATAAAAGCTCAAAGAAGCAAATCTCTAGCCTAAAGCTAAAAATATCAAATTGGAAACTAGAAGCTCAAAGCAGCAAAATGTTAGTTAACAGCAGCTAATAGCAAAAGACTTACTAAAAGGTAAAAGTAGCTAACAACAACTTTAAAAGTAGCAAGCAAACCCGCAACCCCCCAAACCTAGCTAAAATTTTTACCGTAATAGCAAATGGCCAGCTAATACTAAATATGGCAAAATGTTAGTTAAAAGCTAAAAGTAAGAAAATGATTAGCCGCAACCATCAAAGGGCTATTTGAAAGCTAAAAGTAGCAAAATTCTAGTTAAACACTAAAAATAACACAATGTTAGCTAAAAAAGATTGCATAAGGGTGGCTTAATGTAGATAAAGATTAGTTAAATGCTAAATGTAGCAAAGTGGCTAGCTCAAATGTACAACTAACAAAGTGCTAACTGAAAGTAGCACAATGCTACTCACAAGCTAAAAGTAGCAGAGTATTATCAAAACATTAGAAAAAAATGGTGTTTAAAAGCTACAAGTAGCTGAATGCAGCAAGACGTGCTATCAATGACGTAGCACAGGACTCCTGCTGTTTGACTCACACAGGCGTGACGTCATGTTTTTGTTGTAGACCCGCTGCCCATGGAAGACATCGCAAAGATGGCTGACGAGTGTATGAGAGATGTGGACGAGGACGACGATGAAGATGTTGAAGATGACGAAGACCTCTTGGTTTGTGCTGGTGCCAGTACATGATCTATTCCCTTTTGTGTCTGTGTCTCTTCAGTGACGGAGTCCAAATCCAGTACGGCAGTCCAAAAATAATCTTTTACAAACTTACAGTCATATTTCACTGTTGAAGACCAGTTGGTGACTCAAAGCGGTAAAAATATATATATATATTAGGAAAGAAAACAAACATTTTCTTTAGTTGTGTCACTGAGTTCTGAGTGTTTGAAATAGTCTCGGCCGCTTTGAACGTTCACTCTTTGAAACTTCTGTCAGAGGAGAGCTCCCGCTCAGGCGTAGAACAAGAGCTCTTGAGATGAATTCAAGACGTGGGAATACTCTGCAGCTGGTTTGACAAAAACAAATCAAGCACAACTCATGAGGAAACTGAACTTGAAGATTCCTGCACAAATTGTCCACTTTAGCACCTTTATGGTCAGAGCCCTGCTCCTTTAATGTTAGTGTTTGTTTTAAGTGTCTACCGTACTTGCTGCCGTACATGTCGCACCACCGTCCCATCAGTCCAAAAATGTCTATTAAAGTGGAAACAAACAAATATGTCGCATCTGTTATACGCCACACCGCTGATGCGTCACATTTGTTGCGTGTCACCGCTGACGACCCGGATATGTGAGACAGTGTTGTGCGAAAAATCGATTGGCTGCCAAATGGCGGCCGTGGGAGCGTGCACGGGAGGACAACAAGATTAACTCTTACAAACAATTATTTGTTTACTCAACTTTATAGCAAAGGTGTGTCACAGTTTAAGTTTTACTTCATAAATGCACTTTAATGGTCAGATCAGCTGCATTTCTCCTGGGCGGCGCGGCGAAATGCAGCCGATTTGATGTTTGCTCCAGGAGTTCCAGAGTGAGACGAAGGTGGCTTGTATGGCAAGATAATTGTCTCATTAATAGCTACTTTACCTTTTAATGAGTCACTTGGCTTGCCATACTAGTTGAGGGCCCTCTAGTGGCTGAAATTGGTAGTGTTCAATATGCTCCATGTCAGAATGAATGAAATCGTTATCTCTCAGCCAAAAATTGGGTTATAGATATGGCAAACAAAACATAACTACGTTGCGTCACTGTATAAGTCACAGGCATGCTAATTTATGCAAAAAATTGACTTATACACAGAAAATTATGGTAATTAAATTGGCTCTGTTGGCTGTAGCACTACGGCCAACCACTACTGAACTGCTCTCATTTTTTATTTTAAAGCTCCTTCACACCACAGACATGTTGGCATATTTTATTAGGCATGGTTGATGTTATTTGATTTGATTTGATGTTTATTTATTCATTTTAAAAAGAACGATACAAAGCAGTTTCATCAGATGCAAGAATACAAAAATAGGATAAAATGAAAGGAGCAGAAAGAAGAAGAAATCTTATTATATCTGCCCCTTATTTCACA
>JARVLU010001586.1:28316807-28337538 GCA_031762415.1 Simpsonichthys santanae
CAAAGCAGTTTCATCAGATACAAGAATACAAAAATAGGATAAAATGAAAGGAGCAGAAAGAAGAAGTAATCTTATTAAGAAATCTTCTCTTATTAGAAATCTTATTAATCTTATGTTATTGATTGATACAGATTGAATAATCTGATACTGATCAATGGAAAAATGTTTAGATTGAGATGAGACGATCAAAGCATCAAACTGTGATTTTGATCGCCATAAATTTACAGTATTAAAATTAAAAAGTGCATCTAAAACATCTGATGCTTATTTAAATGGCCTGACTGATGACGGTGAACTTTTTAAAAGTTATAGGTGTTGCACAGCCATCTTGGGTCAGAAACAAAGAAGATGGATTAGACCTGAAAGCTTTGCTGCTGTTTACTGAGCTGCTTTTCATTTTTCTGGTCTTAAGATCAGACAGAAGTCGACACGAATGAATGAATGGAAAAGTTAAATTTCTACTCGTGTTTAAACAGTCAAAGCCGGATTGTAATAAATTATTTATCCCTCCCCCGTCAGGCAGAGCTGCAGGAAGTAGTGGGTGAGGAGGAAGCTGAGGATGAGGCGTCTGCTTCCTCCACGTTGTCTGCTCCTCAGGCTGAAACACTCGAGTCTCCGGGGCCGCAGGTGCAGGTTTACCTTTTATTGTTGCATGATGAAGCTTTAACCTGCAACTGTGTGTGGTACTGTGAATTGTGTTTATTGACAATGAACTGTAGGCGTGTTCTTGAGCCCATGCAGTGATGTCCAGCACAGAATGAGACTTGTTTACAGGTCAGCTCTGGAGCAGACACCACCACCACGTGTCGTCATTTTTCTCTTCCTGCTAACACAAAGTACCAGCTGCTTCAGTTTCCTAACTATTCAAATGAAACCTGCTTGTGCAGCTCAGGTGAACAGTTTCAGCTCTTTGTGAGATGTCTATCTGCATTTGTGCAGGTGCATTTCCTGAAACAGTTTTAGTCATTTTTAAAACAAATAATTCATGAAAAACCTGAAGTTAGTATTTCTGTTTCTGCGGTTATCGTGGCTTTTGTTCAGGTAGTGAAAGTGCCGGCTCGGTGTTTGCATGTTCAGGACGGGCTGTTTTCTGTGTTTGTTTACTGAACCTGTTGGTTCTGTGTGCGACGCAGCAGGAAGTGAAGCGCTCGTCACCCGGTAGCCTCCAGCACACGCTGCAGGAGCGAGTCGCCATGTACCGAACGGCGCTAAGAAACGCCACGACCGCAGGGGACACGTCCAAATCCAGGAGATACGATCGAGGCCTGAAGGTTGGTGAAACGGGTTCGATTGAAACGCAACGCTGAGCTCTTTTTGTTGAGTTGAAACTTTACGAGACAAAGATGGGATCAGATCAGATCAGGTGGGATCAGATCAGATCAGGTGGGATCAGATCAGATGGGATAAATATGTCGCTTTGCTGTATAAGTCCCAAGGCATGCTAATTTATGCACACAAAAAAAGGGACTTATACAGTAACAAGTACGATAATCTGCACCACTTGATGAAACAACTCAAACAATGTTCACTGACTTTAAGTTGACAAAAGTAAATTAATTTATTCTGGATTTTTTTTTAACTCTGACCTGATAACAAAAAACATTATTATTATTATTATTATGCTGCTAGGATTTAAAATTTCAGATGGGGATTGTTTACTTAATACAACAATAATAATACAGTTGATTGAAGGAGCATATTTTTGGACACTCATGGACACCGTACAGCTGAAACAACAAAGATCTGCTGCATATTAATTAAAATCAGTAACCAGGTGAAATGAAAGTTTTACTGTGAGCTGAACAGGACGAAACAAAAGCTGCAGATAAGTTCTTGTGTTTATGATCAGATTATATCATCAGTTACATATTTCCCATCTTAGATTATTTTTTAAAATAAATTTAAAGGCATGTTTTTCAGCTCTGAGTTCAGCCACTTCCTGTGAACTTTACTTTTGTTCCTGACAGACTCTGGAGTCGATGTTAGCTGCTCTGAAGAAGGGGAAGCCCGTCAACGAGTCTGAGATCCCCCCACCTGTTGCTACTGGCGCCCCTGAAGCCGCCCCCCGACCCGCTCCCTCAGAGTCCACTCGGCAGGAGGAGTCTGAGGCCACGACGCCTCCGCCTGCTGCGCCCGACGCCGTCGCGCCGAGCAGCAAGGAGGAGCAATCCTCCTCCTCCGCTCCACCTGCTCTGAGCAGCCTCCCATCTCCTGAGGAGCAACCTGAAGGAGCTGCTGAGCCCTCGAGCTCCAGCCGGCCCGATGGTGAGGTCCAGTTCAACCACACCAACAGACACGAGCTACATTCAACGATGCTCCGCAGAAACAGCCGTTGGGTTTTTAGTTTTGTCCACGTGTGACGAACGAGGCGTCTCAGCGTGACGACTGTCCGTTTCCTCCGACTCTGCAGCGAAGGAGGCGACGAAGACGATGCTGTTAGAGAGGCAGAAAGAATACAAGATGGCCGCTCTGAGAGCCAAGAAGCTGGGAGAGCTGGAGCAAGCCAAGGTTTTCTTTGTGACCAGTAAGGTGAGCTGAGAGACGAACCTCGAGTCTGAAGTTTGCCGCGTCGTCTGTCATCGTGCGTTTTGTTTCTGTGCAGAGGTTTGACGCAGCGATCGAAGCGCTGGAGAACGGAGAAGCGGTGGACCTCGGAGGTCTTCCTCCACCTCCAGGGAAAGGTCTGCAGCTTTGTAATCAGATTACTTCTTTCTGTTCGGATGAAACGCGGTTTATTTAGAAGGTTTTTGTAAAAGCGCTGCGTCAGGATTCACTACTTGAGCAGACGTTCAGCTGTTTTAACCCTTCGTGTTTCAAAGTGTTCAGCTCGTTCACAGCTTTTTGTTTCTTGTAACTTTTATACTTTTAATTTTTTTTAAATTTTATTCAGATTTTCTTTCTAATTGAAATTAATGAAAAAAAAAAAAAACTCTTCAGATCCTTAAAACAAACTTTGTGCTCTTTGAAATCCACAACATACCTGTTTAATTTGTAGCTTTTAGCTACTGTTTTGCTGGTTTTAGCCTTTAGCTAGTTTTAGCATGAAGCTACTCTTGCCAGTTTTAGCTTTAAGTTACTCTTTTGCTCATCTTCATTTTTTTGCTACTGTTTTGCTAGCTTTAGATTTAACAAGTTTTTGCCACTTAATTTTTAGTGGCATTTTTTGCTCATTTTAGCTGTTAGCTCCTTTTTTTAAGTTTTAGCTTTTAGCAACGGTTTTGTAGGTTTTGGTCTTTAGTTATTTTTTTAGTCAGTTTTCGCTTTAAGTTGTTGTTTATGTTAGTTTTAACCACAAGTGTCAGTTTAAGAGTTATTTGTTTTTAGCTATTGTTTAACTGGTTTTAACCTTTAGCTAGTTTTGGCATGAAGCTACGCTTTTGCCAGTTTTAGCTTTTAAGTTACTCTTTAGTTCATCTTTATTATTTTTTTGCTACTGTTTTCTAGCTTTAGTTTTTTTTTGCTAGTTTTAGCTTTTAGTGGGTTTTTTGTCCATTTTTGCTCTTAGCTACCTTTTTCAAGTTTTAGCTTTTAGCAACTGTTTTACAGGTTTTAATTCTTAATTTTTAGCCAGTTTTAGCTTTTAAGCTGTTGCTTTTGCTAGTTTTAACCTTTAGTGTTTTTCTTTTCTTTTTAGTTAATTTTTAGCCGTCTTTTAGCTGGTTTTAGCCTTTAGCTAGTTTTAGCTTTTGTTCTGATCAGTTTTCTTTTCAGCTCATACATGTCAGTGAAGTCAGAAAGTTCAGGAACAGAAAATAAAGCTCAGTCATAGTTTGAAACTGATCTGAAGCAACTGGAGCGTTTAAATTTATTACTTTAATAATTTAAATGTTTTGAAAACTGGAGGAAAAATGAGTTCATTTCCTCCAGAAACTCGTATCGACTCCTGGACGGAGTGAGTTTCTCCTGAAAGGTCACACTTCAGTCTCTCCTGTGTGTGTGTCACCGTTCAGACGGGCAGATTTATTTTACTAACACAGTCAAAGCTGAAATGTCGGAGCCGATGATGTTTTTGTGCTTCAGGCGCAGCAGGAAGTGCCCCCCCCTCCGGGTCAAACACACAGCCCCCGCCTGCCGCAGCTCCCGGTAAATAAAAGTTTAAACGTTCTTCAGTCTGAGTCGCTCCGATGGAAGCTGCATTAATTCAGTTTGCAGGACTTTGAGTGTTTTCATCGAGGTTTAGTGTAAAAACGTGACTTTTTAAAGAAAAAAACAAACATTTGAGTTCATTTTATTATGAATAAAGTTCAACCAGGAACAGCTTTAATGGTTGAAAACACCAAACTGTTCACTGAACTGGTCCCATGAGCGCTGCAGGTTTTATCAGATGCTTCAGGTTTGACGTCAAACTGCAGGTAACATGTCTCCTTTCAGCTCCTGCCGCCTCGTCGGCTCCTTCAGCTCCCAGAGACGTCCTGGAGGCTCTGGAGCAGAGACGAGCGAAGTACGAGGAGGCGTCCAGTCAGGCCAAAGCCAGCGGCGACGACCGCAAGGCCCGGATGCACGATCGCATCGCCAAGGTACGAACAAACCCGAGCCACCATATTCTCTTTAAATCACAACCAGAGTCTGGACAGCGGCGGTGAATCCTTCTACAACGTTCTCCTGCAGCAATATCAGAGCGCCATCCGAGCCCACAAAGCAGGAAGAGCGGTGAACTTTGACGAGCTGCCGGTCCCCCCCGGTGAGAATCCAACTTTTGATCCAAATGTTTAGTTTATATGTGACAAAATGATCAAATCAACATGTTGAATATGGATTAGAACAGTACCGTAATTTTCAGACTATAAGGCGCACTTAAAATCATTACGTTTTCTCAAATCGACAGTGAGCCTTATAATCCGGTGCGATAAATATGGTAGTTTGTTGGGATTATTGTCCCCAAATGTGGCTGAAATAGAAGATTTGTTGGCTTTTTTGTTTTGTTTTGGTCCAACTTTCTTCACATTTAGCTTCAAAATCTGATTCAGTTCTGGACAGAAGAGGTTTTTGTGTATTTTTCTGATTCAGTTCTGGACAGAAGAGATTTTTGTGTATTTTTATCAGTACTTTTATCAGTACTCTGTCAGTACATGTGTTTTATTACAGCGTGACTCCACAGACGGGTGGGTCTAAATCTTGGTCCCGTGTTTCAGGTTTCCCTCCGATCCCCGGGCAGAAGGTGCCGGCAGCAGAGCAGGGGTTAGTCGCTGCCCTCGAAGCAGCCGGCAAGCTGGCCTCCAACGACGCCGCAGCAGGAGATGAGGAGGAGGAGGAGACAGAGGAAGAGGTGGACTCCCAGCACCCCTACCATGTGTAACGTACCGTCTGTCCTGCCCAACATGAGGATGATGTTTTCTCTCTCCGGTAGTCGAAGCTCGTTGTTCCAGAAAAGCCAAAGAAGCTCATGTTGGACATCCCAACACACGTTCCGGAACAAAAAGGCTCTTCGTCACCGGAGAAACCGACTCCGGAGGAGAAACTCCCCCCGACAGGTCCGGAAACGAGACGTTCCTGTAAACGGTCAGAGCTTCGTGTTGTTTCTGAAACGTCCGTCTGCGTTCTGTCTCCAGCTGTTCAGCAGCTGGAGCTCCTGGAGAGCCGAAAGAAGCAGTACTTGAAGTCGGCTCTGCAGGCGAAACAGAAGAACGACCTGGACCAGGCCAGGGTTCTGCTCCGCACGGCCAAGAGCCTGGAGCCCGTGATCGAAGCGGCGCGCAGCGGCCAAACCGTGGACATCAGCGCGGTGAGGCAGAGACGAGTCGCGTCGTAGAAAAGCTCGAATATTACCCTGAACGTCAGGATGTAACGAGTCTCTCTGTTCGTCTTGAAGCTGCCGTCGCCGCCCGGCGACGAGGACGACGGCTTCATCCTGGTTCATCACAGCGACGTGCACATTTCCAGCAAAGACGAGGCCGTTTACACGCAGCTGTCCAGCATCCTGAAGGAGCAGCACGAGGTGAAACTGCCTCCACCTCCACCGCAGCCACTTTAAATTGTGCGTCTCTGCAAAGATGAATACTGAGAATGTGTCTGCTTCTTTCCAGAAATGTTTGACTCACTCCAAGCAGTTCATGCACCTCGGGAACGTCAGCGAGACCACAAGGTGAGCGTCCAGCGGCTCTCAGCAGCTCATTACGAGGCTTCAGGAGTGACGTGACGTGTCTGCAGGTTTGAGAAGATGGCAGAACGCTGCAAGAAGAGCCTGGAGGTGCTGAAGCTGGCCCAGTCCCGGGGCCTGCCTCCTCCCAAACACCACTTTGAGGAGAAGTCGTTTCGGACTGTAAGGTAGGAGCATTTCTTCTGAGTCTACTTTGTTTAAAGTTCGATTTTTTTCTTCAGTATTAAAGCCTGGTTCTGTAAATGTCACCTTTAAATAAAACATTTGGAGCAGGAGCAGCTGTAACAACTCTGTATGTACGTACATTTTTCCTCTTATTATCATATTTTTCTCTGTAGAAGTTACACCTTTTTGCATAAATTTGCACATCCTGCGACTTATACACAGAAGTGACTAATATACATGTTTTTTTCACCATATTTATAACAAACTTTTGTCTGAGATCTGATGATTTCATTCATTCTGACATGGAAAATATTGAACACTAACATTTTCAGCCGCTAGAGGGCACTCAAGTAGTATGGCAAGCCAAGTGTCTCATTAATAGGTAAAAGTGACTATTAATGAGACACTTGGTTTGCCATACTGAGCCACCTTCATCTCGCTCAGGAACTCCTGGAGCAAACTGCATTTCACTGCAACGCAGCTCATTTGACCATTAAAGTGCATTTATTAAGGAAAAGTTAGACAGACTCACCTTTGTTATAATGTCGAGCAAACAAATAATTGTCTTTAAGTGTTAATCTTGTTAAAGTCCTCCCGTGCACGCTCCTGCGGCCGCCATTTGGCAGCCAATCGATTTTTGGCACAACACCGGACCACATTTCCAGGTGGTCAGCGGTGACACATAATAGATGCGACTTATACGGTGCTGCGACGTGTACAGTACTTTTTATATTAAATTACTGTGCATGTACCATTTACCGTTTACTACCTTTACTCTTAAAGATTTAGATCAACGTTCATCATTCGGTCTTTTCTCAGGTAATCGTGCGCTCAGACTCAAGAGACAATAAATAAAGATTTTTTTTTTCTTTCTGTTTTTAGCATATTTCCAGAGCTGAGCAGCACCGACCTGCTCGTCATCGTCGTAAAGGGGATGAACCTTCCTGCTCCCAACGGTAAACATTTCAGTTTGAATACAGAAGAGACAAAGGAGGGTCTGCGTTGACTCTAAATAGTTACTTTGTAATATTTAAGTCTGTAACGCTCAGTGAAGAAACATTTGTTTAGTTTGAACAAACGTTGGATTCTTTTTCGCCTCCTCCATCAGGGATTCAGCCCAACGATTTGGACGCCTACGTCAAGTTTGACTTCCCGTACCCCAGCGCAGTAAGAGCCTCACATCGTTTAAAATCATTCAAACCGGACTCAGTTGGTCCTGAAACGTGTTGCCGTCTCGTGTTTCTCCTTCCAGGAGCAGCCGCAGAAACACAGAACCAACGTGGTGAAAAACACCAACTCACCAGGTAACAGGAAACAGGAAGTTAGGAGCCAAGTGTTTGTCTTTAGGTCAGGCTCTCAGACCTTATTAGCTTAAATTCTCCTCGTTTGTTTAATCCACAAGTTAAATCTGCAGAACATGTTTTTTTCCAGAGTACAACCAGAGCTTCACGCTGACGATCAACCGGAACCACCGAGGCTTTCGGAGAGTCGTGGCGTCTAAAGGCCTGAAACTGGAGCTGCTGCACAAAGGGTGAGTCTCTGGATCCACCTGAAGTTTTAGAGTTCTTTACCTGATGAGCTCATACGTCAGCTCGTCTGTGAGCCGACCTTCAGATCTTCTCCGTTTGTAACCGAGCCTGAATGACCCGAGCCTGTGAGAAGATTCAAAAAGTTCAGACGGAGAAGCTTCCCGTCATCTGGTGCAGGTGTTGTTTTATCAAAAGCTTTGATTTTTTATTTTTTTTTTGTCTCTCAGGGGTTTCCTGCGGAGCGACAAGCCGATCGGGACGGCCCTCGTGAAGCTGGACAAACTGGAGTCGCAGAGTGAGATCAGGGAGATCGTGGAGGTGAGGCTCGAGAGAAGACTTCAGTTTAACGATCAGATCTACAAGCAGCTTCTCTCTTTAGCTTCTTTGAACTCCACTT
Source organism: Simpsonichthys santanae (assembly GCA_031762415.1). Lineage (NCBI taxonomy): Eukaryota > Metazoa > Chordata > Actinopteri > Cyprinodontiformes > Rivulidae > Simpsonichthys > Simpsonichthys santanae. The sequence continues at coordinate 28,324,996 of JARVLU010001586.1, forward strand.
TCCATCAGTTCGTGTCAAATTAGCACTAAAACCTCTGAGCACGAACAGTCTGGATTAATTTACTCTACGTCGACGACTCTGGAGCTCACTGATGATCTTTAACGCCCATGCGCTCCTCCTGCCAGGTGATGGACGGCCGGCGGCACACGGGAGGTCGTGTGGAGGTGAAGGTTCGCCTGCGGGAGCCTCTGAGCGGGCAGGACGTGCAGGCGAGCACCGAGCGCTGGCTGGTCCTCGACTCGTCGCAGGTAAGACCAGAACCGCTCAGGACTCGGACACGTCCAGGTCCCGATGCGTCGGTCAGCTCCTTTTTAAATTAACTGGAAAAACGTTCCATCAACTGTTGGTTTCTCTTTCAGCCTCATTTAGACGTTTCTTCAAAGTAAAAGGTGAGTCGCAAAACTTTTTTTTTTAATTAAAGGGCAAAATGAAACTGTTGCTCATAAACTCCGTCTAGTTTTCTGTTCGATGTTTGAAAGCAGGTTTGTCAAACTCAGAGCCAAAAAAGAACCGGTTCAAGCCGAGGGCCAGTTTCAGCCTTTTGCGTTAACTCAAGTCAGACACCAGACGTCTGTTCTTGCCTGCAGCATCTTCAAAAAGATCCAACAAAGTTAAGTCAGGCCCTCTGAACAGATTATTTTATTTTTATTGAGACGTTTCGTCCTTCATCTAAAGGACTTCATCAGTCCGAGGAGCCACAAAAAGCTCAGTCCCACAAGCAGCACAGTCACATAGTGGACCAACCAGTTAAGGTTGGATTATTTTACTTGGATTATTGAGCATGAACTTTGTTTTGAACCACTTTGGCTATGGCTGCCTCAGAGGAGTTGACGGGGGAGAGGGCGGGCCCCAGAAACCATTTGATCACCATCAAACTGGTTGATCCACTATGTGATTGTGCTGCTTGTGGGACTCCGTTTGTTGTGTTCCGTCCTTTGAATGAAGAACGAAATGTCTCCAACAAAAAAAATAAACTGTCCAGATGACCTGACTGAATGACGTTGGATTTTTTTTTTTAACCTAGATTATTGAGCATGAACTTTGATCCTCAAGGAGTTTGATCTCTCGTTCTGTTGCTCTTTCCACATCAAAATGAAAAAAATGCCAAAAATTTCAAATTGTCTGAGAAGTTTGCACTTAAATAAAGTCTGCTGGATTTTCAAGCAAAATGAGAAGTGATAAAAATAATTGACATTTGGAACCTCATTTAGGAACCAGATAAGATGGTAGTAAGGGTCATATCTTTAATGAAACCAGGATGATGAGTTACAACATTTAATTTCCCTCTGGGAAGTGTTTTTATATTGGACTGGACTGGATTTGGCCCTCGAGCCTTGAGTTTGACACGTCACATGGTAAAAAGGTTAAAGTTTCATACTGAATAAATGAGTGACACTGATCTGCTCAGAAAGCTGTTGAAGGAGTAAATATTTGAACATGTCTGTCCTGCAGCATCAATCAGAACCTCTTCAGAGGAGGATCCGCTTCGGGACGAACCTTTTGCACACGTGCGCCGCCGCACCAAGGCTCCTCTCTGCACCGCGGTCCTCCACGAGGAGACGTTTTGTCTGCGACGGATCGACTGCGAGGGATCCAGTGAGGCCGACTGTTTTAATCAGGGGAGAAGAGTCGTTGGAGGACAGCCGTGTCCAACGCCGGTCCTGCTGACAGAACTTTAATATACAATAGAACAGAACGTTTGCTTGTTCCTCACCTCTGCAGCTCAGGGATGCAGAGCTGAACCTATGCACTAATACCAAAGTTGCTGTAAAGTCAAAATCGTCTTTAGTTGCCGAACGCGCTTCGACAGATTTACGTTAAGACGCGCTTTCGATTGTCGGGGATTCGAAGCGATGGAGCGGGAGGATAATTTGCAGGAGAAAGCCAAGAATTGCTCCACAAAAGGCTCCTCCCTTTGTTTTGGCACTTTTCATTTAGACTCAAATCTGTGAAACGTGCAGAAACAGAAACGTCACATTTATTTATTCTAGTCAGAGCGTGCGCCTCAAAGACTGAAAACGGGTCGGTGGTAAAGGTTCCTCACTGAGCTGCGACTTGAAATTGCGAGAGCGTGCACAGCTTGAACACAAAGAGTTGTATTCCTGGCCGTGCACATTATTTAGACGTCCACCTGGATTTACTCTGCTGGAATAGACTTTAGGAACAGACGGACTCTGAGCAGGTTTCTCTAATTATCAGGATGGATTTTAGAATTGGACCTGTCCATCAGATGTTTTCTGTCGAAGCGGCGCTCCCTGCAGCTTTCTGGGAGACACCCGCTACGACTCATCGAGAAAAACGGATACAACTCTGGCGAGAAGCCTCGGCTAGCCAAAACAGGAAGTTGAGAATCCAGAGCTGCGTTAGACGTTCAGGAAACATCTGAACACCGTTTGTCAGCCGGCAGAGAATCCAGCTGAAATCCAACCGCGAGGCCGAGTCGTCAGTTTCCTCTCGCAAGAAAATAATTAATTTCTGTCCAAGTCGAGTCGCCACGACCGCCCGCAGCACGAGATCTGCTCCACATACCAGGCTGACACCATTACTGTCGAAATGCTACGGCAGGGAGACGACGTGACGCTTTACTGTTCAGTTTTAAAAATAAAACGAGTGATTCAGTCGCAGCTCAGTCAGTCACCGTCTTTTACGGAGTTACAGTGAATGCATCTCGAGTATTTTAAAGGGTCAGTTCACTGCAGGACGTCTTCCCCATAACTGTGGCGTCGCTTCATTTGAAGGGCGTCACCGGAGTCAACGCTAAAAGCTTCTTTAAATAAAACTCGTTTTCTTTGGGATTAGGGACAAACGTTCTGAGGGACAATAAATGTTTACAGCGTCGACAGAATTTTTATTTTATTTGAGTGAACTGGCCCTTTAGAGTCCTAATAAAGCATAAATGTTCAAGTGTTTAATAATATGTAAGTTTATACCTCGTTCGTTTGGTCCCAACATTTTTTAACGTGCAGATAAAACTTTATAATTTAAATCTGAATAGTCAAAAAGCAAAATTTATTTTCTAATGTTTGAACTTCCATCATGTTTACAGAAATGTTTTTCTGAACCGCTCCTAAATAAAGTGGTTTGTACAACGGCACCAATAAATACTTTAATTTTACAAATAACTCATCTCTGCTCTTTTAAGGTTTTATTTGCTGCTTTTTTTTTTTGGGGGGGGGGGGAATAAAGACTCGTTTTCATGACGTTTGTAGCATAAAGAAACATATTTAATAAAAAGGAAAGAAAGTCCAGTAAAATAAACGAGTGCATTTTTCATCAACAAACCATTAAACTGTTCAAATGCAATTTGAGTTGATCCGGTTCAGGCTCGGTTCTGTTTGCATGCAGTGTTCAAAGTTTTACAGTTTTTATTTTTTACAACTGAATACAAAAACAAATGCTACTTTATTGAAACAAATTGCACCTTTTTTGATTTAGGACATATTGCACACATCTGGTAATGCCAAAAAAAAAAAAAAATCTGGTTCTGCTCGTTTTTAAAACCGTGACGTCAAAGTCACAAAGGTAAACCTTAAAACTGGTTATTTCTGATTTCCTACATTAACAAGAGTTCCTAAATGCCACAAAATTAAGAATGAAGAGAATTCCAGTTCAGATTTAAATCCAAAGTGTTGGCTCTTCTGCAGATTTTCAACTGATTGTCAGATTTATTTATAAACCTTTCACAGGTTTGATTTGATGCGTTAGAGCAGCTCCTGTAGTTTGATTTTTTTGGTGTTTAGTTCGACGAGAACAGAAGAAGAATACATTCGTAGATTTATCCTCCAGGTCCGGGTCGGACTGCATCCGATCTGTTCGTAGCTGCTCGACGACCACTGAGGCTCCTTCAGACGCTGCAAAGTCTCGTTTTCAGGGCTTTGGAAGGATGCAGCCCAAAAAAAAAAAAAATAAAACATTAAAAAACAAGAGATGTGAGATACATTCAGCTTCGGGTCGGTCAGTATCTAGTTTCTGCAGAAAGCCTGGATCTTTACAGACTTCTTGCATCCTGCACCGCGTCACCCGACTCCAAACTCTTGGAAATGGCTTAAATCCAGTGCACTGCTTCTGCAAATACAGTCTATAGATCTGTTTTATATATTTATATATCTTTACATCTTTGTATGACTGAAAGGACCAAAATATGCCGAGGTGCTGCTGGAAAACGGACATTTTAAAGACTGAACTGGTTTCGCTCCTGATTTTCATCTTCGTGTACAGACTCAGTTCATTATAAAGAATCAACTTCTTGTTTCCTGTAGGTTTTTATATTTAATGGACGTCCGGGTCACTTCTGTAATACTGAGATCTCTGGAAGCTACATATGATACACTTATGGAGGAGAAATGACTCTGCTTATAAAAATATATACAAGTCTGTGCAGCCGGGACAAAAAAATGGGTAAAGCTTCAGAAGTGACCGTGTTTTTTTTTTTTAGTTCCTCAATGATTCTTCGCTGCAGGCACTGAGCACCATGGTGCAAAAACAAAACCGGCCACACGGAGGCACCTTCCTTCTGGTTTTCTTTGCAGCGTTGAACAGCAGCCGTGCTACTCGGAGGAGGGTTTTTACCCAGAGTTCTCTGCTTCGGGCCTCCAGCTGTCACAGTGAGAGTCCGAGGAGCGGGCTCTGTCCAGACAGCCACACTTTAAGGCTTAAACTGTTTGTAAATAAAAGTCACATTTGAAGGATGTGATGTGCGTCCCATCAGGTTCTGATGCTGTCGGACCTTTCCTGCGTCGATTCACGGCTCGTTCTGATTGGCTGGTGCACGTCTTGGATCTCGGACTAGCAGTTTTGGGTTTTGAACGCAGCTCTGAAGACCTGGGTCTTTGCTGCTCGCTTGGAGACTGATTTAAAATAACTCGTCGACGCAGCTGGATTACAGAGATGTCATTAGGTTCTGATGCTCCTCGTTTCGTTCATCCTTTACTCAGCTGGCAGAAAGTGTGGCGGTCGGGACAGACTGTGTCAGCAGGGGACCGGGTTCTGCTCGGTGGATGCATAGCTCTGACTGAAGGAATGCTACGCCACCTGGACGGCACAGTTTTCTGGTTCTTTTGAGGTGCAGATGGTTCGATGAGGACTGGGCTGAAGGACGATGTTAGAAAGAAAACACGTCAGAGGGTGAAGTCTGCAGGTTGGTGGGACGTGTCGCGCCTCTAGGAGATGATCTCCAGGATGTAGAAGACCAGCTCCATGACGACTGGACCCTCAATCAGCTGACACGCCCCGCTGTGGATGACGGGGATCAGGGCGCTGTCCAGGTCACTCAGGTACTGAGGCAGGAGGGGCTGGCCGTTACTTCCTGCCAGGTACCCCACCTGTTGAGACAGAACGGATTCATCTGGATCATTCTGCTGATCAACAGAACCGAGCTTCACCGTCCTGTCCCACTGGGTCCTACCTGGTCTGAGTCCAGTGTGACCCGCAGTCCCAGTTTGGCCATGCCGTCCTCCTTCAGCAGCTTCAGGTGAGGACACAGAGCCACGCAGAACGCTCGCGCCACGTTCTCCGCCTGCCGACTGTGGTCGGCCGGGTCGCTCAGCCCGTTGGGCTGGTCCTCACTTTGGAGGAAAAACACCTGAAGGAATCAGAACCAGATTTTACTACAAGAAGAACAAAAAGAATGAGTACCGATGATCCACGTTGCTCTGAACGGGTTTATCATCTGCAAACTGGATTCAGAACCGTGATAAAAAGGTCAAACTGTTATTTAGTCTTCATCTCGAGCAAGAAGAGTTCTGATGTGGAGCGTCAGGTTCTACTTTAACATCCGTTAATGGACCTGCAGCCTCCTGGGATGGAGGTTAAAACGGGTCAACGCTTGGTCCTGTGGGACGGCCTGATTTCCTAATAATCTGCAGTAATTGAGCTTTGTGTGTGTGTGTGTGTGCGTGCGTGCGTGTTGTACCTCGGTCCAGCGGATGACTTTGCCATTTGCTTTAAATTCAGAGCCGTGGAAGATCTTCACGCTGGTGACGGACTCCATCGATTTGCCATCGATCGGACTGATGACACTGAAACGAAAAACAACCGTTTCCAAACACGTCGTGAAGTTTTCAGGAAAAACTACGAGCAGGAAGAAACCGAGGCGTGTTTCTGCCAACTAAACTCATCAGAGGGTGATAGAAATGAACACTGCCTTTGAGCAAGGCACTGCTCTGACAGAGTATCAAAACTAAATAAATAAAAGCCTGAAACTTTTTTCTTTTAAACTTCTTGTAGGCTCAGTAACAGAAATACACAGAAATAAATTTAAATCTTAAAATGTGAACGAGACTTTTTAAAAGCAGAAGAGTACGAGCTCCAGCTGGTGAAGAACGGATTCTTACCCTTTGTTGAAGTTCTGGTCGTCTTCCGTCCACAGGACCTGAACGAGCTCCTGGTTCTCCTCCTGATCGGCTTTACCACAGGTGATGGTGAAGTCTTTCATGTCCCTCAGGGCTTGCCGTAGAGAGTCCATCGTCTCAGCTGTGATCTGGATCATCACTCCGTCTAAATGGAGGGAAAAGACTCAAACTGGTTTAGTCATCTCTGGTGGAGTTAGCAGGAAGTGTGCAGGACGGACACCGAGATGAAACCATTTAAACTGAAGGACTCGTTTAGAGCGAAACGTCTGAGCTGCTCAGAAACTGCTGCCCACATTTTGACTATCAGGTGTGTGGAAATCTGCCGCTACAGCAGGGGTCAAAGGTCACCGGGGTTCTGCAACGCTTTGACTCCGCTTAAACAAGAACTCCTGACAAGAATCGACCTAAAGGCACTCGAAGTGACACAGTTGTGTTTTTGTGAATTTTGAAACGTTTAAGAACAGAAAAAAAGCAAAAGTTAACGTTTTCTTTAATTATTTCATAAATTAGATGAATAAATGATGATCTAAAGCTTCTAGTAAAACGCTTTAAATGAAATAAATTAGGAGTGAGGAAACATACGTCACATTTCAGAGACAAGGAAAAATAATAGTCGTCTTCTTTAGTGGTATTTCTCACAAGGTAAGTTTTATGAAGTGGATTCTTGAACAAATTCGACTCGTTTGATCATTTTTACGACCTCTGTTCGACACCTCACCTTCCACGATGCTGGTCTTGGCCAGGAAGCCGGACGAGGCTTTCAGAGCCCCGCTGAAAACAAAGAAGCAGGCTCCAGTAACTGTCGGGGGAGGAAACAAAACAAACTGTTCAGATTCACAAAAGCAACTCGAAGGCTTTTGTTTTCAGGCAAATGGACAAAATAAACCGAAAACACTTATTTATTTTTTTAAAGGTCAGGTAAGAAAGAGAAATCACCTTTCCGAGGCTGGTGGTGGATGCTGATGGCCTGCGTCTGGTAGTTCCCGTCGTCGTTCTGGACGCACACCAAATGTGAGTCGGCCTTGTCGTTGAAGCACGCCCCCATGGCCAGCACGTGCTCGTTGGACTTGTTCATGGCCTTCATCAGCTGCAAGGACAAACAACGCACAGCAGGACAAATTAAAGCTGCCCTTTGGGTCTGCGCCGCGAGGAACGGGCTTAGAGAGGCGGTGCGGTTAAGCCTAATTGCACCGGAGTGCTCGGTTTGAGCGGGGTGACACTGAGACGACAGACCGTAGAAGAAGACTATCAGCAGCTGAAAGACTCCTCGTGTTAATCCTTGCTCTGCGTCTCTTTGAAGTCACCCGTCAGAAATAAAACTGAAAATGTGGAGGGCTTCAACCGCTCGCTGAGTTAAACACTCGCCTGCAAGCTGTTGAGCAACGTTTCCCTCTTCACGTTCCCGTCTCCCCATCTGTTGCAGCGTCAGCAGCCAAACTCGCTCCTCTCTGCTCCGACACTCGGTCGCACCTCGGCGGCTGAAACGTTTCACAAGTGGGCGGAGAGTTTCTTATATCATCACAGGGACGCAGGAGAACGTGTGGACGTTCAGGGAGCTGCTGGGACCAGTCCGACAGAAGGTTGGGTCGCCTCAAAAACCACAGCAGGACCATTCATTAACCAGCGTGGAGCATTAAGACAAATTAAATATGATCCAGTTCTGATGTGCATGAGGATGAGGAAGGTACTTTTAGTCCTGGACGTTGTGTGAACCAAACTTCGGTGAGGAACTTCCAAAAGTGTCATCATTTCAAATTATAATGTAAAACGTTCCTGAGAGCACAAACCGTCGAAACGACCTGTAAGGCAGTCACATCGGTTGGTAACCATGGTAACCAGTCTGCACATCTGACGGAGGACATCGTGTGCCGGAGCTTCGTGCAGCAGCAGCATCATATATTTCCTGAGATGTTTAATGAACTCAGTGATTTATTAAGACATTTGGCTGCAGGCAGCAGAAAATATGATAAAAAATATTACCAGAAGAGAAATCCTGATGTAAATTAACTTTTTTTTTTTTTAATCTGAGAACACAGATACTGACGTAAGAACTAGACAGTTCACCGCTGCGCTTCATTTTGTTGATCTGAAAACAGAGTAGATGAATTTATGAAATAAAACTCCTGGTGAGTTATTTCTTGGCGACGTAGTAAAATAAACATTTGGTTTATTGAGTTACTTTAAAAAACGCCGAGGACATTTTAAAACTAATTTTCACTTTTTCCAGTTTATCTCTTTTAGAACTGTCATTTCTAACACGGGCCTGGCCCGAACCTGACATTTGGGCCAGGCCGGACCAAACTAATGTGCTGGATGGGCGGGCCGGGTCGGGCTTTTGATCACGTCAGCGGATGTGCACGGCTGACGATCCAATTTGGATCACCACCAGCCGCTCATGGCTGTTTGACCGCACGCTGACCGGCTGCTTGAAAGAGGTACTGGTTGAAAGAGGTACTGGTTGAAAGAGGTACAGAACGGTCCAGATGGACGACTGCCAGTGACCCACCTGCACCATAACTGGACCCAGCCGCTACGTCAGAGGACGAGTGCGTCTGACAACCGTTAATAACTATAACACTACAGTATAATAATGTGCTGACTCTTGTTAATAAGAAATCTTATATCTTCCTATCTTTGAAACACATTTTTAAATCATGTCAAACTCATTTGTTTACAAACGCAGTGGAAACTTAATAAAAAAATATGTTGAGTTTTTTCTGGTTCAGGTCTGTAATCAGTTAATTGGTCGGTTTTGAGTCGGGCTCAGAAAAAAATGATACGAGTTTGGTCTGAGCCAGGTTGGATTTTTTAGGCCTGAATGCGACTCTAATCTCTTTCGGTGAACAGAGGAGAATTTCAAAATAAAAGTCCACACTGAAGAGTTATTCTTTTTCACACTGGTTGATTGAAACAGCCTCGTTTGAATCAAAGATTTTCTCTCTAACAGAACTTCAAACTTAAAATACATTCTTAGTCGTGAGGTTAGCGGACCCAAAAGAAAAAAAATATCTGTTTTTATACCGTAGTGAACTGATCAGGTCGTCATTTCTTATAGACTGATGTTAAAACAGAGCAGTTTACAAAAAGTTTAGCTGAATGAGAACTTATTCTGGAACATTAATACATGAACAGCTATTTTAAAAATAGATACGTAAATGGTCTAAAGGAATGTAAAAATTAACAATAATGAGTCAATGTAATAATAACATTAGCCTAACAAGTAACTCATTAGGTTTACAAACACTGTAAAAGAATAAAGTGAATGTTAACGTTGAATTTTAGTTTTTACGTAGTTTATAAACCTACTGACGTTCGTTTGTCTAATCAGTGAAATATTTTTAAAATTTTGATCATTTGTAAAATATTGTGTGACTTTTAGAGCAAACAAAACCTCAAAGTGTTTTCTGTTCATTTTTAGACACATTTAAAAAGTGGACAAGGACGGTGCTAAATTCATCTTCTGTCCTTCTTTCTTTGAAAAATGAAAACCTCCTCGGATCAGAACAAACTAAAGTGCCAGGAAGTGATTTGGCTCCTTCTGAACCGATGCCTCTGCGTTGAGGAACTCACCTCGTTGTAGCGGTTGCTGGGGATCTTGATGCTCGTCTTCCTCACCTCCATGTCCACAACCAGACCCTTCACCACCGGCAGAGTATACTGGTAGTTACGGAAGTCCTGGACCATTATGAAAGGACATTTCTTTAAGTTACATATCTTGAGTTTCTAAAATAAAGCTATTGTCATAAAATAGAAATTCAAATTATATAAAGTTACTTCCCTGCTCTGTGATTTTATTCAAATACAAACAGGCTGCATATAAATATTAAAAATGTGTTTTAAGCAGTTTTCTCAGCAAACTCTTCAACCTGGTATTAAATAACTAAAACAAAATTTAAAAAGCTTTTACCGCAAGCAGATTCATGATTGTGTGACCCATCTCCCCAAAAAGGGGTTTCCTGAAGCGAACGCTGAACAGTGGACACGGATAAACTGTGGAAGCAAATAAATAGCAATTAAAAACACAAAGAATGAACTTTATGTCAGTTTATTCAGCTGTCACAGATAAATACATCACTTTTTTATAATGGTTGTACAATTATAAAAGACATTAAGACATTGTTTTAAAATGGAACTGAACTGAGACTAAAACGCAGTGAACTGCAGTGATTGAGGAGAAACGCTCCTAATTTACAAGTAAAAATACGGCTCATTTTTCCTTCAGCTACTAAAGCTTCTTAAACGACTTTGTTCAGCTTTACATCAGTCATCAGCTGAGAAAAAGAGCACACTGCAAACTTTCATCAGCAACATTAAGTCATCTTGGTCTCAGTCTGCAGGTCGACAGCTCCCCCCTCTGCTGGTGGAGCCTTGAAGAATTCAGTTAGTTTGTTTTGTGGTTAATTTAACGTTGATGCAAACATTTTGTGTTGAAGAGCTTTGGCTGAATGTTTCGTCTGCAGCTGTTGGATGCAGGAAAGACTTAAAGAGAGCCGGCAGGTCCGACCGTGAAGAAAGAGGATTCTGGTAAAACTCACACGAGCTTTTCTGAGACGAGGCAGCTGGTGGGACGACCACAGGTCAACTCTGCCAACTGACAACACTCATATTTATTCTGAAAGTTTGGATTTTATCAGAAAACAAAAGTCTTTGTCATGAATTAACCTGGTGGTGTTATAGTTTTTTGTTCTGAAACAAATTTTATTTGTTTCAGTAAAAATGTTGTTGGCAGTCCAGTTGCACTGAGGTACAAAACATCAGAGATAGAAGCACAAAAAAGATCTCAAAATCTCTCGTTTGGCAGCTCAGAGTCCTCAGATGAACATCAGGTCTGCGCTGCACGTTTTGTAAAAACTATTCTTTTTGTCAGTAACGCTGCCAAATATTGGCTTTAGTTTGTTAGTTTGAATGTTTTCCACAGGACTGGTGTGTTTTCTGTCAGTTTGGCAGCAGAATTCAACTCCTGCTCACCTGAGTTCACCTGACTTCATTCACTCGTCCACTTCCTGTTTATTTGTGAAGGTGACTCTTACAAGTATAGAGTCCTATTAGCTCAATAAGCTTTTATTTTTGTATGACAACAAACCTCCAGTGTATAATCACTTTTGAAAAGTGATTCAAGAAACCTGAACAGGTTGATTCATCTCAGATCTTGGAGATGTTTGTTGGCGAGTTAATCTTTTAAAAACTTTTCTCTCATCACTGATGGTTTTAGCCACAGCGACTACAGCGTACGATGCTCTGCATGCATCTGAACTCACATCGGTACTCTGCTCCCAGCCGCAGCATGAGGCGGATGGGGAAGACTTTGGCCCAGGGCGTCTCCCACTTCTGGATGAGGATGCCAAAGAGGTAGGGAGGGTTTGGCAGCAGCAGGTCCTGCAGCGACTGGAAGGAGGGGCTGATGTAGAGGAAGCCGCCGTGCTCCTTGCTGCCCAGGAAGCTCTGCGTGAAGAACGAGTGACTCAGATGGCTCAGCATGTTGCCTTGTGGAGATGAAGAACAGCGAAAAGAACAGGATTAGCAGACGAGAGGAAGTGCAAAGGACTTAATATCCGTACAGGAGGTCGATGGCTTCAGACGCACACAACACGACTCTTATGACAAGTAAAAGCTGGGACTTGCTAAAGGCAGCACTTCTTGCTGCGCGCTGACTGATGGTGACTTAATCAGGATCATCACACACAATATGACTGCCTTCACCAGGCTGACACTGCTGAGTGAGAATATGAAACAGGAAGTGGCCTGAGGGGGGTGGAACCATCAGTCAGATGACATTTGCGGTTTTTGTTTTGCAGATATGGAGATAAAGAGGACAGGCGGTGGTGTCACGGAGCCGTCACTCAGCAGGATGCTAACGTTTAGTGTTGTTTTTACCACTGAGGGCCTCCTGGTAGAGCTGCACGAAATGGGTGAAGATGTCCTTGGGGATGGTCTTCTCGTCGGGTAGACACTGAAGCAGAATGACGACCTCGGCTTGGCCCACAGCGTGCATCCCTTTAGTCGTCACATACCAGCACTTCCTGTTAACGTCTGTGGGATCAAAAACTCATCGTTCATTTACACCACAGACCTCACACGTTTTTACATGAAGACGAGAACAACCGTTTTTTTTTTTGTTTTTTTTTTTTCATTTACCCTTTATTTATCCAGGTTAGTCTCATTGAGCCACGAGAACTCATTTTCAAGAGAGACC
>JARVLU010001586.1:28360086-28371120 GCA_031762415.1 Simpsonichthys santanae
TAACATGCATGTTTTTGGTCTGTGGGAGGAAACTGGAGTACCTGGAGGAAACCCACGCATGCACGGAGAGAACATGCTAACTCCACCCAGAAAGACCCCCAGCCCAGGATTTGAACCGACAACCTTCTCGCTGAGAGGCAACAACTCTACCAGTTGCGCCACCGTGCTGCACTAACAAGTTGCACTAACAAGATGACAACCTAAAAGCTGTTGTTAGCTGAAAAGTTAATATAAAGGCTTTAACACAGATGATGAAGCAGAGGTTTGTGGAGCACGTAATGAAAGCCACCCATGATGATTATTAAAGTCCTGACAACCTTGGAAACCTATTATTTGCTGATTTACAGCATCAGGGAGGAGGTCATACAGCGCACACGCAAGACATTAATAAATACAGAGGGATCCATGTGAGGTGGTGACCTCACAACCCATCTGGTGCCATCAGTAATCATTCCAGTGTATTTCTGCTTCATCGATTACAGCCCTGCTTTGTGGCTGCAGCTCACACAAAACAATGCCAGCACTGTAATATAAATCTGACATTTTTAGGGGCGATCATAGATCAGGACGATCATTAAAAAATAAACTGGCAGCAAAGGTCCGGTTTAAAGGAAACCCTTCTAACCTGAAAGCCCTCAGTGTTAAAGCAAACTGTACTCTGTAAGAAAACATCCTCGAGAAATTAAGACAAAGTATCCACGTTGTGCTTTCCCACCCCTCAGTCCCACAGCAAGTTCACATCCTGCTTTGAGGCCGTTAGATCCAAATGCATCACGCTGCTGCAGACACGGGCTGCTGAGGGTCAACGCAGGAAAACCTCAACTGATCACCTCCTCTCTTTAAGAATGGGCGGACGTCACTTTCTAACAACACAGTCTCCTGACTGAGAGACACATTTATTATGTAACGCTTAACATCCTGAAAGGAGCACACCGGGAGCTGTCTGAGACTTCTTTAAGCCTTTTTTTTTTCTTCTTTCTATTCCTGAGATCAAATAAATAAAAGCAAAACAAGCCACAACTTTTGATCTGCTAAAAAGCCAGACATTCCTCAGAAATGGTGTAATTTCTTTGACAGCATGGGTCAAAAAAGTAAATCCACTGAGATTAAAAACAGCAGCTCTACTTCAAGAACTTTTATGAGCTTCTTTTTTCTGCTTGAAGTTTTGATCTACATTTTCAGACAGCAGACACTTGTAATATTTTCCAAGCGCATAAATAAAGTAACCCACATCTGGGAAGTTTGCACTTGTTGCATGGGTGCCTGAAGGATCTGTCAGCTCAATCAGCCCCTCTGGGCTTTAAAAACACCTGAAGATGGTGTGGAGTATTATTTTCTCTCGTCGCAGGTAGAATTGAGTTTGGGTTTCAAATCCAACATGGAAGGACAATCTGTCAGATCAGGAAGAGAAACTGACATTTGTGACACTACAGTTAATAAATAAATAAATATTCATCCCAAAATCATTTATACGCTGCTTCCAAGGAGTCAGACTTTATAGCAATTTCTTAACGTGGTCTTGATCTAGTAGTTTTCCAGGCTCAGGTCTGTCAAGGTTTTTCTTTGGTCTTTGGCTGCTTTTCAACCATTTTTAGTCCAGTTCTTCTTGTACCCAACCATGAAAGCACACGGAGCAGAAACAGAGAGTGGAGTGAATAAGTGGAGCACAAAAGAAGAAGTGCCAATAATGTACTTTAAAAAACCCACAGTAAGCAAGATCTGAAAGTCGTGCTTTAAAACAAAAGAAAAAATATACAAGACCCACGTAATAAATCCTTCAGCTGATTTTTTTAACTGCATGTCAAGTTTTCAACTGGAAATTCCTTTATTGGCATAAAAAAATCATGACTGTCAAACGGTCTTAGATATGGTATTTGTCATAGATTCAAAAATAAATGGTACTGGACTAACAAGATTAATGGAAAAGCAACCAAAGTCTAAAGTAAAAAAATGACATTGTGATCTGTGGTGAAAACAGGGAACTGGTGGAAGAGAGCTTAGAGAGGTGTTTGGTGTGGTGTGTACCTGAAAGAGGAGGAATGAAAGTCAGCCGTAGTAAGACAGAGTACCTGTACATGTGCATTAATGAGGGAGGCCGGTGGAACAGTGAGGCTACAAGGATCAGAGGTCACAAAGGTGCAAGACTTCAAGTACTTGGGGTCCACTGTCCAGAAAACTGGTGAATGTGGTATGTGAGAGTGCAGACAGGATGGAGTGGATGGAGAAAAGTCTCAGAAGTGATTTGCAACAGAGAAAGAAAAAATTTACAATACAGTAGTGAGACCAGCTATGTTGTATGGTTTGGAGACAGTGGCATGGACAAAAAAAAAACAGGAAAAAGAACTGGAAGTGGCAGAAAAGAAGATGTTGAGGTTCTCCTTAGAAGTGACAAGGATGGATACGATTAGGAATGAGATCATTGAAGGTACAGCACAGGTTGATCAACTGGGAGATAAAGTTAGAGAGACCAGACTGAGATGGTTTGGACATGTCCAGAGCGAGGGACAGTGGGTATACTGGCAGAAGGATGTTAGAAATGCAGCTGCCAGGAAAAAGACAGGAAGGCCAAAGAGGAGATAAATGGATGCAGTTAGAGAGGACATGAGGATGCAGAAGACAGAGAGATGAAGGAGGATGACTTGCTGTGGCCACCCCTGAAGATAGAAAAACCGAAAGATTATAAAGGCTTCAAAAAAGTTATTTTTAATCAATTTTAATACAGTAGTTACAAGAAATCTTGCCTCTTTGAAAGCAAAACATTCAAGATTACGAATGACTGGGTTTTCCCACCACTCCTCAGTTCACTCATGACTCAAAGTTGATGATGATTTAAGGTGCCACTGGGTTGGGCCCTGCTCTTCATAAATCCAAAATCCACATCAGGACCTTCAAGAAGCAAACAAGAACCTGACCACTGCTCGATGAAGTCAAAATAAGACATCCACACAGATCAACTCTTCCAGGCAGATAGGTGACCATTAGCTGGGGTTATGTAAGCGGAAAGTGGCTGCTGCCTGCAGGCCAAACACAGCCTCCATGGATAAATACCATTTTAAGACTGACTGGGTAAACACACAGAAAGCGGCTCTGTGCTATATCACACGAGAAAGACAAAAACCACCGCCTGCAGATGGTGTTTGTTACTGCAGAACTCGGGTAGTTGTGTTGACGAGCTAGCGTTAGCTCCAGTGATTCAGCGGGGCGGTCGTGCGCCAAGTGACGGCAGAGACGTGCCTCTCTGACGGACACTCGCTCCGTCACTGACTCGGTGGGGTTCGTGGCAACCCCCCCAGCGTTACATACTTAACGTTTACCCCCACCAACCTAGAAGCCTCCCACCTCCTACGTTATCGCACCTTCTTCTTGCGCCCTGTTAGCTTAAAAGTTAGCTACACAGCTTGAACTGTTAAAAGGAGCGCGCGCTGTACTGACGTTAAACAGCGTTAACCGTTACGGGCGAATTTTCGGAATTCCTCAGTTAAATGAGCCACAAAGACCTTAAAAAAACAAAACACTTCTTCTCCATCAATACTTGCCGTTACAATGGCAGTTCGACACGATTTAAATATCACCAAAACAAATACAGTATCCAGTTACTCACCGGAGGAATCCTCATCTTTATTCCCATTGAGCCAAACCGTTTGCGCCCATTATACTTAACCCAGCCGTTAAAGGCTTTTTAAAAATAATTACACTGTATTATTATCCACCTTCTACACTCTCCCTGTCTGCTTGACTTGGAACGGTACTACTCGAAAAGTACTGTATATCCAAACCTGCCGTAGTTGTGCGACAGCAGTCAAGGATCCCTCCTCCCCTAAGGATTAACGCTGAGAAAAAAAAGAGCATCCACGGTTCATGTTACAATCTAATACTTCCGGTTTGGCCTTTCGAAATAAAACCACTCAAAACTAGTAAGGAAAATGTTCAAGGTCTGAGGCAGAGAGAAATTGAAAACAAACACCAGTTACTCCATTTTTTCCCCTTTTTATTTTTTGCATATTTACAAAACATATGTAAAACATTTAAAATACCACATATTCTGAAACGGTTCTCCAAGATATTGTCAAAACATACTCGCATTATCCAGTTGTTGACAAAGCAATCAAATCTAAACAAATCTGAGCTCTAACCAAAACTACCTTCACGCCAATTGGGCATTTTTTTAAATATTTTATTGGCATATCTACAGCAATGCACTTCATATAAAGATCATGACTATGTAGGTAAAATGACAGCATGTCTTTTAAATGTCAAATAAATGTAGTAAAGGTATTTTTTTTTATTCTGTGTGAAGCAGAAATACAAAGCTGCAATTGCCTGTGCAAGATCATCTACAGCTCTCGTTAATGAGAAACTTTGTGTATAAAGTACAGAATGAAAAAGTACATGTCTGTGATCATTCTCAAGTCATCCAATTAATATGTTTAAAAAAAACAAGGCAACTGGACTTTTGTGTAGTTGAAACCTTTTTTTTTTTTTTTTTTCTATTTCAGGAGCTTTCTCAATTTTGAGCTGAAACACACAGTACTGTATATATACAGTATACTGTATATGTTCCTCCGAATGGAAACAAAACTTTTTCAACTACAGAATACAGGCCCAGTTGCTTCTTTGAAAATTATTTTATAGTTCCTCAAAAGGTTAGGGGATACATATTTAAATTGTTTGCTGTGTTGCTGTGTCTAACTTCAAATTAAAAACTAAACCAATGTTCATGTTGACAAAAATGGAAAGTGGGGGAGAGAAGGCAGTAGTAGTAGAAATATTTAAAAGCAACTACAATTTCATAAATGGCATATTGGCGACCTGGAAAGGAAGAAGCAGGTAAAGATAATAAATGAATTGAAACATCACAATAAACCAAAGGTTATTGCACATACTCTATTCTTTGCAAATAAAAATACGATATGCTTTATTTAAATGGGGTCACTTGTGCTTTTATTTTCTAGGTGCCCCCTCATAGTTTCCGGTCTTGCTCCAGTCGCGTGCAGAACTTGACGCAGCTCGGACTCCTCTCCGGGGCGGCAGCTCTTGTAGCTCCAGCCGCTGCAGCAGGAGGGACATGTTGACTCAGTCCGGGCGGAATGTGTCGAGTCGAGCCCCGGGGCGGGGGCTCCGTCCGGCTCTCGCTTACCGCAGGCCGGGAGCTGGAACGACTCGTCTTCGGTCACCTTGTCACAGCCGCGTCCGGTAAGGACAGCGGCGGAGGAGCCATTAATCAGCGCGAGGCGTCAATTAAAGCGGAAGTGGTGTCAGAGCCATTTAAACGATCTTCTCCTGGTTTGAACAAACCCAGCTGCGATAATGACTCAAAACAAGTTAGAATTATTAAGAAGAAAAATAAAAGTAATCAAATTATGGTTATGACAAAAAAAAAATTCACATTACTGGCCAAACCACAATAATAAGCAGTTCATGCTGCCTTGGGCATCTGTGACAAGCCACTTGATTTGAGTACAGTTCAGTTGTTAAAGATAAATCAAATACAGTATTTTTCTAAAAGTCAACTGGACAGCATATTTTTACTACCATAGGTATTCTAGTATGATAAAACTAAAAACAAGCGGATCAACTGCACATAAAGGTGCCTTTTATAACTACAGTACTTTACTGTACAGTACAGTATATGTTTTGTGACCCATGCAGGCAAATTTAGTCACAATGTGGCTTATTTACTTTTTTCTTCATTTGAAAAGCTTCAAAATGATCCATGGTTTGTTACAATTTGGCAATTTATCACCCAGCCAGGTGACAATAGTTTTCATTAGGTGTGCCCGTTTATAACCATTTTATTTTTTTTGCGTATGACATCTAGAATTTTTGCTGCATGTTTAAACAGAAAAATCCACACACTTTGCCAAACACAACAAAGGATTTGTTTACGCCAGGGCAGCCAATAAGAAAAAGTCATTATTTCAAAGGAAATAATAATGACAATAAGCCAAAGGATTATTTCAAAAGGCACACCTGCTACAAAACTTTTAAGTAAAGGCAGATTATCACTAGCTGTTGTCTTTATGGACTCATTTGTACACAAATATCAACTTCAGCAATGAGCAGATATAATTTTAAAGTCTAAACTCAGGCCATTAATATATACAGTATTAGAGAACATCTATTTAGTTCCTATAATGTGATTTATATACACTGTTACATTTTCTAACATTGCTAACTGATTCGTGCATTATTTAATTTGGCGTTCAGACCGCTGTTAAAAAAATGAAAGCTGTTAATTCAGACACAGAAGGTGCACTCTTGATGTTTTTAAGGCTTAACATTTGTTTTCTTCGTGTGAAACAAGCATAATTTACAAATACTTCATATTTAAAGACTTCACAAGTATTCGTAACTGCACATAAGTGTACCTAATAAATACTAAGTTCTTGACAAGTTAATTACAGCTTCAAAACAAATCCATGAAGAAACATCTGTTGCACAAACTCATTTTATTAAATTCATATTTACCATTATAATGCTAATTACATAATTCACTACATTTAATTGTCATTTTAAAAGGAATCTCTTAAATACCAGCTGTGTTTAGCTAATTAAGCATATTTCTAAAGTAACTGAAGTCCTTTGGGCGCTAAGACGTTCACAGCATTCTGAGCGTGTTGAGACGCTGCATCGGAGTAAACATCCCAGGAGGAGACGCGTTACACCTTTCATTACCGTTTCCCCATCAGAGGAAATCTTTGTGAGTCCACAAAACATAAAAAGCAGAATAATAGAAAAATGTTTAACCGGGGAAGGGAACTCGATCAGTTTGCTTCGTTTTTTGAGGCTTCGTCAAAGTTCTCCACGAGATCTGTGAGGCAGAAAAATAAAACGAATCAGAACATTGTGACAATCTGTTCTACAATGATAAGTGTTTTAATTTTAATTATCTGCAAATTTACTTTTTCATATCTTTTACATATTTAAAAGCAGTAAAATATTTGTGCCCCATCGTGTTATTTTGAATGCAATCAGCACAACGATGACGTCTCTACCTGGTACGTCGTCGTCCTCTTCTTCTGCGTGTTCCTCTTTGACAGCTTTCATGTCCATCGCTGCTGAAACAAACCCCCAAATCAAAATTTCTTCATTTCCATATTAACTTCCTTTTATTTATTTAAAAGGGCGGTGCACATTAATCAATGTTCCACAAATACTGAATGAGCTAGAATTAGCACATCAGCTAAATTTTATTCGTCCTCCTGAGCAGATAAATCAAAAACTGTTTTTAAAACAGGTGCACAAAACAAATACAATTGATTCAAACAGTTCATAAAAACAAACCAAGCAAACATAGGTTCTATAAGTTACGCAGTTAAAATCAACACATTTCATGAACGAGTATGATTTTCTTTGAACCAAATTGAGAACAGAATAACTTTCAGAGTCTCTTTTATATTCTGGGAACGTTTCTCTGTCAAACTGAAAAACTGTTTTATTTTGTTAAATTTTTATATGAAGCACAAAACTTTCCTTTTCTTATAGAAAGCTGTTTGGTAAAATCAAAATATAATAGTTTTGTCTTATTTTACATTTTAATTATGCTTTATGGTGTAAAAATCACTGGATGTGGCCAAAAGCTCATAAACAAAGTCCCAGTACATTTCCATACGGTGACTCGAAAACAAAACCAACCTGTCACACAAAAATAAAGAGTCTGCGAGTGTGTAAACATGCAAAATATTCAGTTTGCTTCAAGCCATTTTAACAAAGAGCAGCTGGTCGTCTGAGTCACTCGTGGACCAGCGGGGTTTCTGCTTAGGAAATTAATAAAAGTGTCATAAACTTGAGCTCCGTGCAGTTTTCTTTTATTTTAACCCTTAAGTATTCTTCAAAATAAGCAAAGTGGCATCAAAACTAATTGAATCAAAGAGCAACCCACATGAAGCTGGACCTGAACACCGTTTCAATTTCTTATTTAAATGAATTTAAATTTACATGTTAAATTATTCAGATTAAGGTTTAAGCAGCCCAGATCAGAAGGCACCTGCTGAAAAGTTGCTGGAAGATGTAAAAAGAAACGGTGATGCCTTTTTTAAGAAAGGAACAAGTTTTAACCTCAGCAGAGGATGAATTTATTCACCGTTTTATTAAATTTAAATAACTGCTAAGCTTTAGGACAACAGTGAAAAGAGTTTCTGACAAACTGAGGATCATCTGACATCCATGTTGGCTCAATGCAGTCCAGTGCAGAGGGGACTGTTCGGTCCTTTATGTAGAGGAACAAAAAAAATAATAATAATAATAATAATTGAAAGAGCAAACCAGAGAAAAACCCACTCCTCGGGACAAGACTTGGCGTCCACCTACATCCTGAAGACGAGAGGTTCTTAAGGACAGATGGAGCGAAAGAAGCCGACGTGTTAAACGGGAGAATCTAGTTGAGTAGATAAACAAGTCAAAAGTGACAACAGCCTAAACGACACACAGGACGAACAGGTTCGACTCACACGTAACATCAACAGCTGTTTGTGCAAAAAGCACAAAACAATCCAGAATTAATATCGGTTTTGGGTCAGCTGTGCCACAACGCTCGTTTAAAGTTCCTCCAGCCCATTAAGTGACAATGAGGTGCTGGTTTGTTCATTAAACTTTATTTACAGTAGTCCCTCGCTACTTCGTGGTTCATTTTTCGCGGACTCGCTCTATAGGGATTTTTCAAAATAAGGTTGGACGTGACACACAATTGGCTGACTGATGGATGAGCTGCACGATCGGCATGGAATTTTTATTTTAAATGAATTATTTTAAATTATTTAGTGCCTCCTGAACCTCTGCGCAGCCCACACCGCAGGATAAACTTCCTGCTGCGGCTGATCAGCTGTTCTCCGTGCAGAGCGGAGAAGTGGGCGTGGCCAAGCACGCTTGCAGGTGGCTGAGAGCAGCGGAGGCAGAGAGAGGGAAACCATGACATTCTGTGCTCTTTTAGACGGATCCCCCCACGATAAATGAGGGACTACTGTACAGGTTCACTGTATATTTAAAAGAAAAGATGTTTGAGCGACTTTAAACCTGAAACTTTACTTAGTTTGTTTTCGTGGTCTCTTTGATAAACCAAACTACTGTGGATAAAACTATTCAATCAACATCTTTTGTTAAGAAGCGTCTTTTGTTTTACTTTGCTCGTGGACGTCTTTTTATGTGTATTAGATGTCATCTTGTGAACTTAAAGTTTTATCACCGTTCGAACCCTGGACAGAGCTGTTAACCTCAAAGGAGCTTCGGCAATCCTTCAGTCTTGCACAGATAAAATTTACATCCCACAGATTTTCTAGTTCGGCAAGACGTGTCTAAATGTTGTTTCTGTTAAAGCCCCAGGAAGAAGCTCTTCAGATGGACAAGAAAAAAAAAGAGTCAACCTGCCAAAAACAGCATCAGACTGCTTACTGTCAACCTTTCACAGAGAAAGTTTAACCTGAAATGACAAACCTAGAATCACCACAAACCTCCTGATTTAAGCTCAGATTGTTAAAACATTTAATGAGTGTGTTTGGGCCTCGTGCGCATGCTCACATTGCCGTGGGAACTGCTCCGCCAGCTTGCGCAGGCTGCTGAGGCTGTCGGCTCCCAGCTGGCTCAGGATGCCCGGCAGCATCTCGGTCAGCTGTTTGGTCTCGGCGTGGCCCGTGATGGCGAACGTGTTGGCAGACAGAGACGCTTGAACTTTGGGGTTGTTGAAGTGAATCACAGTCCCGTCATCTTTGATCATATTTACCTAAAAAGGGTAAAAACAAAGCATTTCAACTTCAAAGTGTAACCAAAACTTTGTAAACAATAAACTACTTCAGGAGTTGCATGTAAAAGGACATTCAGTGGTTTCATGACACAAAAGAACATTTACGGATTCATTAACATTTAAATAATTAAAAGCAACTGTTAGGCCATGGGCATTATGAGTTTAAAAATAGATGTGTTCGATGTGCTTTGCAGTGTTTACATCAATAAAAAATATTCACTGTAAATATAAACTGAGTCATGACATGAAACAATGTATCAAGTTTACATCACTTTTTACTTGCATCTTCGTGTTACGTGTGTTTGCTGAAAGCGCTCTAAAAATAAATCAAATGATGCGTTTGGGGCTTTCAAAGTCTACAATCCTGATAAATGATTCAGATTCTACAACAAAAATAAAACAGCATAAACACGCATGACACTCCTCAGATAACTCACCTCTTCTATGCCTGCGATGTTGTTCACCGCTAATTTCTTCAGCGAGCCCTGCAGTTTTTTGTCATCAGCTGTTGCTGTTTTGTGAACAACCTTTTTCTTCCTGCGTGCAGTCCCCTAAATGGAGAACAGGTGCCCAAATAAATAAATAAATAAATAAATAAAATAGGACAGCTTAATGAAACAGGACATCAAACAATAAACAGGTCTCTCTTGTAAATGAGTCCTCAAGGCTCAATGACATTAACCTAATAAAGGTTGAATGAATGAAAAAATACAAACACAGGATCATACTTTATACTCTATTGTTGTTGCAATTTTTGAATTTATATCATACTACTGAAGCTTTATCTGCCATTTTTGGAGTATATTTTGGATTTTTATTGGTATCAGTTTAAATAAATGTTCAAGACTGCGACAAATTTGTCTAATATTTTATTTTCTTTCAATTCAAACATATTAACTGGCACAGAACTGATCTGAATTCTGGATGTAGCTGACCTAAACAGCTCATCGCTATGTGCAATACATTCATTAGAAGTAAAAACTTACACATTTCTCATAAGTGTCAAGATGACATCACCTCCAACTCTTCCCTGTTTCTTTGAAATTATTTTATATATAGTTACATTTCAGTAACTCAAAAATTACTTTACCAACAGCAGTTTAAAAAGGGTACATCTCTGACGTCATTATGGAAGAAAAACTAGATTCTACTTGTGAGCAAAATAATGTTTACAAAAAAAGAAGTGATTACTACAAACCGGATTCCAAAAAAGTTGGGACGCTAAACAAATTGTGAATAAAAACTGAATGCAACGATGTGGAGATGGCAAATGTCAATATTTTATTCGTAATAGAACA
>JARVLU010001586.1:28375229-28385891 GCA_031762415.1 Simpsonichthys santanae
TACAAATGTCAATGTCAGAACCTTCATTTTATTTTATAGATATACTTTTTATATTTTTATACTGCTATGCTACAATTCAGGACAATATCACACTTTTATTATTTTTATTGTTTCATTTTATGCTAATGTTTATTAAATGTTTTAATGTTTAAATGGTTATTGTTACACCAGGGGGTCTGAGAGTAATGTAATTTCAATCTTGTGTATGTCCTGTACATATTGTAGTTTTGACAATAAAGTTGACTTTGTTCTCAAACTGAGAAAGAGATGCGAGGTGGTTTACAACCATCAGCGCTTCATATGACATGATGTCAGAGTTAAATATTTTTGTTTGTCACAATCAGCACTGAAGCCCAAGTTCGCTGAATCCAAGGAAATCTCTGAACTGGCGCACAACTTTATAATGGTGAACCTGGAGGTGAGAAACTGCTTCTTCACTTAAAAAGTGTTCATGTTGTTGAGCAAAAAATAAAACGTTACTGGTAACATTTTAAACCTGGTCTGTGTGTTTGTTTTGCTACTAAGCATTTCAGGACGTTAAAGTTTGTTATGACTGTTTCTACCATGCAGGATGAAGAGGAGCCAAAGGATGAAGCTTTCAGCCCAGACGGTGGATACATTCCTCGGATCCTTTTCCTCGGTACGAAGCCGCCCTCCATGTAAACACCACCTGGGCTTCCTTTTGGAGAAACTGAACACAGTAGTTGTAGTTTTCTTTAAATTGTTGGGACGTTTCCGTTTTCGGGATGTCGTTGAGTTTCAGGCCGAGTCGGCATCACGCCAGGCGTCGGTAAACGTGCTCTGTAGTGGCGCTCATCGCTGATGACGGCTCAGAGCCAGCAAATAACCGTGAAGCTGGCTATTGATGGGTTAAGTGCAAAAATAAAAAAGCATAGCGTCAAACAGTAAATGGTTAAAAAAAAAACTGCATATGTTTGTATTTAAAACGAAAGACTTAAAATGTCTGAAGGGTTACCACGGCCAGTTTTTCTTTAATTTCTTTATTAAAGCCTAAACTGATTTTGATTTAATTCACCAAAGCTGAAAAAAAGTCATTTTCAGGCTTGATTTAAGCTTCAAGACATTTTTACATATGGCCTGACGACTGAGTTTATTTAGGTCAAATAGAAAAATAGAAGTTTACCACTCACATTTACAATATCTGTAAATTTATTTATCGTATCTAAAAGTGGTTGATGTGTGTGGTCCTTAAATGTTTTAGCATTTCTGAATGGGAATCTGAATTATATTGAAATCAGGGAAAAAAAACTCAAAACGTGAGCTTTTCAGCTTCAAGTTTGTGTTTCGGTTTGAATTAAATCTTAAGAACTATTTTGTTTTGTTCACAGACCCCAGGGGCAAAGTCCATCCAGAGATCACAAACAAAAACGGCAATCCCAACTACAAATACTTTTACAGCACCGCAGATCAGGGTAACTATCCACGTGTCTCAATCCACCCCTCGTGGTTTTTGTTTGGCTTCCCAAGATTTCCAGTTTTGCTACATTTGATGCAAATGTTTGATTTTTAGAAATGGTTCAGGTTTTCTACAAGTCTCTCGTGGTTTCTGGTAAAAGCCGGACTTCGGCACGTTCTGACGTTTGTTCTAAAAACTGGACAACCCCATGGCTCGCTTCAAAACACAACTGGTTCCTGTTAGAACAAAGTCTCCACCGTCGGTACGAGGTCGAACGACGGAGTTCACCAAGGTCGCGTCTCGTGTTCAATCCTGGAGAAGGTGTCGGGAACCTCTGGGTTTTACAGATGTGGTTCTGTTGGCGGCTTCGGGCCGAGATCTTCAGGGTTCTCCTCTGGGAAAAGGTGGAGCGCTCCCTTCTGGTTGAGAGAAAACGACTGACATATGAACAGTTCATCAAAGTACTGTTTTTTAAAGGAGGAGAAAGATCCAGGGTGACATCATCCTTCAGCTCTTTGCAACACCTTGCTGGTGTTGAATACGTTTTCTGTCCTTCAAGTTGTTCAAGTTGATATTTTCAGACTCGAGAACAAGTTGTCTGTGTAACAAGCTGCTGGCAGCCAAGAACCTGTTGAAAACTGGTGAAGCCGTCCGTTATGTGTTGACAAACTCCAAACCTAAAACATTGTTAGGATCTTTTATTTTTATGTCTGAATGATTTATAGGTCAGAGTTAGAAAATCTTCTCAAAATGGTCAGTTACTGGAATTAGGAGTAAAAAAAAAAAAAGTCACATTTCAAAGGAACTTCAAAAAGCACCTGAATGGATCACAAGAAGCAAAACACCAAGACATGAGGAACAACGTTTTAACGGTTACGTCTCTCGTGGCTTTTCCAGAACGAACGAACTCTGAACTTGAGCGTATTTTCTGCTTCCTCTCCCTCAGTGGTGTCGAGTATGAAGGAGGCGCAGGAGAAGCTGACGGGCGACGCCTTCCATCAGGGTCACACAGGAGACGAGCTGTGAGGAGGTGACGGGGGCTCCGGGCTTCAAGGGCTACACTTCTTCTGCCGGAGCTCCCACCAACAAGCCCTTGGAGTATTTACTCGTACGGTAGAAACAAGGCGCCGTCTCCACTGACGAATCCAAAACAAGTTTTTAAACCATCGGTGCTTGGGTGTTTGTTTCTGTTTTGCACGGTTTCTCTTCGCTCCGCTCTTAACTTCCTGTCTTCATTTAAACTGTTTATTTGAACTAAAAGCCACTTGATGTGTGTAGAGGATACAATCAGCCCGTTGGCCTCGTTACCTGCCATCCTGAGTTCACTCGTGTGCACTGTTGAGTTGAAAATGTTCCTTTATAATGTTTCAAAAACAGCCATAAAATTTGTTCTTTTATGAGTTGAGAAGCATCTAAAACTGATTTTCAACACCAAAAACTGCCCAGAAGTTGATTTTATTTTTTTGGAAGCTCATTTTCGGAGCAAATAGTTGGATCACCTCAAAAACTGGAGTTTCTTAAGAATAAATACGCTGTAGTTTAAGAGAATGTGCTCTGGTTTTCTTAAAAAGTTTAGAGAAGTTTTTAAAGTTTGTTTCATTTTATTTTAAAGATGCTAGGAGAAAATGTCTTCCACAAAGCAAAGACAGGCCAAATACCGTATTTTTCGCCGTACCTGTGGCATCAGTCCTAATGTCTAATAAAGTGGAAAACTCCATAAATATGTTGCATCTATTACACATCACCTCTGGCAACCCAGAAATGTGGGCTGATGTGCCAAAAATCAGTTGGTTGCCAAATGGCGGCCGTGGGAGCGTGCACAGGAGGACTTTAACAAGATTAACACTTAAAAGCAATTATTTGTTTGCTCGAAATTATAGCAACAGTGTGTCTCAGTTGACCTTTTCCTTAATAAATTAACTTTTACGGTCAAATCAGCTGCATTTCAAAAGCTGATAAACGAATGCTCAGAAGGCGACTCGCTGTGCATTTCCTTTAAATTTAACAAAATAACCACTTAAAACGATTGTTTGTTCGACTTTATAGTAAAATGTGTTTCAGTTGAACTTTTACTCAATAAATGCACTTCAGAGATCAAATCAGCTTCATTTCACTGCAGCGGTGCAGCAAAATGAAGCTGATTTGATGGTTGCTCCAGGCGACCTCGACTAAGGTGTCCTCTATGACAAGCTGACTGTGTCATTAATAGCCACTTTTACCTATTACATGATACGATGACATGCCATAATATGAGTGCCATCTAGCGGCTGAAAATGGTATTGTTCAATATTTTCAGTCAGACTGAATGAAAATGGTCATATCTCAGCCAAACATTAGTTTATAAATAATATAAATAATGGGAAAAAACATAAGTCGCTTCAGCATATAAGTCACAGGGCATGCTAATTATGCAAAAAAAAAAACTGCAACTTATAGGATGAAAAATATGGTAATTGCTACTTTAAGCTTTATAATGGTACAAATGTTAAATCATATTTCTTTATGCTTCATCTGCTTTCTAAGGTTGTTTTTGTTTCTTATGACTGTTAACAGTATATTCTGTCAAAACTAAGCTTTTATGTAAATAACAAAATGGCAAACCTCTGAAACAGAATTATTTTAAGGACAGCAGTTATTTCTCTGGTTTTTAACTCTTAAAGTAATGTGCTTCCAAAGTTCCTCTACACATCCTCCAGTTATGACTATCTTTACCTAATAGTTTGTTTTCCAGTCTCTGTAATATCTTATGTATCTTATTGTCCTGCCATAATTTGTATATTTATTCAGCTGGATCACTTGTTCTGTTCTGCTGCATGTCATGTAACAGTCCTCCTTTCTATTTAAACTCTTCAAATGAGGAAAGAAGTTGCTTCTGTGTCTTGATTTATTTTATATGATCAAGAGTGTTAAATAGTTTGTTGTACCCAGTGATTTTATGATTAATTCACGAAACAGCAATGATAAAATATCAAATTTTATTGTCTACGCAACAACAGTGATCCCTTATCGTTGGTTTACATTAATTTGTGGGTATTTAAATATCGGACAGTGAGATGGTGCAGTCACTTTAATGCAGTTGACCCTTTTAACAGCTCTGAACATGTCTGATGTGTAGCCGTATTATTTTACCTTAAAGGGAAAGTCTGGTCATTTTGGAACTTTTTCATAGCGAACACCTCATCAGCTGTGACGTCAGTCATAGAAAATTGAGCAGTAGTTTATATTAAACCTCTACACTTTAACACAACACTGTTTAGTTTGTCTCCATGTGTTCAGCTGAAACATTAATTATGCAAACATCGCAGTTTTCCTTTTGTTCAGTTTCAGCGCGACGCTTCAACTCTTCTCATTTCTACACGGTTTAGGTGGTTTTTGATAAAAGTGTGTGGACAGAGTCATAGACAACTTTTTAAATATCCACGTTCAAAGCAAGCTTTCCACCAACGTGTAATGGTCACAAAACCATTACCATCCTCTGCCACGTCTTCTAAAAACGCCCTAAGGCCGAGTCTTGGTCCACTGGTCAGGACCCAGAAATCGAGTCCAGTCCTGCAGTCTGCTGCTGTCAAATCTTCAGCTCGACTTGACCAGCCGATGGAAAGACTAAACCAAGTAAAGCCCTTGGAAAAAGACCGTATGTGCTCTGCGCATATCTTTATGGAAAGCCAAAAGGGACACATTTCATGCACTTTGAAACACTCACACTGACATTTACACCAGCAGGCATTTCATAGTGTACAAAACGTGACCTCTTTGACTTCACATCGTACATTATGTTAAGAAAACAACGACCAACTACAACTGTCACGTTAACGTGTTTAGGTTTATATTAGCTAATGTCAACTTTATTTATAAAGCACATTTAAAACAGCAGCTGTTCTCAGTGTATTGTAGCTTCTTTCACACAAATGTTTTTTTTTTTTTTTTTTATGGAGACTAATAAGCCTGAAAATGATAAAGTGGACCTCATTTGGCTAGTCATTAGCCTAGGCTGGAGGAAGACCTCCACACCCTATGCATCTTAGAACGTTACACTCTTCAGCTTTGAAATAATAAAAAAAAAAAAAAAAAAAAAACATCTTCCACTACAGGATTCACAATGTCCTGGTTGACGTGGACTCTACTGTTCATGTCCAGACTCCGAGCTTTGTGACAGATGTCACAGCTGATGAGGTACACAACTGTTTGACAGAACACTTCAACAATGACCAGACCTTCCCTTTAAAAGAGTGATTTTACAAGACAAAATAAACTGCACGAAAAAGATGCACATCTACCTGTATCCTAAATTAAAACAGAAACATAAGGACTGCATCTTCCACTTGGCTGAAAACATTCAGAGACAAAACCTGCTGAGTTTTAACAGCTGGAGGCAAAACTCCACCTGAGACGTGACATTTAAAGAAACACGAGCAACGTAAATATCAAACGTGGCTTTGAAAGCTCTAAAAAGACATTTTAAAAAGTTACAGCGGAGAGACGTCTCTAAAAATCACAAACTGCACAATGCTGCTGTAAAATCAGCGGCACGATCACATAATAGAAAGATCTATAAAAAGATGTGCAAACATCTGTATATTTAAACATACACAACTAGAAAATAGAGATTGGAGTAAACTGGTGGATTTTAGGTTCATGGATGTGCAATTGGGTCATAAAATTTCAGCATGAGTCAAGTGTCAAACTGGACTTCATACGATGTGAATATCTTTACAAGATTACAACATAAACCAGTTAAATTCTTTTCATTTACGTCCCAGCCGAGAGCTGAAGCTAAAGCGAGAACCTTCGTCCAGCCTCGGCGTTTGTCCAGTGGCTTTTCTGGATGTTAAAGCGCTGAGTCAGAGAAGAAGAAGTGTGTGATGTGGACGGGAGGATGCAGAAACCCTAAAACCTTCCCTGCTTGGCGTCTCCGATGGCCCCCCACACGTCAAAGACGAACTCGTCGGGAAAAGCGAAGTCTCCGAGGGTCTCGTCGAGCGCCATGGCGAATTCGTCGGGGTTCTTCTTGTCCCGGCCGACTTCAACCATGGTAGCGGCTGCGGAGGAGAGACCACAGAACTGATTCCACTGAAACCAGAACTGTTCGTAACATGACAGGGCTGGACTGTAGAACTCACCGAGTTCAGTGTCCCTGATGCCCATGTAGCTCTCCAGAAGGTCGTCCACTTTCTTTATGGCTTTCTCCTCGAATTCTGTTGGCTGCAAAACAAGTTCATGTTAATCCCAAATCCTGGATTACACTTTGCATTTCAATTCATAAGATCAGTCATCTAGAAATCACCGAACAGGAAGTTAACTAATCCCTTAAGGAAACTGCTCTCACCAACACCGTGATAAATAAAAGATGGATGTTCAGAGACGTTGATACTACGCCTTCATCAGAGCAGTGCAGCGTGGCTTTCAGTCAGCGGCTGGTTTTATTCAGAGACGACTGATGGAAAGAGCCACAGCTGGTGAAATATTTGTCTCACGTTCAACTGATTTTGGAATCAAGTTAAATCCATAAAATAAAACGACGTATGAGAGCAGTTGGTAAACTTTGTAGTGGACGTGGCCGAAACTCCGGCTGCAGCTCAACGACGACTAAATACTGCAGCTCACCTTTATTTAGAAAGTGCTGACGTTTACAGCAGTCCCTCATTTATCGCGGGGGATCCGTACCCTGAAGCCCCGCGATAAGTGGAAAACCGCGAAGTAGGAAAAGTATCACGAATAGTAAGTACCAGTAGTTTATTTTAGTATTTATATATTAACGTTTTTTAAATCCTTCACACACTCTTGCAATATTCTAAACAATGTTTCTGAACTCTAAATGCTCTATAAAAAAAAAAAAGCACAATGTCATGATTCCAGCTCCCTGCCTCTGGTTGCACTCTTGGCCACGCCCACTTCTCTGCTCTGCATGGAGATCAGCTGATCAGCTGCAGGAGGAGGTTATCCCACAGCTGTGGGCTGCACACAGGCGCTAAATCATTTAAAATTATTTATTTTAAATAAAAATGTCTTGCCGATCGTGCGGCTCATCCATCCATCAGCCAGTGTGTGTCATGTCCCATCTTATTTTGAAAAACCACAATAGAGCGAGTTCACGAATAACGAACCGTGAGATCTGAGATTGATCTGAGCGGCTGATCAGAACCTAAATGAACCCACTGATGATGAGGTTCAGGTGTGTTACAGACTGTTGTTACAAAATGTTGCAGATGAGTTCCAACTTGCCACATATTAAAATGATAACTAAACATTGTGATTCACTAAACTGTAGTTTGTGTCGGTCAATTCTGGTACTTTTCCTCCCATAAACATTTACGGTGCATCCGTTTATAATTAAGATATTTTACCACATGTAGATGCAAATAAATCAATCAAAATCTTAAATGCTATTTTCTTTTTTTTCTTTTTTTGTGGTTCTTGTTGTGAAGGAGGCTGCAGGTGTAAAACAGAGTTCATGATGCTCTCACAAATTATTTTTGGTTCTATATTCGGACCAGGATATCTAATCCTAATCATCCACAGCTCTCATCTCGAGTTACGGTGGCTCGCGGTTGTTTTTAGATTCGGTGCACTGTAGAAGCCGACGTGTCGCCCTCCGACATGAAAGATGACCAACATGTAATTGCCTGTGTGTGTTTGTCTGACGTTAACCACCTCATGAACCACCGGACCTTTTTTTAATGAAACTCCCTGAAAGTAATCACTGGATGGATCAGCAACCGATCAACTAGGACTGAGACGGCCGGTGCAGCTGGAACAGAGTCATCTGATCGTGATGAGCTTCATCACAGGTGAGCCAAAGGTCAAAGCAGAACACGATCCGTCTTACCTCGTCCTCCACAGTCGCTGGACCTTTAGACCGGAGCCTCAGGGTGCTCCTCCCCGTGCCGATCTTGTTGTCGCCGCCTGGTTTGCCACCCTTTGACCGCGGCTCGAGCATTTCTGTCAATCACAAAGACGACACTTAATGTCAGTGGCTCTGTTAGTCCAATGCAGAGCCGCTTCAACACCGAAACAAATAATTAATCTGTGTTTTTAAAGCCTTAGTTTGCTCACAGACTGAGGCCCTTAACGGTTTTTGTCTTTTTTTTTCCTCACCGAAAGCCTTCATGGGCTCCACCAGTTTGAGGGTGAATGGTTTGTCCCTGGGAAGGTCCTTCAGCATGCGAGCGACCTCGTAGTGCCGCGTCCCGACGATGTTGCGCCCGTTAACGCACTCTATGTGGTCGCCCACGCAGATCACCTTCACCTTGTCTGCGACGCTGCCCTCTCTGATTCGCTGGCGTCCCGGGAGAGAACAGGAAGTGGGAAGAAAATCAGCAACAGACGCAATATAAAAAGAGCCAAACCTACGTGGAACAGGAGATTTGTATATTTGACATGACAGTTCTGAAATTATGAAGAGCTG
Source organism: Simpsonichthys santanae (assembly GCA_031762415.1). NCBI lineage: Eukaryota > Metazoa > Chordata > Actinopteri > Cyprinodontiformes > Rivulidae > Simpsonichthys > Simpsonichthys santanae. The sequence goes on from JARVLU010001586.1 coordinate 28,384,052, forward strand.
TGAAATGTTCAAATAGATGAGGAAAAAAAACAAACAGATCTGAGCCATAAATATCTGTTATCATCACAGAAACGGTGAATTTACTGATGGTTAACGAGCTGAAAGCTGCAGTGACACCTTCTTGTGTCTCATTTGACTGAGACCATCCAGGCAAATGGAAATAAATGAGAACGTAGGGAGGAGAGCTGGAACGATGAGTTCATTCCCTCTGGTAATGTCATAAGTGATCGTTTCTGCAGCTCATGGCTGAATATCAGCCATGTAACGTGGATTCAGTCGTTGCTCGTTCTAGAAAAGATTCAGCTCATCTGAACTCGTTTCCTCTCACATGAAGATGCAGATCCTTGTAAGGGCTTCCAGATTTAACTTCGCTAACGTCTCTAGTAAACAAGTTACAGCACAGAAAAGAGCAAACCGGTTTAAATAAAATTTAAAAAAGCTAAATTAAGGGGTATTGCAAGTTCATTCCAGATATCTGTGTTTACATAATGTGTTGTAAATTCATTTTTTAACTTCTGAAGGTAAATTTTGAGCTCATAAGCAGATGCTATCCAAACCAGCCACTAGGGAGCACAAACCAGTGTATTCCCAGTGCCCAAGCCCAGGTTGCTACAGTTCATCCAAACACCATACTGGATGAGTTGAGGCCCAGATTAATAAAACTAATCTGTGCTGTTGACAAACAGGGTGCTGGTGGAAACTGTGCTTTTGTTTGCTGAAAAGCACGAGGAGGAAAACGTGCCCGCTCTGTCAAGAGTGCAGAAAGGATGTTAGAGATTCAGCTGCAAGAAACAAAGACAGGATGGATGCAGTTAGAGGACGTGGAGGTGGATGACTCGCTGTGAGGACCCCTGAAGAGGGAACGGCTCAAAGAGGAACCAGATGCCGTCTCATCTGAAACGACACGACCGTCCTTCAGTGTCTCTGCAGCAGCGTCATGTTTCCAGGGTGCAGTGCAGCAGCGGCGTCACATGATGGCACGCGTGAGCAGTTCCATGCAAACAGCAGCAAGATCAAATCTGAAGACCAGGATCCATCAACACTCTCCACACTGCTGATTTATGACTCGTACCGTGTATTATAAAACTTCTTAAATTACACAAAGCAGGCAAACAACTTGGTTAAGGACCAATGCTTAACAAACTCAATAAAATACATTGAAATCTCATGTTTTATATCACACATCTGCTCGAACAGATGAGCCCAAAGAGGAAAAAAACTGAAACTTTATTTAATAATAACAAGGATTTTCTTGGTTTAGTGTAAAAGTTGCTAATTTTTATTTATTTTTTGGTCTTCAACATCACTAATCTGACATACAAATTCTTATGTTGCTTTTAATCATTATTTAAATGTACAGTGGTCTCTCGCTACTTTGCAGTTAGTTTTTCACACACTATCACGGTTTTCCAATATAAGATTGGCACGGAATTTTTATCTAAAATAATTTTTAAATTATTTAGCACCTCCTGCATCTGTGTGCAGCCCAAGCTGCAGGAGAAGCTTCTCGTGCAGCTTGTTATATCTCCACTCTGCAGCGAAGTGGGCGTGGCCAAGAGCTCTGTCAGATGGCAGGGAGCCGAGCTCATGACGTCCTGTGCTCTTTTAGAGCGTTAAATAGAGTTTAGAAACATTGTTTAGAATATCGCAAGAGTGTGGGAGGGGTTTAAAACACCTTTATATTTAAATTTATATATACAGTATACACACTGAAATAAACTACTACTTACTGCTTGTACTACTACAGTAGTCCCTCGTTTATCTCGGGGGATCTGTGCCCTGAAGACCCACTATAAGTGAAAAACTGCGAATTAAGAATATTAGTAAAAGTAGTAAGTAG
>JARVLU010001586.1:28385970-28396322 GCA_031762415.1 Simpsonichthys santanae
TCCGGTATACGGCTGAATCGGTTTACGGCCAAGCCGTTAGAACGGATCTCGGCCGTAAACCGGGGACAACCTGTATACAGTACAAATAAATAATTTATACAAATAAAATAAATTTATTTTAAATAAAAATCACATGCCGATCGTGCAGCTCATCCATCAATCAGCCACTTGTGCGTCATGTCCAATCTTATTTTGAAAAACCGCAATAGAGCGAGTCCACGTTAAATGAACTGCGAAGTACTGAGGGATTACTGTAGTACTATTCCTACTTCGTGTTTTTTTTACTTATCGTGGGCTTCAGGGTACGGATCCCCCGCGATAAACGAGGGACTACTGTATATACTTTTTTTTTTTGGTTGTATGTGAGACAAGTAACGAATGCCCAGTTTGGTAACTTTAACTTTTAGCTGCCATTGTCTTTTTTTTTTACATAGTGTAATTAATGTGTGCATGTCTGTCTGTTAGCAAAATATATCATGAACCACTGTAAAGATTTTAACTAAACTTTCAGGAAACAATTATCGAACGCACAACTACAACTGATTTAACTTTTAAATTAATCTGATTCAAGATGGCTGCCACTGCTAATCAACTTTAGAATGTCAATAACTCAAACTGAGCTAAGATTTGGTGTGGTAGTAGCTGAGAGTCATCCCCAAATCATACTCAAAGCACTAACGGTGCTTCGTTTAAAACATTGGGTGTAAACTACCATTCCATCAAGGAATCATAGTTTTTTATTAGAGATTTATTTAGTTAATAATTAGGACGCTTTTGTAAATTAATTTTAATCCTTTGTACATCATGTTATTTTGTAGATATGTTGCAGTTTATATTGATTAATCCTGAGATCTAAATAATCGACAGGTTGATGTGAATGTTCAGGACAGACTAACATGATAAACATGACAAAATAGAAAGTTTACTTTGGAAAATAAAGTTTTTATTTTCCTCTAAAGTGACATAAAACCAGTGTTAACCTAATTGTGCTGATCTTAATAAATGGCATTCCTCTGATTCTGTAGAAGTTTTATCTCTCCTCACCTTTATGAAAGCAAAACCTGCTCCGTTGTCGGTGATCGTGAGGCCAAGAGCATCTTCAGATTTAAACACTTCGACTTCCTTTTTGACTCCTCTGATGTGGGCGAAAATAAAATCCTCGAGGCCGATCTGACCTCCCAGCAGCTTCTCCATGTCGATCTTGTGGGTGTTGAGGGTGCAGAACAGGATCTGCAAGAAGAAAACGTTCAGATATCATGGTGGTGTTTTTCTCTTGGCTGCTTGCTTCTGCAGGGGGAGGCCACAGCAAACCAACTCGTTTGAAAGGTTTAGTGATGGTTCTAAGCCGGACGCCCTTCGTGATGCAACCTGGGCTCAGACCTGCGGCCTCTGGATTATGAAACTGAAGCACTGACCACCATCTACCACAGCCTGTAAGTTCAGATGTTATGAACAATATGGGAGGTTTCTATTAATCAGTGAAAAGCAACTGCTGTATATTTTGCTGTATAAGTCGCAGCTTTTTGCATAAATTTGCAAGTCTGGCAACTTATACACTGAAGGAACTAATATACTTTTCTTTTTCATATTTATAACCCAATTTTTGGCTGAGATCTGACGATTTAATTCATTCTGACATGGAAAATATTAAACAATACCGTTTTCAGCCGCTAGAGGGCATTTGACCCATATGGCAAGCCAAGTGTTTCAGTATTAGTCAGCTTTACCTATTAATGAGACACTTGGCTTGCCATACTAAGCCACCTTTGTCTCGGTCCAGAACTCCTGAGCAAACGTCAAATCAGCTGCATTTTGGCGCGCCGCCCAGGTGAAATGCAGCTGATTTGACCATTAAAGTGCATTTATTAAAGTTAGACTGACACAAATATGCTATAATTTCAAGCAAACATATAATTTGTCTTTAAGTGTTAATCTTGTTAAATTCTAGTTAAAGTCCTCCTGTGCACGCTCCAGCAGCCGCCATTTGGCAGCGAATCAATTTTTGGCCCATGTTTCCAGGTGGTCAGCGGTGCCGTAACTCATATTAGATGTGACATACGGTGGTGTGACGTGTTCGGCGACAAATACTGTAATTTTAAGGTATGTTTGGCTTTAAATCTAAATGAAACTTCATAATTACTTCCATTAGTCACAGCACAAGAGTCAGATTCATAAACTGCCTCTGAAAGTGTCAGACTGTAATGTTCTGGTGCTAAATATAGGAATCGTCAGGAAGCCTGCTCTTCATTGCAGCAGTTATTTATGACACTTTACACTCTCTCACAGTCTCACATGTTTCTGCACATTTTTAAAAAGCCTTTCACGAAGCTAAAGGGGAAAAAAAAAAAGCCTTTCTTGCAGGACTTGAAAGGTGAAATTCTGGCTTCACACCTTTTGTGAGTGAAACGTCTGGCCGGGGAAGGGAAAATGGAAACGTGACGAGCAAGAGCGTTAAGACAGAAGCAGACTGACGTAACGTCACTTCAAACGGAGAGTAGACAGTGAAACCCAGGAGGAACAGCTCAGTGGTTGTAAATCATTTATTCAAAACTAACTCACCAGGAGAGCAAAGCTATCAGATTCTACCTTAAACGAAATTAACAAAGTCCACCGGACAGCCATGAATCCATCTTCTGTGGCAGGATTTAGTGGAAAATAAGAAGATTTATTTTTCTGGTTGTCAGTGGGACAAACTCTCCAACGCTCCAATCACAAGGCCTTCCTTGCTTGTGTACCAACAGGCGTTGCTCATGCACCCATTAGCTGGCACGGCCTCGTTCGTTGCCTTGGGCTACCAGACTATAAAAGAAAGGGATTAAAAAGGAGCGAGGCCACTAAAGGGAATTTAAAAAGGACATGTCTGTGGAAAAAGGAGATCCTTCAACTGCTTTTAGTGTTCATTTGGAGCAGGATGGGAGAAACAGCAGCGATACAATAAGCTACCAAGGCAGCAAACTGCATTGGACCAGCAGCCTCATCACACGCTGCAATAAAAGCCTCTGCTTCGACACTTTGACTCACAAGAACAGTTACTACACCTCCCACGACCTGTGGCACACCGACAGAAACCCCGACAGCCTCGTGGAAAAAGAGCTATTCGCAGGAGGTTTGCCGTTTTTAGTTCGGCATCGTGTCAGTTGCAAATGCTTTCAAAAGACAAAACCAAAGCTGAGTCCGCTGACTTTCACTGCTATCAACAGTAAAAGATTACCTCCAACAACAAACACCTTTTGGTTATTTTGGCAGTTTATTTCCTAAAAAGAAATTGGAATCTGGCTATATAGAAACCAGATTACTAAAAGTACTTCAATCAACCAAAAACAAACAAACAAAAAAAAAACCTCCTATGTACCAATATTAAACTACAGTTTAAATTGAGACAATAACCTCTCGTTGCTCGTCATTACTATCTTGTATTTGCAAATGTTCTACAAACAGAGATAAAACCTATTAAAGACCCAGCAGTCCTTAGAGGAATGCATATCACCTGCTGCCTGCTATGTTTGTCATTCATTCAACATTTATTTATACAGGTTAGTTCCCATTGAGCCTCGATGACTCATTTACAAGAGGGACCTGTTTCAGACAGACAAAAGTAGATAAGGAAAAGAGAAACATGATGGAAGGGGAGGTAAAAAAAAAAAAATTGTATCTTGCATTATGTCCTGGCTGAGGCACAGTGTGAAAGTTGAAAAAAAAAAAAAACTTGCACATAAACAACAACATACTATAGTAATAACATGACATTATAAGACATTTATGCGTGAGGAGGCCGACAAAGGCTGTTAGTTGTCCATGGACACTGCCAGAAAGTTCCATAGTCCTGATAAGAGTTGGTACAGTGTCTATCAGGCGGCTCAGGTCTGATACAGGTCCATAGATGACCTTGGTAGGAAGGGGGGCAGATAGCCACAAGTTAAAGCCATTTTACTCAAACCTTGAAAATATTTTCAAGTGCAATAACTTGTATAAACTGTGGGCACCTGAGATGCGTGTTGAGAATGACTAGCAGCGACTACCACGTAAGATTTTAGCTCAACATCTGTAAAGTTCTCTGAGTTACATTTTGTTTTTTGGACAATCTTGAATTGGACTGAGTTAATGGGATGTAGAGGTACATCTGATGGTTACTGAAAGTTTATTCAAATAAATTCAGCGGTTTATGAGATATTCTACTGACAGACTAACAAGGTTGACTCAAATAATTTTAACGTTTTGAGCAAAAATAGTGTGCATTGATTACCCTTGGGGTATGTGTCATGAACGAGGCTCAGCTACTACCACACCAAGTTTTAGCCCAATATTTGTAATGTATGTTGATTAGCTTGGGTGGCCATCTTGAATTGTGGGGACTTCAAAACTCAGTCAGTTGCAGATGTATAGTCTAAAAAATGTGTCCAGAGGTCAAAGTGTGACATGTTTAATACTCATTCATTCATTCAACCTTTATTTAGGCAGGTTACTCCCATTGAGCCACGAGGACTCATTTACAAGAGAGCTGTGAACTCACTGAGTAGGAAAGACTCTGTCCTCTGGTTCACGAGGTATTTTGCTAACTCCAGGGACAAACGAGCACGAGCAGACACTGGCAAAAATCTTGTATCACCTTCGGTGGTGGGCGAAAACAAAAAAACCTTTCACAGAGCTCAAAGGCACGAGATTCATTCACTGCACAGTATAATGTGCAGTGAGAAAGTAAATTGTGTTTTTATCGTAGATTTGCTTCCATAAAGTTGATGCCAAATGTTGTCAAACAAAATAAAATGTATCAAGGAGGAAGAGAAAGAAATACTGTAGTGATAATAATAATAGTACATGTAGCAGCATTAAATCTCTACAGCCACCTACGTGCATTTTGTTCTGCTACAATGAATAATTAGAGCTGATTTCTCTTGAGGCTGAAGAAAGATTTAACATAAACACATCGTCTAATTGCAGCTCCGCCTGAAGTCTACTCTGCATTTAAACAACATGACTTAAAGCATAAGAAACCCGTTTCTTTGGCATCTGCGTCTGCACAGTGACTTTATTTATGGACGTCTGCAGACGAGGATGGATGCGCGTGCACGTTTGTTGAGCCGTAGCGAAAATATTTAAATCAAGCTGATTTGAACATTTTTAAAGGTAAAGTTCAGTTCAGACACACTTTTGCTATAATGTCAGCCAACAAATATATTTTTTTAGGTGTTTATTTTGCTAAATTTGCGGTTTCATTGTGCTATGTGCGCATGTTGCCGTAAAAGCGAAACTATTTAAATAAAACTGATACGTGCATCTATTAAGGAAAGGTTAAGCTCAGACACACTCTTACTAAGTTCAGCTTCCAAAACAATCACTTAGATCATCACTAAAATTGCTACATTTGTCTGATTCTACATGCTCCGCCATCATTATTTACAATGCGCGTTGGAGCAGAGATAACCAATCCTATGTCACAGACGACATATGCGAAGTTCGCGGATTTCCAGTGACGAAACCACAGCGGCAAATTTAAAATGACTTTGAATGAAATTTTAATATTTTTATAAGTTTTTTTGCAAAAATGGACATAGTTGAATGATAAAAGATATTTATGTTGTACCATTTTCTGCAAAGTTCATAAATCATGTCCCATACGCTTTAAGCCCACACTATACGCCTGCGTCTGTCAGTCCATGGAGGTCCGCACGTACCGGATTAGAGTTGAAGCAGACGCCTGCAGGGCATGTCCGCGTAAAGCTCAATTTTTACGATCGCGTACGCTGCAGGAGGGTCTGGAGATTTCCTGGTGGGCTGGTCTGATGTGTGGGCTGCAGGGCCAGCTCTTCAGTATTTTATTTTATTATTATTATTTTTTACAACATTGTATTAACAACATATAAACGCAGAACACCACTGGGGCTGCCAGCTCTCGTATTTTTATTTTTTATTTATTTATTTTTTTACGACCTGTCAATCAATCCAGTAGGCATGTCAGCAAATGACCAATCAGTGACCTCAATTTGTCCTGAAAGTAAACGCCCCTTGTCTGCAGAGCTGCTCTGCAGCCGTTCAGGGTGGATGCTCGAGCATAAAGTCTCAACTCTTTGCGGACAGTGTGCACAGTTTCCACGCAGCTGACAGGACCCAGGAGTATACTGGAGCCTTTAGGTTGATCAGTTGAAAAGGCATAAAAGTTTAATTCAAATCAATCAGATGGTTAATCACATATTTTGCTAACAGACACAAATTGTTTTCTATTTCCTGCTGTAAAGCAACAAACCAGTGAGGACAGTGTTTTCCTCTTTCCTCAGCTTTGTCAAACACAGAACTCATAAAACCATTCAAGACACAGAAAAGCTCTTTCTGAATGCATTTTATGAAAACCTGAACACAACAGACGCTCTGCACTGTGGCTGAGTGGTCAGAGCAGTCATCCTTCAATGCACGAGTTGGGGGTTCGAGTTCACCAGCAGTCACATGCTGAAGTGTACTTGGGCAAGACACTGAACCCCGCCCATTGCCTTTGATGTGTCCCATCAGTGTATGAATGTGATAAAGCTCTGATTATTCTTTGTATAGATCTAGTAGATGCTGTATGAATGGGTAAATGAGGTCACAGATTGTTGTAAAGAGCTTTGAGTGTCTTGATCAGATAGAAATGTGTTTTGTTTTTTTTATATACAGGTAGTCCTCGGTTTACGGCGGACTTGGTTTACGGCGTTTCGCATATACGGCTGTCGCCCCCCAGTGACGTCATCACCCCTCGCGGACTTTTTTTGCAGCATTTTATGTTTTTTTTTCGGATTTTTTTAGGGTATTTTGTTAGCTAACTGCTTGGAAACACATTAAAACACATTTAAAAACATTAATATGGCGTTCGAAGTTGTTTTACATTGAAAAAACGTGTTTAAAAGACGTTACCGATCGCCATTTAGTTTCGGTTTCGTTTTACGGCCGAAAATCCGCGTATCCGGCCGCGTATCCGGTATACGGCTGAATCGGTATACGGCCAAGCCGTTAGAACGGATCTTGGCTGTAAACCGGGGACAACCTGTACAATGAAAGGAGACATTGCCCTTAGCCTGGTGGACCCAGTCTTGGGATGTTTCAGCCGCAGCACACGCGGCGCTCCTTTGTGGAGGAGGAGAGGAGCCTCTAGGCAGGGGGGGGTGAGGACGAAGGGATGGTCACATTTACGCACTGAGGTTCTGTGCAAAGACCTTTTCTCCTCCTCCTCTCCAAATAATGTCCCTACAGAGGAGCTGTGCACTGATAAACACCCCTCTCCTCTGCTCAGACCTCCGAAACAGAAACGATCATTTATTCAACAGAATAAATAAATGTCCTGTGGACAGTGCACGTTACGCACAGCATCTCCAAAAAGCTCTACAGAGCGCACACATCAGCAGGTGTCTGAACTCCTGCTACATTTCAGTCATAATAAATAAAAAAAGGTTTACTGTAAAAAAATAAATTAAAACTACAAAGAGATAAATGTTTGATGTGTTATTCACATTATATGTCATGTTTCAAAACAACGGCGCTAATTTGTCAAAAATAATAACAGCAATCAAAATGTCAAAAAGAGAGTCCAATTTACTTTAATAAAAGAATGGATGGATGGATGGATGGATGGATGGATTGTTTTAGTTGGATAACAGAGAACTGAAGCCTTCAGGTGCTTCAAAGAGTTCAATTGCACATTCACACCTGCCCAAATGAACCTGACTTTCTAGGAAATCAGACAAGAGATTGATTAAAGCAGAATTGACAGGACTGGTTTGAATGCACTCTTATTCGCACGGGATTAGTTTTACCCAAACATGCTATTTGTAATAATTACAGAGATTGTCTGTGTTGTTAATCCCGTGCGAATCGGCCATGTCAGTAATTTGAAAAGTGAAAATTCCCCCACAATTTACCTACTATATTTTGCTGAACACCAAGGTCCTGTGATAATACTAATCGAAAGCGAATAGGCATCTCTGTGATTTGGGCAGAAATGTGCAGAATCTGATATGTAATGAGGCATTTTTTTTCTTAAGCAAAATCATTTGGGAAAATATAGAACAAGGCTATTTTAAATGAACATGCTGTTCACTTTGGCTTTTTTTTTCTTTTCGTGCACCGGTCCTGGAGATTCTGTAATACCAGATCAATGCATGGAGTGGATGGAGCAAGCCCCTATTCCATCTCCCTGTTCCAAAAATCAATTTAATATATGGTCCCCGGGTAGGGAACGCTTTTATGCTGCTACTTCCTTCACCGCAGATGACAGGAGGTGCAGAGACGTGCACGTGATGAGCTGACCCATCAGTGTTGGACCTATCCATCCACCTGCTTTTTCCTTTTCGGGTAGCAGGATTGCTGGTGCCCATATCGAGTCATCACTGTGCAAGAGGTGGGGGACACCCTGGACAGGTCGCAAGTCCATTTGAACAAGCGGGTCCGCGGATGCGCTGAGTCATGGATGCTCACGCGCATGGCAGTTGACAGCTGTCCATCTGAGCTTAATGTCGCTTTTTTTTTTATTTTTTATACCTCTTAAACCAGCCTGTCTGATTTGCCTCCTCCTCAACAAGTAAATTAACACAATTTTATACTATTGTGCATTCTTACATAGTTTTCTTTAGTGCTGATTCGTAAAACCACATCAAAGCCTGAGACCGTCCCGAACCGCACATTAAGCACATTATTATGGACCAGCCCAGACATGCCAATGCAGTGCGTTAACGTCATAACTGGAAGATGTCTGTAAATTTCAGCTAAATCTCAGGCTTTGGTTATACTGTGCAAATGCACCACATTAAAAGCAGACGTTGGGAGTAATTTACTTGTTACACGTGGTCCTTAGGTAAAACTAATCCTAATCCTAATAATAGGGCTTTAAACTACCTTTGCTGACTTCTCTTGCTGTAGATGAGCTAAAACTGGATTCATAGTCAATGAGAAGGGCCATCTTATTGTCTTGCTGAAGTAGGTGATTGACAAAAATGGCATACCACCCGCTGAGACCCTATTTTGTGCATTGTTCCCAGTCAGAATAAGCTTCTTACAGGATATTATGATTGGTCAGAACTTCAGAACTGCAGGAGTGCTCATGTAAAGTGGCTGCAGTGAGTTTATCTCTGAGAGCAGCATCTGTTGCATCAAGCTGAGGCTGTGAGAAAATACCACCATCATTATGACAAAGGAAGTCAAATAAAATTTACAAAGAAAGTAAAAGAGCTAATGTAAGTTTAATGGATCAATTTTGTGCATGCAAAATACAGCACCAATAAACAAAGGATCTCTTTAGGCTGTGCTGATGGAGACAATGCACATCCTCAGGGCAGCCGAGGCAGTAACAACTGGGAGTGAGTGCTTTGTTAAGTCATGTAGGGGCCTTTTCCCTCATCAACTGTTGGAAACTGTCAGTCTCTCTGTGACCAATTCACAAGATAGTGCTTCTCCTCATTTAACAACAAAAATCTTCCTACTCTAACTCAGTCATTGGTAAACCCCGGCTCGCTGGCTGTATACGGCCCATTGGGCTTTTTCATTTGTCCGCCGAAATTGTACAAAATTTGTATGGTTAAAAAAAAAAAAAATAAATACACTTTTTTTGTTTTGTTTTTTGTCAGGGGTGCTGAATTAAATTTTAGAAGTGTTTAAGCACCACCAAAAAGAGGTTAAGATCGCCACTGGTCCAAATTGTATTTTAAAATTTGTATTTAATAGGGGAAAAAAACTGGTGTGGTTTTACCTGTAGTTCCTGCATTTCCCCAGTAGAGGTGCACTACAGACACTGGTGTGTATTAGAGGCAAAGTAACAGTGGAGAAGAAGTAATTTCTTCTTCTTTGCTTTAATTTTCACTTTGCCCTATGGAAACAGTTTTATCAAAGAAAGGTGTACAGTGAGTGCTGAGTGATTAATACGGCGTGAACAACAACACATTGTTTCACTGAGGTCCAATCAAAGGTGTTTTATATCTCAAGAAACTGTTGCAGTTTTCAAAGAATACACTTTGCTAACTGCTAACTATGCTAGCAAGCTTTTCTCTGAAGGCAATTTTTAAAAAGAAACATGGTAAAAACAGAGCAGGTCTATTGTGTCCGGAGGGCCAAGGCAAGTTAGAAAAATTCAGTATATCACGCAGGACTGTGACTCACCTTATGGAACTGACTGATAAAGATATAGCCAGCAAAATAAACTAAAAGACAGAGTCCTTTAAGTTAATGTTTGTTAGAACTGGATGAAAGTAATGAAGTAAAGGACAGTGCTCATGACAATGGCCACCTGGGACCCAATTTTATTGTACACCTTAGACATTCACTCATAATATCCTCATGACATTCACATATAGGAACTTGGGGTGGACACTATGGCTATAGGTGGCGGGGTGGCACCA
>JARVLU010001586.1:28398259-28412292 GCA_031762415.1 Simpsonichthys santanae
CCCCCCCCCCCCCCCCCCCCCCCCCCCCCCCCCCCCCCCCCCCCCCCCCCCCCCCCCCCCCCCCCCCCCCCCAAGGCAGTTCAGGATGCATTAAAGTTGATAGAAGAGCAAGACCCATTAGGTGGATAATAGTTGGTGGCTGCCTTTCAAGGCAGTTCCCAAAAATGAAATGCACCATTTCTAAGGTAAACTAGCCACTTGGGCTATAGCTTGTGTGTGTGTGTGTGTTGGGGGTGGGGGGGTGAGAGTAGGTTTTATAAGTTTGTCCAACCTGTGTTTTAAGCAGATTTTTTTAATAGTCTCATCAGACGTAACATTTTGAAGAGCTTGCTAATTCTGTGGTTATCAAATCATCCCCAACATTGATTTCTTAGCCTTTTTCTATCCACGATCAGCAGCACACAACTAGACACGCCGGGCTGCCCTGATCTGCGCTTGAAGCCCTGCTGAGCATCAAACCAACAACTCCCTATTTGTTTCTTTAACCAACATAGCAACTCTTTGAAACCAACAACTGTTTATGTCATTGTCTTTTTTTAATAAATGCCTAATATTTGAAGTCCCCTGTTGGTCAGGAGAGTCAGATCAAGTCATTGCAACAGTATTTTTCCCTTTCTGTGAATGTGTGGAGACTGATATTTGCCTTACATTTTATGCAGACAGAGAGTTTAGTGGAAAGGAAGAAACGACAAGACAGCGACAAGAATGCTGAACAGAAAGCACATTTTTTTCAACCGACTGCATTACCGGCTAAACAACATGGAGCGTGACGCACACTAGCTAACGAGGAACTGTTCATGCATTGTGCCAGAAATTAAACGGAGCATGCCTAATGATTCAAGCAGACTGGGGAAAGGAGCTGTTTTTGCTGCTTGCGTTCTTAATTTTTGCTCCGAAAAAAGTGTGGATGCAGTTCTGTGACCAATGGGATTACACAAAACGTCTTAGAGACTGCAAGCGTGCATTTGTTTACTGCATCAGGGTGGTGGGAAGCTTCACATTGAAGTCATTCTTTTGAATCACTAGGAGGTCAGTTTATACAAAACACATGACGCTGTGGATTTTCCTCCGACAGGCAGTCTTTCCTGAAACTTTCCATTAGCAAGTTGCTTTCATTAAGCCTGACGGTATTTAGCTTCTTTTGATGTCACACCATGGTTTGGATTATTTTATTGTTTTTCAGAACAAAAAAAAAAAAATACCCAGGGGTGAATGAAATGCAGTGTGAGCAACCACCATACACCAAGTACTCCATATGGTTTTGAGGAAGCAGGATGGAAATTCAGTGCATGTGAAATGGCTCCGTTGGAATACTGGCTTGTCATTTAGACACTGCAGTGTTACATTAGCCAGCCACGGCCAGACATTTTTTTTTTAGGAACCAAAGTTGACATTTCTGTTCTCATGATGAAATATCGATGTTGTTCCATGTATGTGCCTTGAGGTTGAACTTACAATGTAAAGTCCCTGAAACCTTTAAATGTTTTTGCACAAACTGTAAATACTTCAGTGAAGCTTTTTGAAAATAAAAAGAAGCCATTGGATTTGAGTGATCCCTCTTTTTCAATGCCAAGAAAATACGGTAAAAGGTGGTTTTCTTGTAGACCAATGAGTGGGCCACGCTGAACTGAAGCTCTTGTGTTAGCTGAACCTATTTTAGGCCAGACTGTTTTAAAGATTTTTCTCTGCTCCATCCTGCCAAGTTATTCTCTTATTTCTATCTGAGAAGCTGTTGGCATCTTGTCGTATCCACCGCAGCTTAGCACTCGGCTGGGAGAAATCCAGGACGCTCTCTTATTCAACTTGTATGGCCCAAGTTAATCCCAGAATGAGCTATTTCTTCCAATTCCTGCGTTTTACCAAAGTCCAAATGTTCCCCTCTGCATAACCACATCCCGGCGTTGCTTCTACAGCCTCCGTCCTTACTTGGAAACCCACATTAGCCCCATCCTAGTTCACGATGATGATTAATCATAGTTACCATATAAAAGGGTGTTCCAGCCTGGTGTTTTGAGTGGGAAATTTTTACATTTTTCAAAAGCTCCAAATGTCAAAATATGATTTGTTATTGCAGAATTGAATGCTTTATGGGGAGGCTGACGGGGTAAAAGGAACTGTGGCTTTGGCGCTCAAATCAGACCTCAGTGTTCTTCCCGTCTATGTTTTACAGTTCAAATGAAACTTTTCAACCTCAGTCCTGCACGTTCATCAGGACTGGGCTGGTTTTTCACTAAATTTGTGCTAACTGAAACATTTTTGTACTTAGCCTTAATAAAGTCTTGTCAGGTGACTTAAACTGTAGCTATGCTAACATTTTAAAAACAATATAATACTGTGACAATTAAGATATCCTGTGTGCTTATAAAGGAAAGCAGGGGAGAGGGAACTGGTTTGACTCAAAATGCTTCCTTTACCATGAATGTGAGTGATATTCCTACACAGCTACATATTTTGGACCAAACTGAAGAAATTCATAAAACAGCTACAGCACAGTGCAGCTGTTTTTGTTTTTAACTAATATATATTGTAAAATATTTAGTAAAAATTGAAAATTTTGCAGGTTGATGGTATATTACAATGATATTAAATATTTTTGAACAATAAAAAAAATAAAATAAAAAACTCCATCCATTTTTAATTATCACCCTCCTGTTGTTTTTGGATCATAATGACCCACAAGGCCTCAGGGGTCATTCTGACCCAAGGACAGCAGGAGGGTTCACCCTGTTATTTAGCAGATAACATTAATGACAGAAAATCAGTGCAGCATCGCAAGTAGGTGCATATTTGTCAGAAAGGTGTAAATTGATTTTAAAGTGTATGAACAAGAACTCCAGGCTTTATTTGTACAGGTAGTCCTCGGTTTAAGGCTGAGATCCGTTCTAACGGCTCAGCCTTAAACCGATTCAGCCTTAAACCGGAACTGCTCCCCCTGGCGGCCGTAAACGAAACCGAAACTAAAACGGCGATCGGTCACGTCTTTTTAAACACGTTTTTTCAATGTAAAACAACTTCGAACGGCCATATTAATGTTTTTAAATGTGTTTCCAAGCAGTTAGCTAAAAAAATACCCCCCAAAAAATGAAAAAAATTACAAAATGCTGCATAAAAAAGGCAACGTACGGCGCAATGACGTCACTGGGGGTGGAGCCGTAAACGCGAAACGCTTTAAACCGATGACACCTTAAACCGGGGACTACCTGTACCGTATACTGTTTCTTTTTATACATTATGTTTTTGCTATTTTTGGGTGTACTGGTATTGTGGGTACATAATTTTGTTCCACCTCATGTACCACATGTGATGTGAATGACAATAAAGAACCTTGAACTCTTTCGGTGCAATGCAACAAAGCACCTCTGGATAAATCATTAAGTAAGAATGTAGTTGGTCTACATATATTAAGATATAGACCTTTTAATTTATTTTTAAGCTAATTCAGTTTGGAAAATCATAGCTTTTAAGTAAAACAGAAAGTTTTAAGTTTGTGTGGACATGACAGTGTAGTAGGCCTAGCCACTCCACTGCAGTAATCTCCCAATCAATAGGAAAATGTGGTTAACACACACAAGTACGCACAAAAAGAAAAAATACGTTAAATACCGTGATGCCGGTATAATTGTTAGAAATACTGCAGTATAAAATATTGGTCATACCACCCAGCACTATGCCCTTCTAACATAAATCTGAAAGTTAATGGCTCAAAAACAAGTGATTCGTGAAGAAGGGTGTCACAAGCCAGAAGAACTAGAACATCCGTAGCCAAAACAAACCACACCATCCTGAACACGAGACGCATCCAGACAGGTGACCGCAGTTTGTCCCGGCTCTGATTGTTGTTCTTTTACTTCACGGAGGAAGTAAACTCAGCAGACCGGCCTAATACAAACGGCAGACTGAAACCCCACCAAATGAGATTGTTTCACCTAATCCCTCACAACCCCCCCGGGTTAAGAAACGTCTGGTTGTGAACACGGAGGCAGAATTACTCAGAACAAGCTGCTCGGCTTTTTCGCTCGACCGCAGCCAAGACATTCAAATAATAAACAAATGTGCGCTTGTTTTCTGATAAGCAGGTGTGCAGGAGGCAAAGTCAAAGGCCACACCTTGAACTCTTCAGCTAGGAAGCTGATAAGACTTTGTGCTGAGCTGTAGAGCCCATGGAAAAATCCCGTTCCTTCACTTGAGAGTTCAGCATGTTCAGCTGACTAAACCCTTTTCAGATACGCAACATTGATGTCTTCATCGTTTATTTTTCCAACCAGTTCAGCCTGTTGAATAAGCAGCGTTTGCCTGGTTTGCAGTCAATGAATATTAGAATGATCTTTATAATATAAAAGCAGGCAGAGCAGGTTTATGTGGCTCAGATGCACAAGAAATACTCTGTGCTTCAGCTAATTAAGTTAAACTAATAAAGTTCACAAGTTAAACTCAATGTGTCGCTCCTGTTCACACAACTGCTGCCCTTCAGTCTTGTATTTTATTAAATGTAAGTCAAGCTTGTGTCACATAATGTTACAGAAAAACAGAAATGCTCATAGTTTAGCTGCAAATTGATGCAGAGCAAACTTTTAAAGGGATATGTAAATTACAAATCAACCTAAATATAACCCAATATGAGTGTTAAATGTACTATATGTGACATGTTACATCCAACAGAGGTTTAAGTCACAAGGTGGTATGTTGATATAGGCATCTATAGTGCAATGGTTAAAAAATTACAATTACAGGTAGTCCTCGACTTACGAACGGGTTCCGTACCTACAAACCGTTCGTAACTCGATTTTGCCGTAAGTCGGAACTCATTACACGTGGCGCCGCACCCGTTCGTAAGTCCGGATTTTTTGCCGTAAGTCGAGGAAATACATGTAAAATGTATGCTAATGTTGCGCCGCACACCCGTTCTTAGGTCCGAGTTGCCGTAAGTCGAGGGCGCCTATTGGATCTTGTCAAAATTTGATCAGTACATACCTTACTATGGTTAAGGACATGTCAAATATTAAGAATATAATATAAAGAATGTTTTGAAGGCCTTTTCTGAGCAGTACCCACATCTAATGATGATTTTGAGCGGAAAACACTTAAATTTTAGCTACACACTAACAAGCTACTTTACATAAAGACTGGGAAATCCGGATATCCCCTTATGGTTTGTGGTTTCCACTTTCAAGCGACATGAAAAAAAAAAAACTTCAGTAGAATGCACTAAAAATAGGATTCAGACTGATTTTCCAGGGGTTATCTCGAATAGCACGACAAGTCAACTCTGTCACGGCTCGTGATATCAGGATGATCTGGGTATTAAGCTGTAGCTTAAAAGGCCCAAAATCTGATGGTGTGCTTACTTTAGTTGACCAAAACTGATCTAATCTCTGTGATGGGTCACATCAAACACAATGATCCCTTCCACAGTAATATAAAAAAAAATTAAAAACAAATGATGTGACGGGCCTAAAAGCTCCAGTTTTGTCTCAGCGGTCCCAGAAACTTTGGGGCTTGTTAACGAGCATTTTGGTCAATTCCAGTCTGGCTTACTTTTTTTTTTTTTTTTTTACAATAACAGAGCCCTCCTGTGTCCATGGAACGACAAGTGGTATGATAGAAAGTGACGCACCCCAACATCAACCAACTTGAAGGGTTTGGATAGTTTCCTTGGCTCTTTGTCTCCCAGCTGTGCCAAGTCTGAGCAACCTGGGGTCGCATTCCCTTTTGCCTCCATGTCCTGAGTGGTTTACATCTATCTATCTATATCTTAGATCTTATTACTGTTTTTCTTTGCATTTTAATACTTTTGTTGGATGTAACTGGGACCCTGTGTACACAGTTTTGTTCCACCTCACATACCACATGCGATGCGAATGACAATAAAGAACCTTGAACCCATGAACCTTATGCTTTTTAACAATCTTAGCAGCAGAAGTCAGAGGAACGTGAGGCTGCTTGGAGGTGGTCTTGTCTTTATTTTTAACATAAACATCTATCATAGGGATGCACAATATTATCGGCATGGTATCGTATCGGCCAATAGTAGCGATAAAGTTAAATATCGGACATCGGCCGTTCAATCAAAGTAACTCACCAATATAAAAGGTACACATTTGTACGGTTCGAGTGTTGTCATTGTGTTGGAGAGAGTAAATGTCACGAATAAATTAGGGATTACTTGGGAAATTAGGGAATAAATTGGATATTAAACATAAACCAAGTTTACGTGTTACATAATTTTCAGCCCCATTTTTGGCATTTGGTATCAGACCAAACTGACAAAGACCCTGCAGAATAATGTAGTATTTTAATTCCACAGCAGAGAAAGATATGTAGTCTCTGTAAGTACCTGTAGGTCTAGGGGGAAAATATCTGAATTGATATCGGCCAAAAAAGTTTTAATAAATTGGCATATCGGTTATCGGCCAAAAATCCAATATCGTGCATCTCTCATCTTCTTTTTGAGCTCCTGAGACAGCTCTCAGTTTTTCTCTGCTCCATGTTCAGTGTGTTGGACACGAGTCACGACGACACCGAACTACCGGCTGTTTGTTCCCTTTCAGTCGACTGAGTAGCAGATGAAAAGCTTGACGGAGCCTGTGATACTAATTAAGGCCAAACACTCAGTCGGCAACTTGACTTCAATGCATACATTAATCATCTCTAAGGATACAGACAAGTATGCTTGAACTATTTTAGCTTCTTTTTTTAAAATGAATGATTAATTTTTGTTCTGTCACATACTAAAAGGCAGGCAGATGTACATTAAATAAATGTTTTAACTAAATCACTTTTCTTGAGAAACGAAGCGTCGTCTGTGTGACTGAACCTGCTGCACAAACTCCATTTTCCTTTAACAAATGGATGCGTCTGTTTTGACGCGAGTACCAGACGTTTACATCAGCCTCATTCCTTCCCAGCAGCTCCAATCCCTAAATAAAGCGACTGACCCTGAACTTTAGTGCAAGTCTTCATTAAAGCACGACGAAAGCTCGCACTGAATCCAGACAAAGTTAAACAGAATGAGATCTGAACAGATGCAGCGTTACAGAAGCAGTGGAGCAAAGCTGCTAGTAGCACCACTCTTCATTATCAGGCTGTGCAAAGTCCTCGTGTAGCATCAGTGTTTTAAAATCAGCTGCATTTAAAGACGTTCTCATTTCACAAACAGAAAAACTACCAGAATTGTTCGTTTCAATGCTGCACCCTGCCTTAAACTCAAATTGCAAAACTCAAATAAGAAAATGGCTGCACTTCTCTTATAGCAGTTGACCAACCTTGTTTTTGTAACCATGGGAAAATGTTCAAGTCTACATGACAGCAAGAGCAGACGGCACATTTAGTTTCTTAAAGTGGAAACTGGCTGTGTTTCACAGTGAACTGATGTGCTTGAAAAAATAAAATAAAATAAAGCATGTCCGGTAGTAAAGCCAAATGTTTTCTGCTGGAAAATATCTCCAGATTTACAGTCAGAATGTGCATTTGAAGCAGGTAATCAGAGCTTGGGTGTTTCATGTGAAGTGACGATTAAAAAAAAAAAAAGTTTAAATTGATCTTTCATTAAAATATCAGTTCAGGATTTTCACTCTATTGATTGCTTTCTGAAATTAAAACAGAAATTCAAATGGTCAATAAATATTTATAAACTGTTTATAAGATTATCTGCCCTCCAGTTGGGGAAACAAGTGGCTTCAAAAGTGACTTTAATCTTTTGCCCGGCGTGTAACGGTCGTGTTCGGTCATTAGTGCATTGAGGGTTGGCTGTGTTTATGAAGGGAGGAGGTCCTGGGCAGAGCGGCTTCACTCGTCCTCAGGGACACATCTGGCTGCATCTGTGACAAGTTATCGGGTTTAGATTTCAGGCAGTCCCCACTGAGCCGGACACAAGAGACTTCCTGTGGTCCACTCTGCACAGCTTGACAACAAGCACCATCACGTCTGTCTGGTTTTGTTAACAAAATGTTAGAATTTGTTGTCACAGGTGATAAATCACTGCATTTTAAAGAGCTGAAATTTTACAAGTGTTCTTGTTTTACAGATTTTTATTCTTCTGTACATTTTGCAATACTATTTCTGCATGCCTTGTTCTGTTTTAGCCATTAATAAATCATAACATTCAGGAGATGGTACAATGACTTGGTTTCTAGAACTTTATCCATCCATCCATCCATCCATCCATTATATTTACCCACTTCTTCCTTTTTGGGTCACGGGGATCACTGGTGCCCATGTCTAGTAATCACTGTACACCCTGGACATTATACTTTTCAAAATATTTAACTTCATATACAAATATTTTCCTCATAGAAATACATTCGGCTAACCTCTTGATACATTCAACTTCTGTTGATCATTTTGCTTCTACATAGAGTTATTCTTTTGCTGCATTTCCTTTAGCTAGTTTTTTCATACTTTTAGCTATCATTCTGCCTATTTTAGCTTTTAATTCGACTTCTTCTTTGTTTAGTTGGCTATACCTGTCGTGTTCTGCATCTATTTGCTTTAAGGCAGTAATGTTCTGCTTCTTTCAGCTTTAACAACGCTGTTTCAGCTTCTTTAGCACCTTTCAGTAGCTATTCAGCACTCATCACACTGTATATTATCACAGAAAAATATTTTTCTCAGCTAATATTTTGCAGCACTGAATGGCATAACTGCTGAACAGGACTGACGGCATGCTGAGATTTGGTCTGGTGTTTTTACTCTTCTAACCCCCCCACCCCTCCCCCGTTAGTATAAGGGCATCGTTTAGGCAGGAAAATATTTGTGCCAATATGGACAAACATTCACCAATAAAACTGTAATGTCTCCTTTTTCAATCCGCTACAAGCATTTCAAATTCAACCACTTTGTAATGAAGGTTAGAAAAAGACTTCTCAAATCAGCTAAGCATTTTGTTTGGAGAGAGCAAACAGCTTTAATAACAAAACAAGTCTAGACAGGAGATACTGTTAAAATATGTCAGGTGTCCCATTCAAACAACTAAAGAAAACCTGCAGCGTTCGAGTCTCGTTAAACTTGTGGATGATGAAGAAGCTGACCAGATCTACACACTGCATCAATTCAACCCGGACACATTCTTTTCCAATTATTGAACAAAGAAACAGTATTTCCAAGTTTATTAGGGGAAAGGAATTTCTCGTCCTACTCAGACATATTGGAGCTGACAAAAGCCAAACATGCCACACACACCCTGCTCTGAAAAAAGGAGCTTAAACAATCTGGTGTCTGAGAAAGACAGAATCTGCTTTTGTTTTCAGGAACTTCAGAAGCTGATACTGAACGAACGAGATAAACAGTTCCTAAACATGAACTTGTCAGGCATCCAGCTACAATATAATAAAGGAGAAAGGACAAAGATCACTCTCTGAAAGAGTTAAAAGGTGTGTCTGTAGCTACATGACATATAGCTGATTTTTAATAGCCACTATTATAGGTCAAATTCCTAAAAAGAGGACATATAAAAACTGTTAACCCCAGATATTTAGTGAAATTTCACAATAAAAGCCTGAAAAAATTTACATACTAAATACTAAACAAACAGTTTAGAAATTAACTAACAATAGTAAAAAATACTCAATATAGAACATGTCTCATTGTTATTTTCTTTACTAAACTAGTTTATAGTTAAAAATGTGAAAAATGACATTTCAAATGTTTAAATGAATCAGTTTTACACGATTTCACTATGACTATGTGCCTTATTCAGCTGTAATATTAATACTTTTTCTGTGCGACATATTTCTGGTTGTTTTGGTTTATTTTACCTCATTTTTATCGGTCTATCATTGCTGTTACACATCGCTTATGTATACTAATCCTAGTTAATTATGCACTACTGGAAAATCTTGTGTAATAATTACTCAAATAAACCCACAAAGTCAAAGTTTTATTAATTGCTTTTTTTTTTACATTTTTAACTGTTTTTACGTTCTACATATTTAGAAAAATAAATTTGAGGGTAATAAATATTTAATTATATAGTAAAACACAATCAAAAATGCACATTTGGTCTAGCTTTGATCTTTTTTGTGGTCAATTTGATTTTTATTGTAAATTTATGAGCATCTTTAATATGTGTGTTTGTGTGTATCAGTTTATACAGCGTTTTAAATTTTAACAACAGCTACGACTTCTGTAAAACATCCTAAATGTGTTAAATAAGCTTAATTTGTCTTAAAATTTGATCAACTTTATTGTTGAGCGTATGAGTACTTCATGTACTTTGTGTAAACTCCAGCTCTGACGCATGAACGCAACACTAAATCACTGAAAATGCTTTTTTTTTTTTTTTTCAACAGGTGATCACTTACCTCAGGTGCGCTTATGTTAAACGCCTCTGCTATCTTGGCGTACAGCTCCTTGACGTTAGAAAAACCCTCGATCCTGCCGGTGGGGCTTCCGTGGGCCAGCTGCGTGTGGAAGACCAGTTTGGGCCGCAGGTTGGCAGGTGGAGGCGGGAGCCCCGCTCCGTTCACGGCGGATTTACCCAAGCTCCCAGCACCTGCGTGTCCGCCGCTTACCTCCTCGTTCTCCACCAGATGCTCCTTCGTGGATTTGTTTTTCTTCTTCCACGGTCCGTACGGCATCTTTTGTGTCGGTAGATTTAATTGTAAAGCGAAGGGAGACAGTGGGAAAAAGTCCGAGCCGCTACGATGAACAGTGAAGTGACCTGTTGAGCTCGGAGCCCAACGGTCGTGTCGTCCTTATTTACTTCCTCCTTTCCCGAGTGTCCTCTTCGCTTCCGCCAACTCACCTGCGTACAGACAAGCCTGAACTTTTTAATGTCCTTCTGCGACTTGAGATTATCTAAATATTCAACAGGTAGAGGGGGGAGTGAGCGTGAAATACACCCTAACACAACCTGCCACCGCTGCCCAGTCCAGGACCAACAATAGCTCCTCTGTTGGTGTATCAGCGTGTTGTGGCGCGCAGGCGCAGTGGGATGGACGCGGGATCCACAGTGCACCTGTATACCACCTCAGGTTGAACACCACCCTGAATAGCAAGGCCGGTTAATGTCACAATATGTAGAGACTAGTGTGACTAGCTCTCATATTAGGCTCAAACTTTAAATTACATGTACTGTAAAACTAAAAGCTTAAAAAAATAGCATTCTTAAAAGAAATCAGCCATTTTTCATGGTAGCGTTTTAGATGATCTAGACCAGGGGTCTGCAACCTTTATGATCAAAAGAGCCATTTCTGCCCCTTTGTTCAATAAATTAAACGTGTCCAGAGCCACAATGCCTGCTACAACTGGAATTCTCAACTGGTGACTCACAGACCACTTTAAGTTTGTTGGAGGGCGCTTTTCTGGACAGTAGGGGTGATTTTATAAAACTAAAAATATCTAATAATTTTTAACATTTTTTGATGTTTTTTCACACTAAGACAAAATAAAAGACGAGATTATTGTAAAGAAGGAAAAAATATATAGTTTTTGTCCAGTTTCTAAAAACTAAAACAATAAACTATACATTCTTATGTGATTTTTTTTTAACTGTAGAAGAATTACGTATCCTACTTTGAAGAAATAAAGCATAAAGTGAAAGTGAGTATGTTTTACTCCTTGTAATGTTTATTCATACATTTGCTAAATAAATTACAGGAAAACTGCTAAAACTAGCTCTTTTAGTTGTTATAACAAGCAATAAAATTCAGTTTTATGTCAGTTTTGGTCAAAGCTTCAAAGAGCCGCTGCAGAGGGACCAAAGAGCCGCATGTGGCTCCAGAGCCG
Organism: Simpsonichthys santanae; assembly: GCA_031762415.1. NCBI lineage: Eukaryota > Metazoa > Chordata > Actinopteri > Cyprinodontiformes > Rivulidae > Simpsonichthys > Simpsonichthys santanae. The sequence continues at coordinate 28,409,984 of JARVLU010001586.1, forward strand.
CAGCTTGCAGACCCCTGATCTAGACTCTAGACATCTAGAGAAATGACGCTCAGATCTTGGTCACGCTCAGAGTATGTGTTGTGAACAACTCTCAGCTACCACCAAACTAAAATTTAGCTGAAAATCTGTAAAATCCACAAAGTTGCAGTCATTAATATTGATTAGCTGTGGCAGCCATATTGAATAAGTCACATTGAATGTCCAGAGGACCAGATTTAACTTTATTAGATTTTTTTTACCTGGATTATTGAGCATACATCAGGACATATTGAATTAGGTTGACTCCAGATGTTAATCTGTTGTAGATGTAAATCCAATTATTTCCTGAAATCTTTATTAAAATACTGTGTATTAAATGGTTAGTGAGATATGTTGCTAGAGTGAACAGTGGCAGTTTATGCTGGTCTCATTGAATCCTACACTAAATTATAACAACAAAATCTGTCAAATTGGCCTAATTATAGTCATTTTTGTGTTTTCTAGTTGGCTGTGGTGTTCGTCTTGATTTGGGTTGTCTCCAAAGTTAATCAGTGGATCTAAATCCAGAAATTATTTCCTGAAAGTTTCATTAGAATACATCAAGTTTGTAAGATATTTTACTAACAGACCATAAGAGTTTACTTTAAACTATTAATGGCAAAAACACCTTTAAACAAATATCCTCCACAGTTTGTTAGCTCTAAGAAAATGTGTTGTGGATCAAATTTTAGCTACATGCCAAATAGTCAGTCACTATCTGTATATTTGATAGAGCTGTTGTCATTTTTGTGTTTTTGAAGGTCAGCTGGCAGTGGCGGCCGCAAACCAACAAACTATTTGCTTCAGACCAAGCAGCGTGGTAACATGTAATTGAATGCATTTAGATAAATAAATTAAATATGCCATTGAAAAGTATTTTCTCATTTTAAATCAGTTTTGTTCTGTCACATTTAATAAAAAGAGGATTACCAGCTGAAAGCCTCCCACACAGAGTAGGTGTGTTTACACTCCTCTTTCGCTGGATGGTAGTGACTCAGCATTTGCACAAATCTTTAACGCACGCTGATACACAAAGACCTGCAGGGAGTTATTATTAGAAACAAATGTTTGCAAAAGTAAAAACTAGGAAAGGATGTTCTGTGATGAGTGAAGTGGCGCCCCCTGGTGGGAAAACACTAATGTTAAATTAACACACCCATTAACTGATAAAAACATTGTACTGTACTGTACTTAGTCAGTATTTTATTTGTTTTTTTTATCATGGCACATCAAAAAATGTAACTGCATATAATTTACAACAGCTAAATATTCACATTTTACTTTCAAAATATATATTCATCTTATTTCTCTGGACACTAAAGAACCTTTTTATTTTTTGCAATGTTGCTACACAACTAAAACCCTAAACTATATAAGCATTTTTTTAAACAATCATAAATAATAGACTATCTCCTCCATAACTGGAACTGCCTCAGTTTGCTAAATGTGAAAATATAGATGTTTAAAATTCAAGTCTTCACATTGAGCTGGTTGAGTCCGTTAGCTTACAAACAATCAAACGATTCAGTGGTTAGTTATCCATAAAAGACATCTCAAAAAGTGCCCCATCAGATGTAGACGAAAGAAAGAAAATGTTCTTTTTGGTACAAAAGTTTATTCCCGGGATCGCTGGTAATTCTTGGCACCTCTTCTTCCAGCCAACACAGTCCACTGAGTTTCACGTAACAGTCCAGGCACAAGCAGTTCTTCACTGTATCGGCTTGGCAGCATGCATCATATTTAGAAAAACAACAAGCAGCTCAAAATGAGAAATTGCACATTCATCAGTTGGGGGTCCATCTGTGCACGGTCAGAACCATCCTTGTGTAAAAGTGACTCGAATCGAGGGTGAGACTCGTCTCGTGCCTGTCTCCATCCTCTCCTCCTTTGGTTCTTTGTGTCCTACGTAGGCAAGTGTCTTTTCAGCACGTCCTTGGCGTTGCCAGGTAGTGCGTCGGGAAAATTCACGTCAAACTCCACCACCAGGTCTCCTCTCTGCTCGGGGTTTTTGGGGAGTGGGAGCCCCTGTCCGGCTACAAGTTTCCTCATGCCCGGCTTGATGACGTCCGTGATCTTCATGTTGGACGTCTTCCCGTCTATCGAGGACACGGTAACCGAGCACCCGCACAGAGACTGCAAAGACAGAGAAAATAAGGAGTGAGGATGGTTTGTAGAGCAACATGACTACCAACAGTCAGTCTCCCCACCATCACCGACATCTACACCTCCAGATGCAGGAAGAGAGCCACCTGCATCATGAAGGACCACACTCACCCAGCACACACACTTTT
>JARVLU010001586.1:28412392-28423865 GCA_031762415.1 Simpsonichthys santanae
ATATATATACTGTATATGTTGTATTTTTTTTTAATACATTCTCTGAACAGTCTCAAACTTATGTCCTCAACATTAGGATACAGGCGCACAAGCGGTTATGTTATGTACATAATGTTTTTTAAGTATAAAGTTAGGAGAGGACAAGCTTAAATAAACTGAGTAGCAACAGTAATTTTCTGAAATTAATAAGGCTTGAAAAGCAAATAAAATAATTCCTTTATTTGAATTTCAAACCATATTAAGGCTGTCTGACCTGGATGCTCGACTCTGCTTTTGAAAAACCATTAACCAGCCAGTCGGGCCCCCTTAAGCTGTGCAGAGCCACGAATGCTGACTCACGTTAGCAGTCAGAAACCACAGGCCGGTGTTGTGCAGAGAAACGCATGCCTGCATGTGCAGTTATGTCCTGTTGGAAAATTAAATCTGCATCTCCATAAAGTTGGTGCGAAGCAGGAAGCATTCAGGTGCTCTAAAACGTTGAATTGTTTTAATGCATTTTTGCACCAGGAGGGACCATCATCAAGGTCTGGTTGAGTCGTTTAACAGAGAGACGAGACTGAGACGGTTTGGACACGTGCAGAGGAGGGACAGTGGATCTATTGGACAAAGGATGTTCAATATGGAGAGACCCCAGAGGAAGGTGATGAGAGGAAAAGAAGAAGGCTAGTCAGACAGAGGAGGAGGCTGAGAAAGATGGATAAACAAAATATTACTTCACAGCAAATTAGTAAGCTTATATGTGTTTAAGGTTTTCATTATCTATTAGATGCTTTATTTAAAAAATAAATCTTACTGAGGGACAGAATGTCCAGGATTTAGCCTCTTCAGCCACAGCGTCCCCTGCTGGGAGTCAGTTTTCCTCCTCAAGCTGCTGGATCTGCAGATGAGTCAGCGACTGTGGCTGACAGGACACTCATCCTCTCACTCAGCAGGCTTTGTTTTAGTATTTTACTTGTCAAAAACCTAAACATCCCCCGATGGACTCATGGATCAGTTCCATGGATTGTTTGTCAAACTTGACCAGGACAAGGATGGGCTCGTATCGGTGGCAGAACTCCAAGAAGAAATGAGGAAACATGGGATTATTTCAGCAGAAGGAAAGGCCCAGGTAAGATTTCAGCTGCTCATCCACCGTTAAATTAATTTCAACTTGATGTTATAAAAGTTGTTTCCCTGTAGAATATTGTCAGTTCTTATGACAAAGATGAAGACGGCCAGCTGGATTATCAAGAGTTTCTCAGCTACATGAGAGACAGAGAGAAAAAATGGAGGATTCACTTTCGTGACCTTGATAAGAACAATTGTGGTGAGTTATAAAAAACACTTTTATGATTTGAAAATGTCACATTTTTCTATGTTACATGGCTTTATTAACATTTACACTTGTTAGAGTATTTGAATATTGATCATTTAAACGTATTACTTTATTACTTTATTTTATAATGCTAGAACAATATATTAAACAACTTGCTTCAACAAGTTTCTGTGACAACTCACTTTTCTGCATTGCACAAGATGTTGTTTACTGAAAACTGACCACCACAGAATGCTTATAAACCTGCAGCTCCTGTTCTGGTCAAAATTCTGTGTTATCTGAAACTGTCAGAACTTGTGTTTCTTGACAGTAAAAGATGGACACACACTGAAGGCAAGTTGGATTTAACTCCTGTGAGCGTCTTTACCTTTGCAAAGCTGTGACCTGAAAACTAACTTCTTGTTCTCTTGCGTGGTTCTTTCTTTAAAGGTTGCAGGTTGAAATAAAACCTATCAGCACCTCCTGTTTTATGTATTGTTGGATTATAATAAATTGGTTTATTTGAATGTGTACATTTTCCCTAAACGTCATTTAAGGTTATGCTTTTTATGGTCCACAGGAAAGGTGTTAAACAAAAACATGAAAGCTTTTTATGATACACATAAAACTCACGCTTCAGCCACCTTTGCACCTGACATCTATCAGGAAACCAGAAGTCGAACAGAATCCGTTTGTTTTATTAACTCTGTTTGTCTTGTGATCAGGCGTGATTGACCAGAAGGACATCATACGTTTGTTTAAGGAGTTGGGAGTGGTCATTTCAAAGCCAAACGCAAACAAAATCATACAAATGTAAGAGATTTTTGTCTACTACCTCAAGGATTTATTGTTCTAATTCAAATAATTCTATATTGGGGTAAAAAAAAAGGGATACATATTGCTCTAATTCACATGCATAATCTGTTTGATGTGCATATTGAACTGGTTTGAACCTGATTTATGAGTTGTTAAATAATCACAAACACAGACCAATATATTGTAAATAAATATACTGTATAAGAAGTGTAAACCTGAGCTGAACAAATAGTAACTTCTGCTGAAGAACCTGAAAAGAAGCACAAGTCTAGCCTAGCCACAAGTAGCAGAATCCTAATAAAAACAACAACAAAACAAACAAACAAACAAAAAAAAACTAGCTAAAAGTAGTAATGTGCTAGCTAAAAACTAAAGTTAGAAAAATGCAAGCCAAAGGCTACAGTTATCTACAAAAGGTGCAAAAGGTTACTTAAAAGTAGACAAAGGCTAGCTAAAAGCTAAAAGTAGCAAAAAACAAACAAAAGCAAATAAATGTTAGCAAACACCAAAAACAGTGAAAGGCTAGCTAGAAATTAAAAGTAGCAAAAGGGTAGCTAAATGAAGCAAAGTGCTAGCTAGCTAAAGAATGAGAATAGCACAATACAGTACTACTAAGCAACTTGCTAGCAAAAAGGGCAAAATGCTTGCTGGAAGAAACATAGGACTAGGTAGAATTTCAAAGTACATGTACTGGATTATGATAGTATCTAAAAGTTAAAATTAGCAGATTGGTAACTAAAAGCCAAAAGTAGCTAAATGTTAGCTAAAATTTTAAAGTAGCCAAACACTATCTAAACGATAAAAGTTGCAGAATGATGACAAAAAAAGCAAAAGTAGCAATAAGACAAATGTAGCACAGTAGTGGCTGAAAACTAAAAGTAATTTAAGAAAGGAATGGACTGTACTTATACAGCACCTTTCTATCTTGTGAAGAAACTCAAAGTGCTTTACAACACAATCTGTGCCTCATTCACTCACCAATGGGACACACATTGGAGGCATTGAGGGGTTCAGTGTCTTGCCCAGGGACACTTCGGCATGTGACTGCTGGTGGAGCCAAGAAGATCAAAGTAAAACAAGTTTGTTAAAGCACATTTCAAAGAAAAAAAATGTTTTAAGTGGATATTTTATTTTTACTGGTACCTTTTTTGTAAAATAAAATTAAATAATGTGTAAAAGTTACTAACCAAAAGCCATAACATGGATGGTTTTTATATGGATGGTTAAAACAGCATAAAGTGTGAAGACTACAATAAATAGAATAAGTAAATAAAAAATGAAGAAGTGTGTGAAGCTTTACACAATTAGACAAAAATCTCCAGCATTCTAACTAATGTCGTTCATTTAACATTCATTGACTAATTCATTGCAAATATTAAAGAGTGAATAAGTGAGTTGTGTCCCAGAAACAGGCTTCAGTGTTTTCCACTTGTCTCCCAACAGATTATTTCTGTTCTGTGAAGACATTCCTGTTTAACTCATTCATTAAAGGCAACATGTACAGGCTGTGATGTTGACGTCCATGTCGTGTCCGTTTCTCACCAGGATGGACAAGGACAGCTCCATGACCGTGGACTGGAATGAGTTTCTGCACCACATCGTCCTAAACCCTGTGGACAACATTGGAGAGCTCGTGTCCTCGTGGAAACACAGTCTGGTAATTGATTACTGACACAGTAAAATAAATAAATAAATAAATAAATAAACGATTCAGAAGATGATGAGCTGATTGGCCCTGTTGGACCTTCTGTAGGTGTTTGATGTGGGGGAGAGTCGAGCGATACCCATCGAGTTCCCCGACGATGTGGCTGGTTTTGGTGCTTGGAGGACATTTGTCCTGGCATCAGGTCTCGCTGATGCTGCGTCTAGAACCGCAACGGCACCCATAGACCGGCTGAAAACCCAGCTCCAGGTTTGGCCTAACGCAGTCACTTCGGTTAAAAACTGACTGACAAAAGACAGAAACCCTGGAAACACAAAGAGTTCTGGATCCAGATCTTCAATTTACACCATAAAATTTTATGTTTATAAAAGTTGTATAGGAGCATTATGTAACTTTCTATCTGTCAGGTCTGAAGCCAAGAACCAAAATCTCACAGAGATTGAAACAACATATTACACTTTTTGCTAATAATAATAAAAAAAAAGAGGAAATGCGTAAACTATCTTTTATTGTGAAGGATAACAAATAATTCCTAATGCACTGAAGCCTCATTTGTTTCTTTCTAAAATGCCATATACAACATGGGAAATGTATTAATATTATCCAATCAGTATTATCCCCCACAGTACAACAAAAACTAACTCTTACACATCTAAACATATTCATATAATAATAATAAAAATAATTTTGTGCATCATTGGTGAATTTAAATGGATAAAGTTTCAATTATTTCACGTTCCCTTCAGTTTGCTTCAAAGGGTTAGTCAGAAGGAATAATTTGCCCAGATGTACAGACTGTACAGTACATGTGTCAAACTGAAGGCCCATGGGCCAGATACGGCCCATTAAATAAATTTAAATTTGCTAGAACTGTCCCGCTCTGTTTCTTCTCATTGTCAAAAATCATTATTATCCCAGCAAATTATTTATGGACTTTAGTTAATACTGTATTTGAACTCTCTGTAAGCTTTGATTTAGTTGTGGAAAGAAAGAGCAGCTCAGAAAATGACAGATCAAACTTTTCTTGATGATAAAACCTGAACTGATTTTGCTGTAATCTTTTTATTTTTTCCCCAAAATGTTAAATCTGTATGTTTGTTTTATTGTATGTTTTATTTATAGAGGGTATCTTTTTAGCAGGTTTGATGGTTTATGATAAAATGCGTTTTTGTTTTCTTCTTTCGGCTGCTCCTTTCTTTAAGGGTTGCCACAGCAAACTAACTTGCACAAATATGACAAAATGTCTTAATTCAATTTTTTAATTCAATTCAATTTATTTATATAGCACCAAGTCACAACAGAAGTCATCTCAGGGCACTGAACAGAAACACTGATATATAAAAATAATAATTTAATACTATGAAGAGCAGACTCCATCACAGAACTCTCATCTTGAGCAATCATGAAGGCGACAGTGGAAAGGAAAAACTCCCTCATGAGGAAGAAACCATTGCAATGGTTTATAATCTGGGTGTCCAAATACTTCTTTAAAAAGTCTTCAGTTAATTCAAAATGCTGCAGCCAGAGTCTTAGCTGGAGACAAAGTTTTTATTTTTAGCCTCCGGGAGTGACGGTTGGACGACCCTGAAGTTTCCGTGTGCTCCGCAGGTTCAAGGATCTGGGGCCTTTTCCCAAAGCTTCCAGGAGCTGAAGGCAGGCGGTTTGCGCTCCATGTGGCAAGGCAACGCTGTCAACGTCCTGAAAGGAACGCCACAGTCGACGCTGCAGTGTCTCATCTATGCACAGGTGAGACACGGCTGACTGGACCAAGCTTTCCACTCTGAACGATTCCCAAATATCTTCTTGTTTCTAACTGCTGAACACACTTTCATCCAGATGAGGGTTTACACCCAGAACCGAAGTCAGGAGACCCTTACAGTGCAGCAGCGTTTTGGCTTGGGTTGCATCTCTGGAGCTGTTGCTCACGCTGTCTTTTATCCCTTAGAGGTATCAGAGAACAGAGGCAGGTCTGAAATCAACATTTCTGTTCCGTTCTTTGTTTTGTGACACCAACATTGGAAGAAGCGTTTTTCTCACTAATGATACAAACAAAAGTAAACACAAGTTATTTAGGAAAGTTAACTGCTTTCGGACATCAAAATCCAAATTATCCGTGTCTATTTTTCAAATTAATCTGAATACTGTATGTGAATAAAATCTGACGTCTTAGTGGCTCTTTGTCTCCTCTTTTCTGCACCACAGGTGTTGAAGGTGAGGCTGAACCTGCAGCAGGCCGGCACGTACCACGGTGTCGTGGCGTGCGCTCGGTCCATTTACAGACACGAGGCTTTGTCCTCCTTTTACAGAGGTTTCAAACCCAGCATCCTCTGTATGATTCCCTACGCAGGCGTGGAGTGTGCAGTTCATCAGGTGAGCAACTCTGGACATCACAGAGTTAAAGAGCAATCCAACAATGTTCAGTCAGGTCATCTGGACGGTTTCCTTTTTTTGCTGAGACGTTTCGTCCTTCATCCAACGGACTTCCTCTATCCGATATGAGAAGCCACCAAACAAAACTGATTCCCACAAACAGAACACTCCACAGTGGGAGAAACAGTTTGCTGGTGCTAAGATGGCCTCTTTTTGGTGGTTTCTCGAATTGAGGAAGTCCTTTGGATGAAGGATGAAATGCAGTGGTTTAGTCTACATGAAACGTGGGCATATTTTTTATTTGATTTAATTAACCTTTATTTAACCAGGCCAATCCCATTGAGATCACAGATCTCTTTTGCAAGGGAGGCCTGGGCCTGAAGGCAGCTGCCTAACATGCATGTTTTTGGCATATGGAGTTTATTTTATTTGTTTTTTTTCTTCTTTCGGCTTCTCCCTTCGTCAGGAGTTGCCACAGTGAACTAGTCTCACGAAGACTTGGCAATGTTTTTTTTTTTTTTTTTTTTTTTACGCCGGATGCCCTTCCTGACACAACCACAGACCACCGAGCTACCACAGCCCTCTGTGTGGAGAAGAGAGCTGATATCTAGGGTGCCCGGGGGAGCTGATGGTGTGGGTTAAGGGCCTTGCTCAAGGACCCAGAGTGGGGCAGATGAGGGTGGAGACAGGTGTGACTGCTTCACTCATTCCATCCCCATTTTTGATGTTGTCGGTACCAGGGCTTGAACCGGCGAACTTCTGATCACAAGCTCACCTTCTCAACCTCTGCGCCACCACTCCCACCTCATTCTGACTCACAATATACTCAAAATAATAAATCACAACTGGTATTTATTTTACCAGTGAATGCCTGTGTTTTGGGCCCACGTTTCCCACTAAAAAAGGTCTTTACTGTTCATCAGGTTAGTGAGGTCTGTGGTTGTGTTAGAGAACCTGACTCAAGAAGAATGAATACCTGTTTGTTTTGATTTTGATTTTAAGATGCTAAAAAAAAACAACAACTAACAATTCACTCTTTATGTCTCCTTTTCTTTCGTTTTCAGCTCCAATCGGAGAAGTGGACGTTTGGGTAGACTGTGTCGTGCCCTCGTCAAGTTTTGACTGTTTTTTGACCTGGAAGGTACGTTGAAAAACAAATGCAATAAAACGAACGTGGCAACACTAAAAGCAAACTCCTTCCTCACTACCTTCTCTTTTGTCTTTGTCCTGTCCAGAATCTGTCCATTTCTCAGGCACACGGACACATTCTAGGATATGAAGTTAGAGTTGTTTATCATAATGGCACAGTGGAGCTGATCAACGTGACCACGGTTAATTCAAGCACCTGGGTGTACAATGAAAGGAAGTGGTACCTCACCACGTCTCTGAAAGATGTGTCATTTGTCAATGTTTCGGCCTACAATGCTTTTGGTGCCACAGATGCTACTCGTCTATTTATGCCAGCAGCACCAGGTAACAATTTGCCATAACATTATAAGTGTATGGAAATCCTATTCACAGTTAATCCTTAAGGTAATTCCAAATAGATTCCAATATCAATTTTTAAACATTTTGTCGCATTTCACCCATTCCCTTTAACATTTTTAAAACCTTTATTCTGACATAAAACTCAAAAGCACATGCAATATTTGAGGGACTGGACAGTAAATCAGGTGACTTTAGAAGTCCTCATAAAGCACAGTTGTTCCCATTAGCAAGACGAGGGGAAGACTGTTTTTGAAAAATAAGATGGCGATAACTGAAAACCTCCTATGTGTAGTGAACATTCAGTGTAAAACTTGTGAAGCTCCAGCATTACTTATGTTTGTCAAATGAGAAGCTGCACTACCAAACAAAACATTTTATAACATGTTGCTATTACTATACAAATGTATTTCAAGCTCTCAAAGACGTGTTGTATTAAAAACAGCATGGACAAAGTTACTTATACAGTATTAAAATGTAATCAGAAAATAGAAGTAGAAGTGTTGTTGCAACACAAACACATTCTTGTTTTTTTCCAGCTCACTCTTGGATGATTAAACACTGCAGCTGATAATCATCTGTAAAACTGATAAAAGAAAGAACAACAGGTCTTTTATTATAATATTGCTATCTGTTACATTCCTCCAAGCAGCTGATTAGAAGCTCAATCAACTCACGGCTGCTGTAGGTGTTTCTCAGTTAGCATGGTTTCAATAGTTCTGACCCAATCAGGAGTAAAATCATTCATAAGTGCTAACAGAGTTGATCTAATCAGACTGATGTTTGTAAATTGTAATAGGAAAGCCCACAGGGGTGATTTAGAGGTGACTGTGACGTTTGGTTTCCATTTGCATGTCACATTTTTAGAAATTAAATTATGTGAGATGTTAAAGTTGATCCAAAATAAGGTTTGTCTTTAAATGCTGCAGTGAATTAAACTGAATTAGTGCTGTAAAGAAATACTGTTGTATTATTTACATTCATGTTTGAATTGAATTGAAACAAAGACAACATATCAGAGATGGCAGGGTTTTTTTTCAACTTCTTCTCTAAGCACTGAAAATCAGCACTTTTTACATTTTTAAATATTTAACAAATGATTATTAAAAACAAACTAATTTCAGATCTGCTCAGTGGATTGTGGATTGTTTTAAAAACTTAAAACTATAAAACATACATGTTTGCTCAAATCATTGAAATAAATTGTTAATTAAACATAGTTTTAATGTAACTTCTATTAAATTGAATTATTATAGCATTGAGTCATTTAATTTAAATTGATACACTTTAGTTCCTTTTCAGATTGGGATTTTTATTTTAGCAGCATTTTAAACCTGGACCTGCAGTTTAATGCCAACTAATTATTAAATTAAAACGTGACCGCTCTGGTTATAGTTTCTATTTTAAAATGATGACTGTTGTATTTTTAATCAATTCTTTACTTCGACTTCTTGTTTACACTAACAACACTTTTGTCTCTCCAAGGTCAGCACGTAAATGATCAAAAAATCGAGCTGCAGATGAACGAGGAGAACCTTACAGTGTCCTGGGAGCCCCCGTCTCTCTTCCTTTATGATGTGAAACAATATGTGGTGCAATACAAAGAGTGTCTGCCTGGTAAAAGCTTTGACTGGATCAAAGTGGACAAAAACCAGATGAAAGTTTCTTTTAAAGGTCTGTGTTGCTTGGATGCATAAGTATAAAGTATAGTTTGTTTAACAGCTCTGGTTGAATACTGTATTCTAAACTTACCATATGGTTCAAAAACTCTTTCAAGTTATTGATGAGTTTCTGAGAATCCTCACTGAGTATTTTGAGGGTATGGTTTTGGGTCTGGACAGATATTTTAACCTGGTCTGTGTCTCCATCTGTAGGTGCATTTAAAAAGTACACAATGTACCAAGTGTCATTGTTTGCAGTGTCAACTTTAAATGAAGTCCTGCAGCTTTCAACAGCGACTGGATATTCCACTCAAGGAGGTCAGTATGACATATTTAATATATAGATGTACTGTATGTAAGTTATGAGCTGATATTTGTTCATTTTTATCATTTCCTGCTTCCTTCCTCTTCTCTTTATTTCTCTTTCTTCAACAGTTCCATCCACAGTGCCATCATTTAAGGTGTTTTTTCTAGCTTCCACTGATGTGACTCTGTTTTGGGAGCCTGTTCCTTACTCCAAACAGAAGGGGGTGATCCTATACTACCAAATAGGAGTTGTAGGCACACAAAAAGGTACAAAACAACAAAAACACTGTGTACAAAATTACAATACAGTTGTATAGAAAAAGACAACGCCAGTCAAAGATTTAAGCACAACTCATATAGGAAAAAAAAAACTTGGATTTGTCTGGGGTATGTTCAACAAGTATGTCACGATCAAGCATTAGTTGTTTTATAAAACCTGGCTGCAATAGAACAAACCTGTTAAAAGCTCTTACATCAGAAAAGGACTTGAGTTGTTTCTAAATTGAAATTTGAAGGCTGTTCTGGACTTGGCTTCTGCTGCATGGTAGAAATGATCCTCAAACTTTATACTGTAATTCAATCTTATAAGCAGACCACAGAGTGACTCCTTGTACTCGCAGAAGAAGTGCAGAGTCCTACATTCATGTGGTTGGTAAATAATATAATATATTACATTTACCCTCACATTAGATTAGAATTGTTATTAAAAAATATGACAAAATTCATAAAGATAACCATTTAGGTATCATTAAACAGTTGCAAGGTTGATTGCTAACTAAATTGTCTCTAGGTGAGAATGAGAGAGTGAATGATTGTCTCATTTGTCTCCCATGTGTCCCTGTGATGGACTGGAGACCTGTCCAGGGTGTCCACTGCCTCTCACAGTGATGGCTGGACATGGGCACCAGAGACATGGCTGGCTGGATGGATGGCTGGCTGGATGGACAGTTGCAAACTGCAAACGTGACATAATCATAAAGTATTCTCTGTACCGGTAAATGTAATATAATAAGTAATCACCAACAATAAAATGAGATTAAATAAGATTAAAAAATGTTTTGTTGCAACAATTCATAACGTGTGATGTGATCTTTTTTTTTATAAACCATACCCAGATTTGAGACTCAATTCAAGGGATGTTTTCTGGTGTTGTGAATCATAAGAAGTTATCCTTCAATTTATCAGACTTTATAATACAATAATAATACAAATGTTTATAATGAGCAATGCAGTTCCTCTAAGATAAGACACTTTGTTTCTTACTTTATTTAAACTACAGTAATAAATTGTGTCTTTGCCAAACTTTGGTTGCATAATTTTAGATAAAACGACTTGTCTCTTCTAGTGTACAACGTGAGTGTAACCCCAGATCCCGGGAACATGACGTACAAGCTGACAGGTCTCAGTCCAGCCCAGGAGTACGAGGTTTGGATCAGAGCAGTGACTGCAGCTGGGCCCGGCTCAGACGTCACCACAACATTCAAAACAAAGCACTCAGAAGATTTTGGTACGACATGAAATCTCAGTTTGGTGTTGTTTTTGCTGGTTACCTCCTGAACCTTGGTTAAAATGTATTTTATTAAAGATTTTAAAAGATGAACGGATTATATTCTTACATGAGACTTTTTTTTTTCATCAGGGTATTTAATTCCCATCCTGCTGCCAACAATGCTGCTGGTCATCACAATTGCTGTTATTATTGTACTTTGGTAAGACAGCCGTAATAAACTTGTTTCTGTTTAATCTCTAAAAAAGCTAAGTCTGGTCCTCTGGACATTCAAAAAACAAAACAAAACAAAGCAAAAAAATTTAGAAACGTTTCGTCTTTCGTCCGAAAGACTTCCTCAGTCTGAGATGCTGTAGTCAGCTCAGTCTTAT
>JARVLU010001586.1:28441982-28454043 GCA_031762415.1 Simpsonichthys santanae
TACACCAGACCCAACAATTCAGAAGAGCTGAAGGCCACTATCAGAGCAACCTGGGCTCTCATAACACCTGAGCAGTGTCACAGACTGATCAACTCCATGCCATGCCACATTACTGCAATAATCCAGGTACAAGGAGCCCCAACTATTGAGTGCTGTACATGCTCATACTTTTCATGTTCATACTTCTCAGTTGGCCAGCATTTTTGAAAATCCATTTTTTAATTGGTCTTGAGTAATATTCTAATTTTCTGAGAAATCAAATGTTTAGGTTTTCATTAGTTGTCAGTTATAATCAACATTAAAAGAAATAAACATTTGTCTGTGTGTAATGAATGAATATAATAAACAAGTTTCACTTTTTGAATGGAATTACTGAAATGAACTTTTTCATGGTATTCTAATGTTTAGGAATGGAGCCGATCCAGTATCCGTATTGGCCTCTGATAAAAGCATAATTTACATATCGGATTTTTCCGATCTAACCTGCCGATATTTCTGATCCATCATGCAGGTCTGTCTCTGGTGAAACTCATGTGATTCCCTGCCAGCTGCTCTGCACGTTGGCTTCAAACTATGGAATGGATTTCCTGAATGGAGGTGTGATAAGACCCGCTTCACATTCAGGAAATCCATTTCATAGTTTGCAGCCAGCTACAACGTGCAGTAGCACTGTGGCTAACAGCTAGCTAACTTTTCACCAAAACATGTCTGCTGCGTGGAAGTATTTTACACTAAACACTGCAAGACAGCAAAGTGTAATGTCTGCAGAGCCATAGCGCCACATTAAACTGCGATAAAACAAATTTTACATTGGACATTCGAGCTCTGGGGCTTCAGCGGTCTGCTCCTCTCGCTGAACCTGTAAAAGGCAACCTGACCCTGGCCAGCCGAGTCTAATCTGACCCGCTCAGTCTGCCCGTCTCGGAGGAGGGGCAGACTGAGCGCAGCTGACCGAAATCAGAGCGCCTGCTTCGAACTGAACAAGAACAGTGCAGTGCCCCTCTGAAGCCACGGAGCTCGAATGTTCACAGAGAAGTTGCTTAACTTCATTGTAATTAATGAGCAACAGCTATCAGCTGTAGAAATCGAAGGATTTCACAGCTTGATACTTGCAGCCAAGATATGGTTTACCCTCCAGGATATACTTTTCAGTACAACAGTAGACAATTATATAAAAAAAAAAAAATTAAATAAAAAAAAATCACATCTGAAAAAAAAAAAAAAAACGAAATAAAAACAGCTACATTAAAAAGCAATGTAAATACTAAAAACAGGAACATGTCTGTATTGGTTTATGCCATGAACTTAGCAGATGTTTAAAGCCATTTACTTGTTTATTTTTAATTTAATAAATTTAAAATAAACAAAATAAAACCACCAAAAAGGAAAAAAAAAACATTGAATGAAAAGAGTTCAGAAAATAAATAAATAAATTAAAAAAATAAATAAATAAATTAAAAAAAAAAACATGTTTTGTGTTAGCAGGATTTAATTCCAACTTTACCCAACATTAATAAAACTTCAAGTTGCCGTTTTGGACATGCATGCATATACAGTATGTGTACACATTGTACTTGAGAGGAGATTATTACAGCCACATATAAAATCAATGATGATAATATTGGAAAGGTATCGTATTGGATGATATCCAGATTTAGGAATCAGATCTGAAGTAATTTATTTTAACATTATTCCGCAGTTGGATGCATTAACATGTTTTGCTTTCTTTGCTTTTTGCAGGTCAGCAGAACCAGCCACCTCAGGACTACACTAAAGCCTGGGAGGAGTATTACAAGAAACAAGGTTAGTACTCAAGAAATTAAACTCATCTTTTCTTATTTTTGTTGCGAGCATTTAAGTAACATATATATATATATTTTTAATTCAAACACTACATTGTACATCCGAGTGGAATAATTTCCTTTTAATTAGCTGCTTTTTAGTGCATTTGATCTGATAGAGGTTGGGAAGCTACAGTGACATTTGTTGATAATTGAGACAAAGCTTTGACAGAAATGTGTATATACAGTATATCATGATTTATCTTATACACATCGAGATATTAATTTAGGTCCATATTGCCTTACTTCCTTTTAAAATACATGTTTACGGGTGGTTGGCTTCACTCGCAGCCCTCTATGGTAGAGTTGCTGTTTTAACAACCACCCAATAAAAAAGCAAAAGGTTTCTGACTCGCAACCCAAAGCGATGGGTGGTGGGTTCGTTCCCCTTTTCACAGTGTCTCCTGTCTCTAATTTTGTTTGATCCTCTAATAGTTTAACGTGGAGTTTGTCCATTTTGGATTAGAAAGTTGCTACGTTAAGATGAGTCCTGTTTGATTTTTCAGAGGTGTTCTCTTGTTTGGCTCAAGATTAAAATCAGTCTTTAATGGCTCTCACTTTAGTCTCTATGGGACTGAATACTGAGGGTTATCACAGCTGTTTCTACACCAGAAAAGCAGAACGGAGTATGAGTTTTTCTTTGTTTATGTTTGAATTTTTATGTGCATTATCTATGATAAAAAATAATTTAATAATTTGCATCATTCACAGCCAAAATTGTGATAAGGGAGTAAAAACAGCTGTTTTGCTTTGTTGCCAACAGTTGAGTCTAGAGATGCACGACAAAGGATTTTTGGCTGATATGCCGATATGTTAAAACTTATTTGGCCAATAAACAATACCAATATTCTATATACGTTCCTTTGTTGGAACATAGCCTCTTATTTAGGTTTATTTGCTACAAAAATTGTGTAACAGCTGGTGACGTATATTCAGTAACAGCCATATGATTTGCATAGCACTTTCACGTGTATTAAATGAAAAGTGTTAAATGTTATTTATTAGCATTAGTCACCTGTGATGCTGTTTCACTTGTAGCTGCACTCCTGTGCATGAAGGACAGACTTTAAGTTCAAAGTTTTTGCCTACATATTGTGCTGTAAGACTAATCATGCTAACGGGACTAGCACGACGTCCAAATGTCTGTGGTAAAACTCAACAAACAAGTCGTGCTATCAGCTATTAGCTTCTCAATGACGTCAGTAATGACGGCTCGTAACTCTGGTAACGTTATGTCTGAAAAATATCTCCGACTGGGGACGATGTGACATTGTTGCGTTGTTCATCACGTTGTGCTGCCGCTGCAGGCAAAAACAGCGCCTTTTATATCAGTGACTTATTTTAATGAAATGGCCGATGTCCGATATCGAACTTTTAACGTTTATATCGGCCGAAACCTTGCTGATATCGTGCATCCCTAGTTGAGTCAATTGTTTACATTTAATCACAACAATGTGCACTTCAGACAGTCCTTGGTGCGTGGCAGATTTTAGTTGATAAAATAATCAGGATGTAAACAGAATCAGGGAGAAACGATGAAATTTGAGATGCTGGGTTGAAGGAGATAATGTTCCCACAATTAACTCCCAGGTGTCAATCAACACTCAGCATTGATTTGATTGCAAAGTCTGAACTTGGACTTTCCTTGATCAGATGATTTGGCCTAGTCACACCTTCCTTAGGGTTTGTTAGTTCCAATAATGATGCAGTCCCAGTTTAGAAGCGACATACCTTTTTATTTCTCAGTCGTATCGATTGTTTTCAACTCGTTGGCTTTACCAACTATTTGTTCTCGGGGTGTTTTGACTCTGCAGGCCAGGCTGCGCCTCAGCCCGCACCAGCTGCTGCAGCACCAGCCGCGCAGCCGGGAGGCCAGCCAGACTACAGCGCCGCCTGGGCCGAGTACTACCGGCAGCAGGCTGCTTACTACGGCACAGCTAACCCTCAGGCCATGGGTGGAGCGCCTCAAGCCCCTCAGGTACACCCCCTTTAAGAATCTGCTCGTTATATTCACTTACACCACCGTTTTTGTGTCATAACCTTCCTTTCTCAGGGTTTTTACAGGGATCCAGTGACACGCACATCCTCAAAAACTTAACCAAACTACTCTTTTCCCCTTTTTTTAGCTTTTTATTTTGGGAAGCTGAGTCCACTGTTTCTGCTGTTAACATGCAATGTATCTTCTATGTATTTCCTCTGCACAGGGCCAGTAATGTGAAGTGGACATAAAGTAAATGCTACATTGTCGAAACAAAATCCTTTGTTAAATGTTTGGATGCTGACGCCTTGATGAAGATCTTAAATTTCCTTGGTTTGAAAGTGTTTCACATAGATGGCAGATTACCCGGCGAACACGTCCTCTCTGATTTATTTCTTCTGTTTTTTGTTGTTTTTTTTGTTTGTTTTTTTTTTCTTGTAAATGCTATGTTTTTAGTGAGGTAATTATACATATGGTCATTCCAGCCCTGTATCTACATTAAATGTGGTTAGAACTCATGTTTAATAAACTGTAGACATTACAATGTAAATCATCTCAGTTTTAAAAATGCTATTGCCTGTTGTGTTTTTGCAATAAAACAAACTGAAACCTCCTGTGTTGGTAAGTTGAGGTGGTCCAATCCAAACAAGTTTAAATCAATGTTGTTGTTTTTTTTTTTTTTAACCTTTTTGGGGAGGAGTTTGAAAAGTTGGTTGTGTGGGTTGAATTGTCGTAAAAATGTTGACAGAAGTTGTGCTGTCCTGTCTCTCTCCAACTGTTCATAAGGCTCTTAGACATATGTGCGTGCGGCGTTCCAGAACGGTTCAAATGTCCTCGCTGATAGATGGTTTTCTTTGACGCTTCCTGTTTTCTCTGACATTGCTGATTGTAGCAGTAGACAACATTTGAGGTATCTGTACCGTATCACGCATTAACTGTTGCTGTGGCTCTCTGCTTTTCGCCTGGTTTGCAGACATTGTCGAGCTAGTGTGCACTGTATTTTCTTTGCATTGATAGTCACTTCCTCCTCCACAGGCAAGTTTAGAAAAAGTGGTAAGCGGGTATTTTTGAACTTGTACCTCAGAAAATGTGGTTTCAAGAACTGTTGCATATTTTAGTGCTCTCTACATTTGTTGTGCTGTTCTTTTTCCAGGGCAGTCAGGTAACTTGCCACTGTTCGATAAAAGAAAAATGTATTTGAAACACTTGCCCCTGTCCAATTTGTGTATAATTTTTATTTATGATGTTTTTTTTTTTACATATAAAAACATTGCAAAAGTCGTTGTTGCTGTGCCCATTCTGTTAGTGTTTATCCCATTGGAAAACGTAGATTTCGTAGGGGCGGGGGTGGCTAAGCAGCCTCTTCATCCATCACTTGAGCCCTCCTGTAATGTAAGTACAAAACTGAAAAGTACACGTCGTGTGATGCTTATAAACTGCAAAAATGTAGTATTTTGTCAGAAATTGCAATCTTCCCCCATTTTTTCTTTTAGGTAAGTATGAATATGTTCTGAGGAGAGGCGTATTTGAGACATGAATTCTTGTACCACGTTTCTGAGACTTGTCACATTGCATTCGATTGTGTTGGTAGCATTTCAGGGCTGGTTTACTGAACTTCGGGGTTTTGAATGTCATATTGTTTCACTGCTGGTAGAATTGTTTTAGGGATCTGGTTGTCTGCGTTCCCAATATCTGCTCTGATTGCCATTGTTAGCTCATGTTTAATTAAAAAAAAACAACTATTTCATGCAATATTTTGATTGGAAAAGTCAACGTGTTTAATGCCAGTGTAGCATGCTTAGGTTTTTTTTGTTATATACGTGACCCATATAAGCATGTGGAATGCTGGTTGTAGACGTGTTTTTTCTGACGGGGTTAAATGTCGACAGGCTGTACATGAACATCAGAACGATATTTGACTGCATTGTTCACTGATGGCAAACAGTACGATATATCTGATCTTTGCAGTGTCATCCCAGACCTTGCACCTTAGGTTCTGCTGCAATAACACAGGTAAGCGAAACCTAAGGAAACAAGTGTTATATTTTGTCCGGTGATATGACTTACATACATGCAAAGAAATGCTTACCTGTGTTCACATGCTTCAATGCATTTATGCTTGGTAGTAAAATGTCCAGGATTTTTACACGAGCAGTCCCGTTTTGGTATGATTTCCTTTGTATATCGAACTGCATGATGAGCTGTATCACTTATCTGATGGTCTTATCCTTAAAAGTGATTTTGCTTCTCAAAAAGTTGCATAAATGTAAATTGTATGTGCGTACTTTTTGATAAAGGGTTTTCTGGTAAGTCTTAGCAACTGATGCTTTAGGTTGACACTGATGAAATGAACTGCATGCTCTGCAAACCTGTTGCCAGAAGTTAGCAATGTGCTCAAATGTTAAGTGAAGCAAAACAAAAGTGAAACATTTCCTTTGCCGTATTTTGCTGTGGTGTGAATCTGCCCTGGAATGTGGTGCAGATGTGCTATTGAAACGCTGCTTCTCGCTCACAGTGTTGGAGGATGCCGCAGGCTTAGATCGTAAAATCAGGCTGTCTCGTAGTTTGTCCCCTCTTCCCCACAAAAAGGAGGAATCCTTTGAGTCTTTCCCGCTGCTGAACATAACCGTTCAAGAGCTCCACTGATAAGGTAAAGCAGCAATGAAATTTAAAACCTGTGATTGCAAAGTGTTGGTGCGTTAAATCTTGTGATGCCATAGAGTCCGTAGAGCTGACGGTTGTTTCTGAATGCCTTTTTTTTTAAACTTGAGCAAATTAAAAGTTGGACGAGAGCAGAAACTGATGCAGTTTTAACCGAAAGCAAACATGGAGGTTATCAGTTTTTAAAAACACTTCACTGTGGTGAAAAAAGGTTTTCTTTTGATTGAAGCTGTTCGTTGTACACGTGAGGTGCTGTAGAGGAAAGGAGCGTACCTTAGAGGTAAACAAGGTTTCATGTGCTGTATATTACATCTATTGTTTTGTTTTTTTGTTTTTCAATTGACTTCTCACTATTGAAATGTTGCCATGTTCATCAATAAAGGTTGTTACAAAGCTGGCTTGTCTCAAGAGTTGTGCTTTGCAGAAATAAAAACTCATTTCAAGTTTGAATGTGTTTATTTGATACAACACAAAGTCAGACTCCAAAACCATACATAAAGCTTTCTGTGCCCCGAAGTAATCAATCTAAATGTAGTCTGATTATGTTTAGGTTTAATTGGCAAATCTTTAAACTTCTAGGCTCCCTTAATAATTAGCATTAATTAACATGGATATATGGCCCGGTTTGACCCCAAGGACCAGACCATTTAAAACCTCCAACTCAGAACTCTTCCAAAGCATAAACCATAAATTGTCTTCATTAAAAAAGTGACAGCTTTTCTTTAGGAGACTCCTAAAGATGCGTTCAAATGGCAGATTCCACACATTTTCCTCTTTAGCATTACAGTTGGGACAAAATGACAACAGCTTTACGTTCGTGTAGTTCGTTGTGCATGTTCTCTACATGGCAGTGGTTGAACAGATAACTACAGCATGTTTCAAAACACATTCAGAGACGAGCATGGCTTGAATAATTTCCATTGACAAATCTGTTGCAGGACTAAGTACATCGAAAGCTTCTTTCATGTGCTGAGCGTCTTTATTGCTTTTCAAGTATCTTCATACAACACTGAAGCTCGTCTTCTCTGTTTATTCCTGTGCACATATTTATGCTGCATTGCTGACGTTTCGTAAGACGTGGTTAAATCTAACAGCCTACTTTAAGTTTGAAGCTTCAACAGACAAGTGCGTCTACAAAACAAACCCTGCATCATTTACAATTAAATAAATAGGATAAATACCTTTTAGTGTCTCTCAGTCCTCAACTGCGATTAAGTTGCCCTTCACTAGAGCGGAGAACCCATCGTCGGGTTTAAGTCACAAATATTATTGCTGATATGTTTACTATGGCACTGTGGAAGGGGGTGGGGAGACGCGTTTGAAGGCAGGTGGTTTGTGCAGTTTACCTGAATCCACAAAGCACAGCAGCATAATGGCAGGTGTGAGTGGATTTGACAGTTTACATACGTTTCGAGAGAGTCCAGACAAATGAGCGATATGCCTTTTTTTTTTTTCTTTGGTCCGATGGTTGCTGTGAAATGACCACAGAGCGCGTCGTCCTACTGCACTTGTGCCTCCAGCAGGGCGCTGGGGACTAGCTGCACCTGCGCGGCGTTGCAGCCGTTGGGAGGCCGAGGGAAGTCGGCTCCCATGTAGGCCAGCAGCAGCTCAGAGCGCCGGTACAGCAGGTGGAGCATGTCCTCCGCCAGACTATCCACTGAGGAGTAACGCACTTTGTCCAGGTCAAAAACGTCCTTCAGGAAGTGGAGCACCTGGTCCTGCAGGAAAGATGAGATAATGAGCATGAACTAGGTTGATTATGCTGCAAAACAGACGTATTCAGAAGGACATGTTGTCAGGTCTCCTGTAAATGAGTCACTGAGGTTCAATGGGACTAATGAGTTTAAATGAAGGTTGAATAAATGAAAAAAGATGCTCAACCTCCACAGTCTGTAAAATGTACAGTACAAGAATGGGATTACAGGAACAAACTGTTCATTCAACCTTTATTTATACAGGTTAATCCCAGTGAACCCCGGGGACTCGTTTACAAGAGAGCTGAAATTTTTAATACATTCATGTAAACAATGACTCGATTCACCATTTAGTCATGTAGTTCCTCAGGGTACAGTGCTTGGCTGGATGTAGTTTCTATATTTTTCCATTAAGTAAATTTAATAAAACTGCACGGGATAAATGTTTGTTTGCTGATGATAATTCTATTTACCGGAACACATGAAACCTGATGAGCCTGAAAACCTTTGGCACACAAGGCCTCTGTCCGTGCAACACTACAAATATTTATTCGGTATATACAAATCTTTTCTCTATGCTGACTGATGCCTGCTACAGCTAGCTATAGCTAACAGCAAACAAGAGACAAGGCAGGCAACACGTCTGCTTTAAGAAATATCACGGCTGCATTAGTCCTGTGGTTTCAATGTCTCAGCTGTCTGTGAGAAATTAAACCACGAGAGCTGTACAACTCCACTCGTTTCAGAAATCACGAGTTCGAAGCGGCTCAACCAAACAAATCAAGACTCAAGTGGTCCAGATGAGTCATTTCTTTTCCCCCCCCACACTGGGAGAGCCCCTTATGTTGATTTTCTAACCTTAAAAAAGCAGCAGAAGTCGTGCAGGGAGCTCTTTGGTCCCAGGAAGCCCCAGGCCAGAACGGGGCTGATCTGTTCACACACAGCGTAGAGGTGGGCGACGAAGCCATCGGGCACCTGGAAGGATGAAGATAAGATAACTGACACTGATCACTCACAGTACTGTTCTAAAGAAACCAACAAACCTTCATGTGCTGCCTCTTCTGCTTCAGCACAGACCAACAGCTTGATGCCACCGCCTGTGACACAAACAAGGCTCAGTACAAATACAAAAGAAATGGACAACACATCTGCAAAACGTGGTTATAATTTAGTTTACGCTTGTTTTACTCACCGTCTCCTTGAAGGAGCTGTTGAGCCAGCGGTTGTTGACGACGTTCTGGATGGAGACCGGAGGATTCTCCAGGTCCTCGAAGGAGTCCATCAGGATAAAGTCCAGAACGACGTCATAGAAGTTCAAATGCCTAACCTGCATCGAGTATCAAACACGTGTTTAAAGATCATTAACGAAAGGCACAACTTAACTGTTTAAAATAATGTACAGTATATAAATCAAAACATCAAAGTTCATGCTCAATCATCCAGGTACAAAATCCAATAATGGTCATATCGTGTATACAATTCAAACTAACCCCTCGTGAAACCAGCTCCATCTCCGTGTCCTCCCAATGCTCCGTGTGCTCCAGGAAGTAGATCAACTCCTCAAACACTTCCTCAAATCTCTTTGGACTCTGGGAAATAAACATTTAAAACCTCAGAAACCAACGCCACGTGAAATTATTGTACTCACTAGCCACAACTTCAGACTTACTTTGTGAGCTTTAACGATGATGGAAGACAGGATTCTCTTTCCCGTGTCGGCCAGAAACATTCTGGTCGCCCTGTCGCGCAAAACCAGCTGCAGACAAAATAACATTTGACGAGAACTGATCTAAAGTGGGAAACCTGGTTCAGTGTTTGAATGAGAGTGCACCTGAGAAGCCTGCCGAACACAGTGCAGCTTAGCCAGGAAGTCCAAGTCGCTGTGACAGCCCAGAATCTCTGTCCTGAAAGAAGAAGTTTCACATCCAGCTCCCAACTCATGAACATTAGTCAAACACTTAACTCCTTTTCACAAACTTTAAATTAGTTTTTTGGCGTTCCTACTTTATGAAGCTAAAGATTAAATATTTCATAGCTTTTTGCGCTCAGGCTAAATTTTATGACAGAATGCACCAAATTGACGTTAAAACAACCCAAAATATCAGGTCTCGTCTGGATATCGTTACTGCGTTTGCACTTTTAGCACCTTGACAAAGTTCATACCCAGCCTCGTTAATGTACAGTTGAGTTTCTGGTATTTACCGAAGCACCCTGCAGGAGATGTTGCCCTCTTCGGCCATGTGCAGCGCCTCCTCGTACATGGGGTGATGTCCCAGAGCGAAGGCGCTCCTCAGCTCCGACAGCTGAGGCTGAGGCAGAAACAAACACACCATGAGACCATGAGGGATGAGATTAAAACTTGAACAAAAAGAATGGTCGGGGCTTCATTAATACATTTTATGCCTCTTTGGGCCTTTAACACATTAAAATCTTGTTAATGTTTGCACAAATTCTTCAGTCTCACACATTTTTTTTTTTTGGTGGGGACGTTCCAGTTTTTAGTATTTTACATATCTTTATAATGTAGCTTGTTTTCGTTTCACTTTTATATAATTCTATTTACCTTTCATTTTATATGCTTTTTATTTGTCTGCTTTGTTAAAAATAGCTGTCTCTTGTGCATGAGTCTTCAAGGCTCATTAACCTTTTTAAATAAAGATTGAATGAATTTGTATTTGCTATTACAGATTATATATATATTTTTTAAATAATGCTTGAAAATGGAAAATCGACAAAAAGGTATGGTAATAACCATTTGACAGGGACAGATGTGAAAATGGAGGAGTACGGTTTCAGTGCGTCGTGATCACCACATTTTTCGCCGTATAAGTTGCACCTTTTTGCATAAAATTGTAAGTCCTGCGACTTGTACATTGAGGCAACTAATATACATTTTTCCCCATTTTTATAACCAATTTTGGCTGAGATCTGACTAATTCATTCTGACATGGAAAATATTGAACACTACCATTTTCAGCCACTAGAGGGCCGTCAACTAATATGGCAAGCCAAGTGTCTCATTGATGGGTAAAAGTGACATTAATGAGACACTTGGCTTGCCATACTAACCCACCTTCATCTCGCGCCTGAACTCCCGGAGCAAACATCAAATCAGCTGCATTTCGCTGCACCGCCCAGGTGAAATGCAGCTGATTCGACCATTAAAGTGCATTAATTAAGGAAAAAGTTCAGTTGAGACACACTTTTACTATAATGTTGAGCAAACAAATAATTGTTTTTAGGTGGTTATCTTGTTAAGCAAGTCCTGGAAACTGATTTTGCTCGTGGGTCGACTCGCGAGCCCCCAAGTTCCTGCTTTGTTTGGATTCTTGCCACGACTTCTGCAGACTCTGTTGAACATTGTTGTAGCATTCTCTTGTGTAACTCGAGTCCATCATAATGACAGAAAATCCACCGCACCACTTTGCGGGTCAAGGGTACCAGCAGCACCGGACACACAGCTCAGCCCCTCAGAGCCTTGAGTAAAGAGGATGAAGTGAGTTTTGGTCACTGCAGTGAGATCACGGCTATTTGAGTCAAACTCCTGCTGCGAACCAGACGTAAAGCCAACGTGTCAGACGGCTTCAGATAAGATGCTTAAGAGTCGTCGTTGCACCAAGTCTCAACATCATGTCATCCTTTAGACTTGTAAAAAATAAAATGAACTTTTAACATCTAAAGTGTTTAAAAAAATGTTTCACACAATTTAAAACAACTCATTTCTGTAAATTTATGTGAATTCTGCTCAGTGAAATAAACCAAATATGCCGATTTCTTACCAAACGTATTATTCATATACAGGTGGTCCCCGAGTTACGAACGGGTTCCAGACCTAAGAACCGTTCGTAGGTCGATTCTGCCGTAACTCGGAGCCGAACCGCGCCGAA
>JARVLU010001586.1:28474324-28487046 GCA_031762415.1 Simpsonichthys santanae
CCACTTCCTGTGGACATTTACTATTTTATTCACTGCCTGCCTGCTTCTTGCAGACTGTGAGAAATAACCACGGCTGTGTTCATTTGTGAGATTGATGGCTGAGTGAGCGTTGGTGCAGTGCACCATTTGAAAAGCCAGAAATGGCTTTTTGTAGCTCCCTGTGGGCTCTTGTGTTACAATCAATGCCTGCTCTTTCCTCTTTCTCTTCTGACACGTCTGTCTTTTTACTTCTTAACATTCCCTTTGTTATTCTTCAAATCTGACTCTTTTGTTGTTTATTGTTGTAGTGGATGTTTAAATTGTTGATTGATTTATTTATTTATTTTTGGTCAGTTAAATTAGATCTCTAGTAAAATAAGTCCCTGTATTTATTCCTGGTCCTTTACCTTTCCTTCTTTCTGAATCTAATAATGTGTTTGCAAACACTAGAGCCTTCTCTGGATACGAGTCAGAATGGGTAAAGATGCGAGTCGGAAGTTGCTATCTAAATAATAATCCAAAAATAGAAGGATCTGAGTCACGCAGCTGCAGGAGGAGGAACATTTCCAGAAACTTTGGCCCTGATGTCTGCTTGTGTGAGCGCTGCTCCTCTCAGTTACTGTCAGGTCATCGTTCAGGGTTGCCTAAGGATTGGAACCCTTCACTCCTTATTCACCCTCTACTCCTTTTAATTTGGTCCATTTTATGTCAATTAAGTTCCCTTCTCTTCCATTAATCTAGCGTCCTTTAACTCTCAGACACATGAACTGTTTTCTTGCGCTGTAAATGGTGATCCCACTCCACAAGTCAGTTAAGGAATATGCTCGATTAATTAAAAAAAGCATCGATAGCGTTTTGAATAAATGCGAAACGTAAACTGCATTTTTTCCCTTGTGCAACTTCTGTGAATTTATTGGCAAAAACTGGGCTAGTGCCAAACGATCACAGTATGAATAATGTCATTTTAAAACATAAAAAAAGTTTTTACTTTTAACAATCCAGACATACATTTTCATGTTTTTTGTATACATCATGACACAATATTAATTATATATACATATTGAATATTTTCATTCATTCCTTAAAAGCAGATCTGTGGCTAAATATAAAATATTTATTCTTCCTTGTCTTCGCAGTCCGCCTTTGACGCAGTTTTTCCTTGAATGTGGCGGCATGATACGAACAGACAAGAAGCCTGCTCTCTGCAAAAGCTACCAGAAGCTGGTGTCAGAGCTGTGGCACAAGAACAGGTCGGCATCTCCCCGCTCTGTTTTATTCTGAATTAGTTTTTAAAACGCATGAACTCGTGGGCACGTCGAGCCATCTGCTCACCAGACACTAGACGTCACTTTTAATACTGCTGCACCCTGAAATGATAAACACAGGGAGATGGTTGCTGCTCAGGAAGCTGTTTTTGTAAAAGCAATTTTAAATGTCTCTTTTCACAATAAATCACATGTGACCGCAGTTTCAGTTTCCTAAATGCAGGCTTTCCCCCCCTCACATTGCAGACCCTCCTATGTGGTTCCAACCAACTTGTTCCAGGGAATCAAATCTGTAAACCCAATGTTTAGAGGGTATTCTCAGCAGGTGAGCAGTTCTTTTTCATCTTTTAAATAAATGTTAGTTAGCCGTCTCTCTCTGAGGTGGACACTTTCATCAGTGTGTTGTAAATCTCATAAAATGGTCAGCTGTTTTGACCTAAAATACCATTTTACTTTTACTAAACAGTAACATGAAGAATATTTGTATTACCGTATTTTTTGGACCATAACACGCACTTAAAATCCTTTAATTTTCTCAAAAGTCGACAGTGAGCCTTATAATCTGGTGCGCCTTATGTATTAATTCCGGTTGTACTCACTGACCTTGAACTGGTTTTATATGGTCATTATGAATGGGATGAATAAAGTTTGACTTATCTGTTTTGTTTCACTTAATACGCCGTATGTATGAAAACAGACCTGTTCATTGATATTGCGCCTTATACCATATTTTCTGCCGTAAATTTCGCACCGCCCTATAAGTCGCGTCAGTCCAAATATGTCTAATAAAGTAGAAAAATCCACTGACAACCTGGAAATGTAGATGTGTTGTGCCAAAAATCAATTGGCGACCAAATGGCGGCCGCGGGAGTGCGCACAGGAGGACTTTAACAAGAATTTAACAAGATTAACACTCAAAAACAATTATTTATTTGTTCGAAATTATAGCAAAGATGTGTCTCAGTCTAACTTTCCCTTAATAAATGCACTTTGATGGTCAAGTCAGCTGCATTTTCAAGATTCGATACGCGGAAACATGAACGTGCAGAAGGCTACTTGTTGTCGTTTATTTGAAATTTAATAAGGTTAACACCTAAAACAATTATTAGTTTGCTTGACTTTATAGTAAAGGTTTGGCTCAGTTGAACTTTTACTTAATAAATGCACTTTGACGGTCAAATCAGCTGCATTTCTCCAGGTCAGCGCAGCGAAATGAAGCTAATTTGACGTTTACTCCACGCAGACGAAGGTGGCAGGCTGTGGCAAGCCGATTGTGTCATCAATAGTCACTTTTACCTATTACAGTACATGACACAATGGCATGCCGTATTGCTCGGCTGAAAATGGTAGTGTTCAATATTTTCAGAATGAATGAAAACGGTCATATCTCAGCCAAAAACTGGTTATTGAATACCATTTTTTTTTTTAAATCTATAAATACGTTGCTTCGGTGTATAAATCGCTGCTGCAAATTATGCAAAAAAAAAAAAAAAAAGTGACCTATAGGGCAAAAAATGTGGTAATCCAAAAAATATGATAGTATGTTTGTTTCAAATATGTGTATATCTTATAGGGAATTTACTAAAGGGTTAACATTAGTTTAAGATCCACCTTCATCTTTCTTTTCCCCTCACTGTAACTCATTCGCTGCAATCAGAATCCTTTTGAAGAGCAAGACAAGTTACTAATTCAGAGATCTTTACTTTTGTGCACACAATTCCACAAATTACGGCTAAAGGGCAATTATTTGATTTGACCCAAGGTGGTTTTTGAAAGCAAGTGTTTCTGCATAGCTGACATAAAGGATTTTAAACGATGTTCAATTAAATCGCTTTTTGGTGGGGGCAGTGAAGGAAAGAGAGCATTTTGTTGGGCTAAAGACGGTGAAGAGTGAGTTTTTTTTTTCTTTTTTCCCTGCGGCTTGCTCAAGTTTGTTTAAAGGGGTTAGGTAAGGAATATTCATTTGTCACGCCACGCTGAGCTGCACAGCCTTGAATGTAGCTACTATGAATAAAGATGACGCTCCAGCTCCCAAGAGAGGAAAGCTAATGTGGTTTGAAGAAGGAGATTGGATTTCTGAGGTTTGTTAGGTTTAATTACATTTTCACCAGTGTTTGGTTTTTGGCATCCAGAATTGACCTGAGCAAGGAGAAGTGTTTTTTGTTTGCTGTTTGATAAAGTATGGGGAAGCTTTACTGTGATGATTAGGAAATACAGTATAGCTTTATTTTGTTTTCTTTTTGTTTTATTCTGGAAGTGAGACTACAATAAAGACAAAAACTCCATATTTAATGTAGAAATAACCGGCAGCATCATCTAACATTTTGTGTTTTAATCCCAACTGGACCATTAGGACTCCCAGGAGTTCCTGCGCTGCTTAATGGATCAGCTTCATGAGGAGCTGAAAGAGCCGATGCCAGAGCCTTACGACCAGTCCAGCTGCATCAACATGGATGACAGCCCCGAGGAGGACAGCCACAGCCAGTCGGACAACGACTTCCAGTCCTGTGAGTCCTGCGGCAGCAGCGAGAGGGCCGATAACGACGTGCAGGCTGGGTCTGTGCTGATGGACATCACCAACGAGGCAGAGATGCTGATTCCTGAGCAGGATGAGATCCAGGCCAACAGGGAGTGGCAGAAGGAGAAGAACATGATAAATGATCTTTATCGCTCCGGGGTTAACGGTGTTAGCACCGGAGCAGACATCGACAAAGATGTTGACACCACCACAGAGACTACGCCCATTATCAGCAGCCAAGGAGCCATTAAAGTTCAAGGTAAAACATCAGGTGAGGATGTAAAAACGACGACCCTGGATGGCTCGCATTCATTCTCTGATTTTATTATTATTATTTTTATTTTTTATGCAAACCTGAACGATCTTTCCTCCTCTAGATTGTTTTTCAGAGATTCAAATGTCAAACCTCACAAGACCACAAAGTCCCGTCCCCTTGGAGGTACACATTCCCAAGATGTCCAGCAGCCCTCCTAAAGCTTCCAGCTGGCCAAGCCTGAATCCTGCACACAAGAAAGGTACAGACGTTTTGTCGTCACTAGTTGGATCTAATCTCTGACTCGATCAGACGTCGTACTCTTAGAAAGCTGGAAATCCTGTTTCTCTTTGTTGCGTGTTGTGTTGGACAAACTTTTCTCATGTCTCTACATCTCTGCCCCGACAGCAGTTGCCTCGTTCTCCCCTCCAAAGAACAAGCGTCAGAAGAAATATCACAGCATCATTTCAGATGTCTTCGACGGGACCATTGTCAGCTCAGTTCAGTGCCTCACCTGCGATCGGGTTAGTGTTCTTTGTTCGGTCCCAACGGCATTACACTTCTCTGAATCCTTACTGGGCTTATGGATAAACACAGGTTCACATCCTTAAAGTCTAATTTTATAAGAAGGGAAAAAAAGGGGTTTCTCAGCTCTGATGCTACATTTTAACTGCGATAACAAGCAGTTAACGTTCGGAGGGCAACAGACTTGTAACATCTTGAGGCTGTAAGATGAGATTCACTCAGACTGGGACAACAAACAGATTTTTTTAAAGGAAAACTCAAATGTGACCAGCTGCTGAAGCTTTGCTGTTCATGCTGTCAGGTGTCGGTGACCCTGGAGAACTTCCAGGATATCTCGCTGCCCATTCCGGGAAAGGAAGACCTGGCCAAACTCCACTCGTCCACACACCAGACCTCTCTGGTAAAAGCTGGTTCCTGTGGAGAAGCTTATGCGCCTCAAGGGTGGATAGCATTTGTCATGGAGTACATCAAAAGGTGCCTGTAAAACCTGCGCACTGGGTTCTTTCACTTTAAACTGTAAATATTTGCTGTTTTCTTTTAGATTTTTCTGCAAAGTTCATGTTTTCTTTTCTAGCTGGTTCTGGGGTCCGGTGGTCACACTACAAGACTGCCTCGCAGCTTTTTTTGCCAGAGATGAACTAAAGGGTAAAAGCACATGCGCAGAGGAACGTGCTTTTTATAATACAAACATGAAGACTGGTGTCTCATTACAGTACTTGTGCTCATTTCTTCTAGGAGATAACATGTATAGCTGTGAAAAGTGCAAAAAGTGAGTAATTTTGAAAGTCTTTGCTGGATTCAGTTCTGAGAATGATTTATGTCACCGTAACATAAATCTACATCGTCGTTCATCTTCTGTTTTCCCTTTAGGTTACGAAATGGAGTCAAATTTTGTAAAATGCAAAATTTGCCAGAGGTAGAGACCTTTTTGTTTAAACTTACTTCCTTACAAACGATGACAGTCGTCCCTTAAAATGACAGAATTAAATTCTCTCGGCTGCAGATTTTGTGTATTCACCTAAAGCGCTTCAGACACGAGCTGATGTTCTCCACCAAGATCAGCACCCACGTCTCGTTCCCGCTCGAGGGTCTGGACCTGCAGCCTTTTCTGGCCAAGGACAGCTCCGCCCAGACCACCAACTACGACCTGCTGTCCGTCATCTGTCACCACGGCACTGCCAGCAGTGAGTGGGCACGCTCACGCGCTTTTCTGCACCACACCGAGTCCTGCATGCATTCAGGAGCCTTCACATGAAGTTCACACATTGGATTTGTGAATACGGCTCTCACTCTCTGCGTCTCACCCCAGGTGGCCACTACATCGCGTACTGCAGGAACGACGTGAACAAGCTGTGGTACGAGTTCGACGACCAAAGCGTGACCGAGGTGTCTGAGTCCTGCGTCCAGAACGCCGAAGCCTACGTGCTCTTTTATAAGTAAGCCAGAGGCATTAGTTCTGTTGTAAACAACAACAGCTCAGTGTAAACTTTTAAATTTCAACGCCCCGCTTTGATCTTTTTGCATCCGATTAATCTGTTTGTGTCACAGGAAGAGCAATGAGGACGCAGTGAAGGAACGTAGGAGAGTGTCGGGGTTGTTCAACATGATGGAGCCCAGCCTTCTACAGTTCTACATCTCTCGCCAGTGGCTTAACAAGTTCAAAACATTTGCAGAGCCGGGGCCCATTTCCAACGACGACTTCCTGTGTGTGCATGGAGGTGTGTACGACTGAAACCTGTCCCGGGTCGGACTGTCCTTTTGCTGACTGTGTTCAAACAGTAGAACATTACTATATATGCACCGATGCTCATTTTAGTCAAAAATGTAGATTTTTGTGGCCTAAAACAAACTAAATAATCACATTTTCTAAATTTTTATTTAGCGTTATTTAATGTTTTAGAAGAAACAAAACAGAAAATAATATTTTAAATTATTTGGATGAATTTTAATCATTCTGGACTCAAGATAAGAAATTAAAGAGCCATTACGCCGACAACTGATGAGTAATACAGACGATTATAATTACACTCACGCAGCATTTAAGTGCCACTTAATCACAGGGTTCAATTTCTTATCTTGTCACAGTCTCTTCTGCTTCTTCACATGCACATTTTCCAACACTGGTGTCTCCCGAGACCATCTGTCAGCCTTTATTTCTTATAAATCCCAAGTCTTATAAGTTTTTAACCTTGTAAATTAAAAGCAAAGTAAAATAAAACATTCTCAACTAATATTTTTTTGTAGGAAATATTTAATATTAGGATAAAAGTTGAAAGAATTTTACTCAAGAGAGATAGACGTGAAAAGGTTGAAATTGTGACAAAGAACAAAACTTTTTGTTGTTTTGTCTTTTAAACCTTTGCAGGTTTACTACAAAACAAAATAAGTTTAAGAAATGACAAAATGAGATACGGGTACTTTTTTACATGTGACAAAGACGAGACTTGGGAGATACAGACAGAATATGTGTTTGCATAATTGTGTTGGAGAGGTCTTTAATGTGCCGTTTGAATGTAAAAACATGGAGTTGGTGCAGGAAATAAAAATCATTCATCATTTTAATTCACCTCGTGCAGAGTTTAAACCAAACGGGTAAATACCATATTTTCCGCCGTACAAGTTGCATCAGTCCAGAAATTTCTAATAGTGGGAAAAAAACATAAATAAGTCGCATCTATTATGCGTCACCGCTGACCACTCCGAAACGTGGCCTGTTGTGTCAAAAATTGATTGGCTGCCAAAATGGCGAGAGCGTGCGCGGTAGGACTTTTAACAAGAATTTAACAAGATTACCATTTTAAAACTATTATTTGTTTGCTGGAAATTATAGCAAAGGTGTGTTTCAGTTGAACTTTTCCTTAATAAATGCACTTTAATGGTCATATCAGCTGCATTTCGCCTGGGCGGTGCAGCGAAATGAAGCTGATTTCACGTTTGCTCCAGTAGTTCCGGAGCGAGATGAAGGTGGCTTTGTATGGCAAGCCAAGTGTCTCATTATTAGCCACTTGTACCTATTAATGAGACACTTGGCTTGCCATAAGGCTCGAGCGCCCTCTAGTGGCTGCACATGGTAGTGTTTATTTTTCATGTCAGAATGAATGAAATCGTCAGATCTCAGCCCAAAGCTGATTTATACATATGGGGGGAAAACATATACTGTATTAGCTCTTCGGTCTATAAAGTGGCATGACTTGCAAATTTATGCAAAAAAGTGCGACTTATACAGTGAAAAATATGGCAGTGGACTTTTCTGTCACATACCGGTACTGACCGCTTGTTTTTGGCCCCATGCCAGTAATTGGTTGTGAGCCGAATAA
Source organism: Simpsonichthys santanae (assembly GCA_031762415.1). Taxonomy (NCBI): domain Eukaryota; kingdom Metazoa; phylum Chordata; class Actinopteri; order Cyprinodontiformes; family Rivulidae; genus Simpsonichthys; species Simpsonichthys santanae. The sequence goes on from JARVLU010001586.1 coordinate 28,482,182, forward strand.
AATGAGAAACAAAATGAATGAAACTATTTAGTTTGATGGATAAAGTACATCAGAGTTAAATGCTATAATCATAAAATCTCACAGGTACAATCAGTTTATCCGAAACAGATATTTAAAATCTTAATTAGCTCTGAACACCTTACAGTAAAGTAAACTGATCATTAATAAAAAGCTCAAATGAACTTTTTATTTACGTGTAAACTTGTGAAATGGATTTCTTCATAGCTGTCACTTTTGGAAACGCCTCAGTGTCTTTCAAACGTGTTTCTTCAGGTGTGCCACCAAACAAAGCAGCATATGTGGATGACCTGGTGGTGATGCTGCCACAGAACGTGTGGGACCACCTGTACAGCAGGTACGTGCACTCCACCGGCTGCACGTCTTTTCAGATCCCCATTATGTCTTTTGCTTCGTGGACTATATTAATTCAGCGTTTGCCCTGCAGGTACGGAGGGGGACCTGCTGTCAACCACTTGTACGTTTGCCACACGTGCCAAACTGAAATAGAAAAGCTGGAAAAACGGCGCAAGTCAGAGCTGGACATGTTTGTCAGGGTGAGCATTTCCTTCCGTTTGACCTTAAACGGCCTTCCAGTGACCGCCCCAGAAAGGAAACTCCTGCAGCTGATGTGGACGATAATGTGTGTGTGTGCGCAGCGAGGACTAACGTGTGCATTTAGGCCATTTGTCTTCATCTGTTTTAAAGTTAATGCGCTGCATGTGTTGGCGCTCTGCACCCCGGCAGCAGACGATAAGAGTGAACCTGATCATGAATGGACTGAGACAGACGCAGCTGTTAGCGCCTGTTTGGCGTGCCAGCTCACACAATGGCCGCTCGCAGGAGAGATAAAGCGTTTTGTGTGCGAGCTAAAAGAAGACGACAAAGAGCAGAGACATCATTTCCCAGAAAAATAAATTTGGTGCAGTGAGATGTGAAGAGTGTCCTCCAATAAGAATAACTACCAGAAAGAATTAATTCAGTTCTCCCCTCTCCTCTCAATCATTTTATCCCCCTCCCCTCCCTACAATCTACCCACACTCCTCCCTGTCTCCCCCCCCCCCCCCCCTCTTGTCTCTATCGCTCACTCCTCCCCCACTTCCTGTCTCCCTCTCCTCCCGTCGCTTCTTCTCTGTAGCTGAACAAGGCGTTCCAGGAGGAGGAGTCTCCGGTGGTCATATACTGCATCAGCATGCAGTGGTTCCGTGAGTGGGAGGGCTTCGTCAAAGGAAAAGACAATGGTAAATGGACCCAAGTCTCCCACCTCCGTCTTGTTTAAATGTCTGGTTTAAAGGTTAAATGCATCCCAGCTGAGATGTAATTACATTTTAACTTGGGGGGGGAAATCACTTGTTTGATTGATCTGATCTGCTTCTAAATGATAATTTATACATTTTAAAATAGTTTGCATACATTACCTATTTAGAAACAAAACAAATGGATTTTCTTTTCCCATCTCTCTCAGTAGTTCTTCAAATAATTTTCCCCTCGAGTCAGATTTCTCTCCTGCAACTTCAAAATGATGTGTCACAATAGATCTCATTTCCTTGGCTTCCCCCTCTTTGCATTGTCATATCTATTTATAACGGCTCGCATCAGGAACGTCTGCAAACAGCTTTTCTGCTCCTCCAATCTTCGTTTCGATCCCTGCTGCAGACGAGGCGTTTCATGCTTTTGACATTTTTAACCTTGAGTCACTTAGGATTTCAATTATGTCTTAAAAAGATTAGCCGTACAAATTACAGCTGTATATATAAAAAAAATTGTCTTTTTTTTTTTTTTTTTTGTCTCCAAGATCCACCAGGACCTATTGATAACTCCAAGATAACAGTAAACAAGAATGGCCATTTTGTGCTCAAGCAAGGTACATAATCATATATGTTTGTTTTGATGCTAAATATATGTCCAAGTATTTGTTTATGGATTTTAAAAGTTTAAAATGAGTGAAATCGAGCTGATATGGGTGACATCCGTGTCAATGTGGCTTTGCTTGCACCATCCTTGTAGGCGCAGACTCGGGGCAGATCTCTGAAGAGACGTGGAACTTCCTCTACTCGATCTACGGCGGCGGGCCGCTGGTCACGGTCCGACCAAACGTCAGCCACCAGGAAGCAGAACCGTCGCAGTCGGAGGAGAAAATCGAGATGGAAACGCGCTCGGTTTAACGAAGCACTTGACAGAGAACAAACAAAAAGTCTTGGAAGGAGTAAAAAAAAAAAACAAGCCTTTTATTTTGCACTTGGTTTTTATTTTTATTCTAAAAGCATTCAATCAGTGGACCTCATCTTTACTGCTCTGCGACGGAGGGACTTTACCGTGTGTGAAAAGATTCATGTTGTACAAATCCGTATGAACGGCTCTTAAATTTCTGTTAGCACTGTAGGATTCACATGTCAGGTTTGTGTTACGGAAACATGCATTTAAATTTTGTGCAGCTAAAATAATTTCTTCTCAACGCCATATTTCCTTTCTCGACCAAATGAGCACGTTGTATGTCCACGCGTTGCTTATGTATATAAAAACAAAACGCCTTGCTGTAGATGTATGTTTCTTTTTCCTGTTGTATTGTCCACCAAACGGGAAGGAGAGCAAAATGTGACACTTGATATAAAAAAAAAGGTTATGAAGGGACTGTAATTGCTAAGTGGTCTCAGGAACGACTGTTGTGTTTTTTTCTTTTTGCACTGTTCACGCACCGAGCAAATTAGTTTGTATTTGAATGTATCAGTAGTTCAGGTCAGGATTCAGCACTTGATTATTTATCACAGAAAGAGTAATTTAATATGATGTCAATGAATTTTCTTTTTTGTAAAGAAGCGGCAGGCAGACTAATAAACGCATGCTTAGCACTCGAGCACAGATTAACACATGTAACTGCATGTAAAGGCAAAGATCTTCATGCACGTAATCCATATCTGTTTTCACTCAAATAAAACCTGTAATGAGCACCGTCAGCAGCCTAATCAATGAAAGGCATTATTTCTGTGTATGGGCATGGTGTTGGTGAACATCTGAAGCTATATTCCAAGTTTCTTTAGCCTTTAGGTGAGATGTAAGTTTATTTTTTTGCTGGCTGACACTATACTGATATATACTGATTTTGTGAATAAACAAGGATAAAAGAAACGTAATCTGTGTGCTTTCTATCACATAAGTGTGTATAAACAGTCCTGCATCCAGAGGGTTTGAGTGACGGGGGTAAACATGTAAAAAGGACAGTGTTGCTCTGCTCACACACCCTGAACTGCTCGACTGGACTGGATTGAAAACATGGCTGCGGCCGAGCGTGCAGCAGATTCACGGAAGTGAGGTACGTCTGACTCTCGAGCTTACAACCAAAAAAGCTGTTTAGAAATGCACCTACAGCTGGGTGTTTGTGGCAGGACAAGCGTCAAAGCTTGGATTCGGTAGCGCACCTGAAACGTGCGGGGTTGCGCTCCAAATACACGCGCAAAGTTATGCGCGGAACAATCGAGCTAGCCGCGGCTAGCCGCCGCCGCTACGCACGCTACTCCTACCTGCCTGCAGCTGAAATATAAACCTCGGCGGAAACACACGGTTCCCAGTCGTTCCCTACATCTGCGTGCTTAAATCACGTCTACATCAGTCGTGGAGCCAGCTAGCATGTGACCGGTGCCGGCGAAGTTATCAGAGGAGCCACGTTTATAGTCGACACGATTATTATCTGCAGGGAAAAACTACTCGACAAGAACTAGCTAAGGTAACATTAGCTAACTTGGCTAACTAAACATAACTAAAAGAGGTTAAACCACGACTTTGGGGAGGCACTTGAATCATGTAGGGCAATTTCTTATCTCTCTTCTGCCACAGTTTGCGCATTGGCTTCGCATTTGTTCATATTTATATATGTACGTCTCTGCGAGCTAGCGGTAAGTTAGTTAGCTAATGCTAGCCATGCTAACGGATGAAGTGAGGTCTCTGGAAGTTGGACCGTGCTAACGTTTAGCTTTCTTCTTTCTTTTTTTTTTTTTTTAGCCACTGAGCTCCACGGACCTGTCGTTTGGATTGAGAGTGCACTTTTAATCAATTTTAGTGTTTATTGTGCTAACCGGTCGCATTTGTGGCGCCTTGTAGTTTTCCGTGAGTTTGTTTGACAGCATCCTTTACGTCTGCCAACTTGTGCGATTAGCTGGGTTGTTTGGGATTTGAACGATCCCTGTCGGTACGTATCATCATTTCTTGATGCCAGTAGGCCCAGTAGGTGTTGAACTTAATGGGAGAACACATTTGGCTCCCACTCACTCAACTGGTTGCCCACAGTAATGTTCACATTTGGCTTTTTTAAGGTGTCTGTTTTTATGTATAACAGGGTTTGGCAGCCTTAACATGTGCACGTTATTTCTGTGAGATGCTCATTATATTGACAAGGCTTTCAAGTCAACACGTGTTTCCATTACTTGACAGCCAAACAATCCTTTAGAGAGGAACAGGAAGCGTGTTGTTAACCCCACATGTCAAGGTAACAACTTCATTTGGCCTTGACGCCTAAAAATTAGATGTGAACTGCCCTCCTGTCAGTTCAAGTTGATTATCAGCAGCCTTTTTAGGATTAGTTCCTGTACTTGTGTGTTAATAACAGTGCCATACTGTACTGTTAGGAAATAAATCAGGAGTGGAGTGGGTTATTTACAGTATAGTTTAAGAATGATCACTTTTTTTATCCAGTTGAAATACATGTAATACAAAAATCCACTTTTAAATATGATTTTTTTTCCTCCCACACCCCTTTTAGTGTGTATGCATACAATGCATGTAACTTTTGGGATTGAAGGTGTGGTTTCTAGCCTTTTTTTTTTTTTTTTTTTTTAATTAAAAAAAAATTATTTTTAACTAATTGTTGCAAATTA
>JARVLU010001586.1:28499881-28512390 GCA_031762415.1 Simpsonichthys santanae
TATAACCCAATTTTGGACTGAAATCTGACGATTTCATTCATTCTGACATGGAAAACATTTAACACTTCCATTTTCATCCACTAGAGGGCGCCCAACTAATGGCAAGCCAAGTGTCTCATTAATAGGTAAAACTGGCTATTAGTGAGACATTTGGCTTGCCATACAAAGCACCCTTCGTCTCGCTTAGGCCTGTCACAATAACAAATTTTGCTGGGCGATTGTCTCAGAAATTATTGCGATAAACGATAATATTGTTAGAAATTTGACAATGATTAGCAACTGTCAAATTTAAGAAGAAATGTTGGTTACATTTGTTTTGAGTGTAGTACCTTTTTTTGACCACTGGATGGCAGTTTAAGACAGTTTGAACTGAGGGATGGATAGTGAGGGAGCGAGCAGCGTGTCTCTTTAAGAAATATGGGAGGGAGACCTCTTGACGTGACGCGGGCTGTCTCCTTACTTGTTTTCGGCTCTCAAAATGGCGAATGCTCGGCGTCGTATGAGTTCTTTAGCATAGCATTTTCACACAAAGCTTTTAATTTAAAAAAAAAATCAAATAAGTCTCACCTTCTTTTTGCAGAGAAAAACAACGTTTTACACGAAGGTAAATGCAGCTGATTAGACCATTAAAGTGCATTTATTAAGAAAAGTTAAATTAGTCATCTTTTTAACTTGTTAAAAAAATATATACAGTATATATCTGTATGCCTCTCTTATGATTGTCTATTGTTGATTGTCAAAGGAAAATCTACTGTTGCTGTTGTCATCATTCTTTGGTGAAACCAGGTCTCTCTTGTAAATGAGTCCTCGAGGCTCAATGGGATTAACCTGCCTAAATAAATGTTGAATGAAAATTGAAACTCACCTTTGCTATAATTTCGAGCAAACAAATAATTGTTTTTAAGCATTATTCTTGTTAAAGTGCATATTCCCGCTGCCACCATTAGGCAGCCAATCGAATTTTGCCACAACACCGGCCCACGTTTTCAGGTTGTCAACAGTGATGCAAATCAACATATTTGTTTTTTTCCTCTTTATTATACATATTTGGACTTATACGACAAAGCGACGTGTACGGCGGCAAGTACAGTAGTCCTATTCTTCAGCAGGGAGAATAAAAACAAAACATGGTATCTAGATGGAAACATGGCGTGCAAGCCTTTTTCCATTGATCTGCCTTATTCATTACATTTGGATCTTTTCTTACTGCAGTTTCTGCAGCAAGGTTTTACTTTGATTATTTGGATTAGAAGGTGGAAAAATAATTTTCTCTGAGTTTAAAAAAAACAAAAACCCTCTTGATTATGTCTGTTGCTCTTCCTGTTTGTATTGTGCCGGCACATTTGCATTCTCCCAGACTCTGAATTTTAAAACGATTTTATTTGTCAGTCAAAGAAGTCGCTGTTTTACTCCCAGCGACGCGTCTCAAGTCACATCTGACAGCAAGCCTTTGTCGAAGTGAAGGATTCAGACTGCCAGTCTGTTCGTATGTTAGGATCCTTTCAGACGATGCACATTGTTTTTTTTTATGTTCAGTCTTTTGAAATGTCTTTCATTGTGTGTTGACAGATGATCAGGGGGAGGATTTGTCACCCAAATAAGCCTCACACGTTTAACCAGCTGTGGACAGTGGAAGAACAGGTTGGTAACTAATGTGTAAGAAAACATGCTTCATGATGAGGTAATATAAATTAATGTTTTTGTTAGGATTTGTAACAACTCTTTTTGCAGTGAAATAATAAAGTGTGGCTGTGCAGTAAAGGCGCCTGCATTATGCATTTGGTGCTTTAGACTGCAGTAACTTTTTTTATAGTTCTCTTTATTATGTGTTCGCTCTGCAGGGGCTGCTGCCAAGTCTTGCAACTCTTATAGTTTTATTTTAACATTTCAGCGTCAAAACAACATAAAAGGAAAAAAAAAAAAAAAACATCTGTGCAGAAATGTACTTAGTCTACCAGAGGTTCCCAAACGTTTCCATGCCATGGCCCCACAAACAGCATCAGCTTCTGGCTGAGCCCCCCCCCAATCACAAACACAAACAATGTTACAAAATATGTAAAGAAACATCAACTTTTAGAATGTTTTAACTTTTATTCACTATTCAATTAATTATTACAGCTGCTGAGCATAAAAAAGTTATTAACTAACATGTTTTAAACACTGAATTATATTCTCACTCAAGTGGCGCTGACATTTCGAAGGTTAAAAACACTTTGTTATGAGGGTCTGCAGACAGAGGACACATTTCGAGCAATCACGGCCATTTTTCTGTACGACTGTAAAGCTATACTTAATGTACGCTTCCTCATACCTTCGAATTGTAGCTGGCCATGAGTTGTTTGTTTGTTTGCAGCAGTTTCCACCACAGTGCGGCTGCTGGTCTGTTTCTTCAGTCTTTTTAAATAACTTCTTCATTTTGTCCATGCTATGCTAACTTGAAGAGTAAAGCAGCTTGATACGGTTGACTAATAATCAGAGATGAGCATGGTGAAAAATAGTTCCATTGAAAAATAGATCTGATTTTATTACAGCAATTTAAAACAATTAACATTTTAATAAAAAAATAAATATATATATTTTTTTTTCATTTGCTTTTTAAAAATCTTCTACTCTCCAGCTTTCTGTGGCCTCCCTAGCGCCCTCTGGTGGCCCCCCATGGGGCCGCGGCCCCCACTTTGAAAAACACTGGTGTAGATGTAAATTTACAGTGAGTGTAGTTTAACAGTGGAATTACAAATTACATGACGTTGCCCATAAGAATAGTTTTTCATGTTAGCCTTTAAAAACTGACACACACAGGAATAAACCAGAAAGCAAAATCTTGCTTGAAAGCCTGTGTGCAGCACAAAAGTCTCATCATTCTTACTCTTCTTCCTTGTCTGATTGGCTGTTACTGTTTTTTAATCTGAACTGAAACACAACCAGAGACGACGGTCTTGGTAGGGGTGGGTCTGAATGAGCGTAGCTTCCTGGTAGATTTGCTGCCAGAAAATTAAACAGTTGTTACAATCAAGTCGTAAAATCATTACTGATGTTACAAATCTTGCAGATTTTATAACTGAAATTTGTAACTTGTAGAAAATCTGAGCCGATCTGTTGATGCGTTTGATCACAGAGGTGTAAATGTTAATAAGTGCGGGACAGCTTAGAGGGAGGTGGTGTCTCGTCTCATCAGTGTTGATTAAAATGGTCCGCGGGAGTCGGAACATCTCTCTAAATGAGACGAAACAGAACACAGTTCTTCTTCTTTAAAAGCTGAGCTCAAAACCTGAGCTACTGCTCGGCTCCGATTTGAGATTTAGTTTTATTTAAATTTTTAACGTAACAAAAAAAATCACAAATTACGATCAAACACCGAGAAGCTATAGGCTCGTCAGTTTTGTTCTCATTCTAACATTTGAAACGACCACTCAAGAAAAAAAAAATTAGTTTTAATTTATTAAACAGTAAACAAGTTGGGCACCGTTTGTTTTTTCTTAATGTATGTTTTGTGTGTTTTGACAGAAAAAACTGGAGCAGCTTCTTCTTAAGTACCCACCTGAGGAGATCGAGTCCAAAAGATGGCAGAAAATTGCAGATGAGCTCGGCAATCGGACGGCCAAACAGGTTAAAATCATTAGTTATTCTAATTTTAAAAAGGGCACACGTGTCAAAGCCTTATTTGTAGCTCTCATTTTATTTGACCTAAAAAAATTTAAAAAAAGAAGCAGATGGAGCTTATTCGTGTGAAAAAGTTGACTGATTTGTATAATAACACTGACACCCCCTGCCAGTCTGCGGATGATAGAAGTGTGCGACCTCTAATTAAATCAAGCAGCTGTTTCTCCCACTGACATGATAAATGATGCCATTTTCCTTTAAAAACATCCCAGGTTGCCAGTAGAGTTCAAAAGTACTTCATCAAACTGACAAAAGCTGGTATTCCTGTGCCTGGAAGGACACCCAACCTCTGCATGTACACTAAAAAGGTAACTCACTTACTGGATTTCCTCACTTAAAGACCAGAGGTTTCATTGATTTCATCTTTTTTTTACAGATCTTTTTATTTGTACTATTTGCTGGACCCACTAAATACAGTCTCCTCTTTATTGCTTATTTCAAAAAACACTTTAAACTCATGTTAAACAGACTGAAAGCTACAGAGAAGCACACGATAAATAGACTATTTTATAATTCAGCAACCATTATTTCCAGACAGTTGTCGGGTGCACGATGATGAAAGAGCATTTTCTATTAACGGCTTGTTTTCAAAGCTACTGATCGTTCAGAGTCACGAGGCTTATCCTGACTCGTCTCTCATGTGACGGTGTTTCTGGCTGCTGTAGCTCAGTGGTTAAGTGCCGAAGCCTTGTAAAGCTGGGGCTGCTGGTTCGAGCCCAGGTTGCATCAGGAGATGCCTCCAGCGTAAAACAAATGGTCGTAATCTTTCATCTTTTACTCGATGTGGCAACACCTGCAGAGGGAGCAGCCGAAAGAAACTTACTTTGATCACATACAAAACAAAAATATGATACTTTGTGCAAAGCTGCTAGCAGTGAAAATGAATCTGATTCTATGGACGTCCTTCAGGCCTCCAGTAAGAAGCAGCACCACCTGAACAGGCACCTGTACCGACCCTCCACCTTCCTAACGTCGTACGAGCCTCCGGTCTTCATGGATGAAGATGACGAGCGCTCACCGTATTACAACATGCAGGACCCGTCAGCAGATGACTCGGTAAAACAGACTTTATTTGTTTATTTTTTACTCTACATTTATTGGCCATAATGATTTGGTGGCTCACCCTGTTTTCCACTTTTAACAATTTTTTTTGTATCCATGCTCATTTAATATAATTAAAAAAAAAAGGTTCAATACAGAAACAACTGGACTTTATTTGTAACAGGAAGACGTTTCGCGCTTCATCCGAAGAACTTTTTCAATTGTTTCTGTATTAAACCTTTTTTTATTTTATCATGTCCTGGATGACTGAGAATCTTCACCAGCATATTGCTATCCATGCTCATTTACCACAGTACAGCTGCTTCATTTAACTAAATACTGATTTTATTCTTTGCTCATGATATCACCCTGAAAATGAATTATACACTGTACAAAGCTTCTTTTATACTTGATTGAGCATTTTAGTGGCCCCCAGTCCTGATCCTTGTTGCCCCCAGTCCTGGTCCTTGTTGCCCCCAGTCCTGGTCCTTGTTGCCCCCAGTCCTGATCCTTGTTGCCCCCAGTCCTGATCCTTGTTGCCCCCAGTCCTGGTCCTTGTTGCCCCCAGTCCTGGTCCTTGTTGGCCACTCCTGCATGTTTTTGTTGTTTCCCTGGTCTTCAGCAGGTCTTCTTGTTCTGCAGAAACCTGTTCGCTGCTTGTTTATTCAAATCAAGTGTGATGAAACGAACATCTAAAGCAGGGGTGCCCAGTAAGTCGATCATGATCTACCGGTTAATCGCAAAGGCATTAAAAAAATAGACGTCACGTCAGCCGTCCTCACTAAGAAAGTTGTCACTTGATTGACACACAGCCCATTCTTTCAAATCAGGTCTTACAGTGGAGAGACACCCCACACCAATATATGAAATTATCTGTGTGAGAAGTTGCACATGCACTGAAGGCGGCTGTAGTCCATAGTAGTTCTGGACTAACAACAGTTATGATAAATATAACAACAGTTATAATAAATATCACAACAGTTATGATAAATATAACAACAGTTATAATAAATATCACAACAGTTATAATAAATATCACAACAGTTATAATAAATATCACAACAGTTATGATAAATGGAACAACAGTTATAATGAATATAACAACAGTTATGATAAATATAACAATGGTTATGATAAATATCACAACAGTTATGATAAATATAACAACAGTTGTGATAAATATAACAACAGTTATGATAAATGTAACAGTTATAGTTGTGATAAATATAACAACAGTTATAATAAATGGCAGTGTTTTTTGCTGCTCACCCTTTTTCAGCATTTAGGAGCAAAAACTAAAAAAATCCAGGCTCCAAAGAGACGTTGGTGTATTCACCAATTTGGAAGTAAATGATCTTGCAGACGCTGCATGTGCAATGAATGCAGATGAGCGTGGCATCAGGGTTGCCAGATAAATTTCAAATGTCTTCTTTACCCCCTCCTTTTCTGTGCACATGTTCAACAAACATAACACACACCTCATCTTAGAATATCTTTACTCAGCACATCAGACAGTTTAGGTTAAAATACTTTAATTTTAAAGCAATGATACTATAGTTCATAATTTCTTGTCTGGCAACCCAACTTACATAGAAACTACAGCGTTTTTATGTAAACCCACTCATTTTTTGTTTATTACCCCAATAAACCTTGAAAATATACTAACATTTCCAGAGGTTGTTCTTGTGTAAACAGGGCCTTATAGTAGGCAGATCACTTTGACTTGCTCATTTTAAAAGTAACTTGCATGATGAAAAAGTGTGGACACTCCTGATCTAAAACATGCAGGATAGTGGCCCTCAAAGACCAGGACTGACTACTTGATGTTCAGTTTCAGCTCTGTATGTTGTAATATGGATTTTAACACAATAGTTACATGTGCAACATTACGTACCATATGTTTTGGACTATGAGGCGCACTTAAAATCCTTGAATTTTCTCAAATCGGTGCACCTTGTGTATTAATTTTGTTTGTGCTTACTGACCTCTAACTGATTTTATGTGGTGCACGGCGCTCAAAAATCTGTCAGAATGAACTTATTTCACATAATGCGCCTTATAGTCCGAAAAATACGGTAGAAGCAAATATTTTTGTGCTACTTTAAGAAGAAAATTCTGTAAAAATTGTAAGAGAAAAGTCGCACTTTTTCCTGTGTTGCGTGTTATTTTATTTAAATCTATTCAAGCCTGAGCCATATTCCAGCAGCTGTCTCCTCTAATGGGTTTTCATTTACCAGCCCCTTCAGCTTCTCGTTGACGCTGCAGCATAAAAGGAAGCATGTCCTCATTTTAACTGCAGTTTGTGATGTTTTCTGAATCAGAGCAGGGCTCTGACAGGCTGCGCTTCTCTTTCCATTTGAACTGAGCAACTCCACTGTTTGGCGCTATCAACGCGCTGACATCCCCACCCTCACACACACACACACACACACACTTCTTTGATGCCATTAACCTTTAAGTAAAACTGTTTCCTGATTCCTTGCTGAGAACACAGATGGGTTTTCTCCATCATGGTGTTAATGGAATCCTCTTGCATCACCAGAACAGGGAAGAGTCAGAAAGGTGCTGCCAGCTTGTGCCACAATGTCTTACCTCACCAGGTTGTCATTTATTTGGACTTTTATTCTAAAATAATCATAATAAAAAAGGAAATTGTAGCAAAAGCAGATGTGACAGCAGCTTAGTAGAATTATACATCCTGCTCACAAGACCTAGATGTTTTAGCAGAGTATGTCGTTTCTGTTTGTCCCGTTGTTGTTTTCTCTGCTTGAGAAGAGGTCGATTAAGGTTGTTTTTATTTTTTACCTTTTCTTTTTTTTTTTTGCTGTAATCTGTTTTTGGTGCAAAGTTGCTGCTTAAACAGTAAAAAGGCACAGTGCTCTGCTGTTCTGTTAAACCGATCCATACCGGCTGCAGATTTCCTGTGTTAAAAGTGAGACCAAGTGTCACACTGAGATGTTTGAACTGTGCACGATACCCATCACTCTTAACTCCACTTTTCTGTTTGTTTGCGTTTGTCTTCCTGCAAACTCAGGATGAGGAGAGCGTTCCTGTGGAGCTGAGAAACTTACCAGAGTACAAAGAGCTTCTGGAGCTGAAGTGTTTGAAAAAACAAAAACTCCAGGAGATCCAGGAGGAGAAGGGCGGGGTGCAGCATGTAGGATTCAAGGTGAAACAGTCGATGACCAAGTCAGTCAGCAACATGCCGTGTACGAACGTGCTCGCATTTTCTGTGATTTCAGTTTCCTCAAGTCAACAAGGTTCAGCTTGTGTTCCTGCAGTAGACTCTGCTTTATTTCTGCTGGTTTCTGAGTGTGTGGTGTCCTCAGTGTGCAAAAGTAACCGTACGTGCTCATTTCAAGAGGTATCAATTAGGCCTGTCGCGATAAACAATAAATCAATTAATCGCATGATAAATGAACATTATCAACCTCATTTTCATTTATCAGCTTTATCGTTTCTTCATGTTTCTACTGAAGACACTGGATGACAAAAGGCTTCACTGACCCCTCCCTTTTGCTTTTCTCTTTAAAATCCGTTTTAACCGTCCAAAATCACGTTCTTGGATCGTTAAAAGCAGCTAAGCTGAGAAGCTAAGCTACGAGCTAAACTAACAGGCCGACCTCGGGAAAAATCCTTTGTCTTGCCAAAGCTCCAAAATTCACGGTTGAAACCTGTGCCTTTGTGTAAAAAGTTGTGTATTTTTTCCTGCAAAAAGAAGATGAGAATTTGTTTACTGATTTTTTTTTATTTTTTATTAAAAGCTTTGTGTGACAAATGCTAAAGAGCTCAAACCACACCGAGCGTCCGCCATTTTGAGAACTGAAGTGAGACAGCCCATGTCACGTCAAGGAGCCTTCCTCCCATTTTTCTTAGAGACACGCTTCTCGCTCCCTCACTATCCATCCTTCAGTTCAAACAGTCGTATACTGATATCTGGTGGTCAAAAAAGTACTACACACAATTTAACCAACATTTCTTCTTAAATTTGACAACGATTTCTAATTATTGTCAAATTCCAAACAATATTATCGTTTATTGCAATAATTTCTGAGACGATTAATCACCCAGAAAAATTTGTTGTCATGACAGTCGTAGTATCAATATCAGTAAAGGGAGCTGCAAGGAAACAATAGAAGTCTTGGGCGGCGGCGCATAATCAAGGTTAAAAAAAAAAAGAAGGGTAAACCTAACTGTTGTATAAAAATATCCTCTATCCATTTTATTTAGTCAAAGAAGCCACACTCGAGGACACGAGAAGATTTTTAACTGGTTTTACTTGCAAGGGCAGACTTTCACAACGGGTTACACAGATGTTCAGAAGTTCTGCATGCATGGAGCCCAGTGACAAGAACCTGCCATGGGTTTTTATAAACTTGATCAGCTCACAGGGAGCAGACTGGTGTCCTCGGCCATCCAGCTGCACATGCAGGATCAAATCAAAAACCTCATTCAGCTCTCGTTGAGAGAGAAACAAACTCTCTGCTAACTCAAACACGTGGTTCATGGGCAGTTAACATTCTCAGCTATAGTATTTAAAAAAGTCTATAAACAGCTTAAAATAAATAAAATCTTACACATGTAGTCCTAAAATATTTATAAGCTTTGTGGAATTCTGAAATTTAAAATGGCCTATGAGTAAAAACACAAGTATGAGTATTTATAATCAAGGGATGCCAATAGAATAAGGTTTTACACAGAAGTCAAAGAGTTTGCTCTTATTCAGCCCCGTTTCCTGCAGATGTTTGACTCGTCCGTGTTTTCTCTCGTGCAGTGTGATGTCTGCGGCGTGGAGCCCATCCAGGGCGTGAGATGGCACTGCCAGGACTGTCCGCCAGAAAACGCGGTTGACTTCTGCTCCAACTGCTCGGACTGGTGAGACCCTCCTCTGTCACGCAAAGAAACAGTAACACAAAACGTACCGTATTTTTCGCTGTATAAGTTGCACCTTTTTGCATACATTTTCAAGTCCTGCGACTTATACAGTGAAACGATGTACTGTACATGTTTTTCTCCATATTTATAACCAATTTTTGGCTGAGATCTGATGATTTCTTTCATTCTGGCATGGAAAATATTGAACACTATCATTTTCAGTCACTAGAGGGCCCTCGACTAATGTGGCAAGCCAAGTGTCTCATTAATAGGTAAAAGTGACATTAATGTGACGCTTGGCTTGCCATACAAAGCCACCTTCATCTCGCTCTAGAACTCCTGGAGCAAACGTCAAATCAGCTGCATTTCGCCGCACTGCCCAGGTGAAATGCAGCTGATTTGACCATTAAAATGCATTTATGAAGTAAAAGTTCAACTGAGACACACCTTTATTATAATGTTGAGCAAACAAATAATTGTTTTTAGGTGTTAATCTTGTTAAAGTCCTCCCGTGCACGCTCCCACAGCCACCATTTGGCAGCCAATTGATTTTGGCACAACACCGGCCCACGTTTCCAGGTGGTCAGCGGTGGCGCATAATAGATGCGACTTATAAGGTGAAATGACGTATTTATGTTTTTTTCCACTTTGTTAGACATTTTTGGACCGATGCGACGTGTACAGCGACAAGTACGTTAATGTGCTTTAAACTACGAGCACACGGTTATCGAGATAGCAGGTGTTTGTTCCCCGTCAAAATAAAACCAGGCTGTTCTTTTCTTCAGAGCAGATTGCGGTCGGTACGAGTCGCACTTCAACAACTTTCACTCACAAAAGCGTTTATTTACTTTTTTTATTATTATTATTATTATTTTTAAGCTTAATTGCTTTTCTATTCATAATTGTCTATGAATAAAAGGTTTTTGTCTGAGTGGATCAGACAAAAACAACGTGCTTTTTTAAAAAGAGACAAAAAAAAAAGTGAACAGCAAAATATCTGCAGATAGATTTTATTTTTGGTGACGTCGCTACAAGTTTACTTTAGAAAAAAAAAAAAAAACTAAAAGAGAAAGAACGGAACATGTCAGTTCTACAAAAGAACAGGCTGACGTTACCTGTAGCTGGACCGGACCAATAGGAGGTCTGCGTTGCGTGGCTCTGTGGGATCACGTGCACTAGTCTTGGATCTGCTGTAAGGATGCACAGGGTTTATTATGATTAGCTGCACTGTTGCTCCTAGGCTTCAGTGTCTTGACTAACAGTGTGACAGACTAGATTTAGTTCACATTTAAAGTAACTAATGGTTGTCAGTTCAAGCCTCAAGGCCATATTTATCACTATTTCATTCCTTTTGTCTCGATATGCGTTAAATCATCAATAAAATATGCACGTCAGTAGGATGTGAGAAGCAGAAAGAAGCCAGCGTCTTATTTTAACTCTCATCCATCTTACTTGCCAATCTCAGCTAAATGCTGCTTGATTACAACACTGAATGAATTAATCAGATTTTATTCCAGATGTTTCAGACAGTTTGGATCTTTATTAGGACGTCTTTTTTTGTGAGAAATGAACTCCTGACGTTTTGAGTCGACGTGAAGAAAGAAATCAGAGCTGCATCCGTTGGTGCGAGGCTGCGGAGATGAATTCAAACGAGAGCTGGAGATCTGAGCGTAGTCACTTAGTGTTGTCGTTTCCTGCCCCGTCACACGGATGGAGTGCATTGGCAAATATGCTAACTGTTGAAATGAATTATCTATGCGTAATATAACTTTTCTAAAACAAACAAACAAACAACGTCTTTGGTGCGGTCCTTCAGACTGTAAAGTGCATTTCTTACAAATACAAAAAGTGGATGAAAACAGTATTTTAGAAATAATACACACGATTTTACCCAAGGAGAGTAGTGGCGCAGAGGTTAGAGAAGGTGGGCCTGTGATCGGATGGTCGCCGGTTCAACTCCCGGTACCGATAACATCAAAATGTGGGTGGGAAAGGTGAAAGACCCACATCTGCCTTCACCTTCATTTGCCCCACTCTGGACTCTTGAGCAAGGCCCTTAACCCCCCACCATCTGCTCCTCTGGGCGCCCTGCTCCACACATAGGGCTGTGGTTGTGTCAGGAAGGACATCCGGCGTAAAAATAATAGCCAAGTCCTCGAGTTAGATCGACATGGCAACTCACTGAAGAAGGGAGCAGCCGAACCCCCCAATTTTACCCATCTTGTCACGTAACTGGCACATTTTTCTTTTTAACGTTGTGACTGAAGTGGAACAGGAAGTGACGACAAAGGGGAACTCCCTGGTCTTTGTTTATATCAACTCAGACTTCAACTGTTTCTCACAGTGACTCAAATCATCTAAAGAAACATCTGATTCTTCTCTGCCGTCTGTTGTCAGCCATTGCAGCCGTGCTCTGTTTACATGCAGCCGTTCCTCTTTGTCGTCACTTCCTGTTACTGAGCGTGCAAATACCTCGACGTGTTTGTCTCATCAGTGTAATTTGTTTTTGCAATATCTCATTAGTTATCGTTACAATAATGCATTCATATTTATCACAAAATCTGCCACTGGCACTGTAGTATTTTCTAATCGTTTAAATAAAAATGCTTAACGTGGTTTTAATTTAAGTTATAATGTAAAACCTGTCTCATCATCATCAATGCAACATCTTTGCATACCGTATTCTCTGCCGTATAAGTCGCATGTATTATGCGTCACCGCTGACCACCCAGAAATGTGGACTGGTGTTGTGCTAAAAATCGATTGACTGCCAAATGGCGGCTGCCGGATTGTGCACTGGAGGACTTTAATAAGAGTTTAACAAGATTAACACTTAAAAACAATTACAGGTAGTCCTCCGTTCTTCCGGCCCGGCCGGAAACCGATTTAGACTTAAACCGGAACTGCTCGCCGTGGCGGCCGTAAACGCGGAT
>JARVLU010001586.1:28535973-28559536 GCA_031762415.1 Simpsonichthys santanae
TACATTGAAAAAATGTGTTTAAAAAGATGTTACCGATCGCCGTTTTAGTTTCGGTTTCGATTTGCGGCCGTATACGCAGAAATACAGCGCCATGTGCGTTCGGTTCCGACCTACGCCAGAATCGACCTACGAACGGTCCTTAGGTCCGGAACCCATTCGTAGGTCGAGGACTACCTGTATTTAAAAAAATGGTCAAAATCAAATTGTTGAAAAAATATATTTGAATATAGTTTAATGAGAATTGTATGAGAATTGGAAAGTTAAATGAGTTATTCATTTTGTTTTGGTATTTAAAGAAAATGTTTGAATTGTTTATTAGAGAATAAGAGGCAGATATAAGATTTTTCTTCATCTGCTTCCTTTAATTGTTTTGTATTTTATTATAGAATGAATGAATGAATAAATTAAATACATAAATAAATGTCAGCAGGTGATGCTCGCTCACTGTATATATTAATTAAAATTTAATTGAAATACTCTCAACAAAACGAAGCTTAGAACCTTTATTCACAACATCTCACTAGAGGCATGACAGGATTATGTGACTGAAATGTTTCTGAACTGAGACGACGTCAGAGTCAAAAATTCCTCGCCAAGACGCTGAATGAATGAACTCCTCGGTTACATTCTGACTTGTTTTATTCAGCTCAAAGGTAAAAAGAGAGGTTTGATCAGCTGAGGAGCATAAGTCATGGTGTGTCTGAGCTGAGTGGTCGGGTTTTCTTCATGTGTGTTTGCTGGAGTTTGAAAACGACCGAGCGGCACATTTCCCTCAAACATCCTGAAACAAACCACGACTCTCCTCAATCCAAACAACTCGTCACGAGCTTCGTCGCCTCCGTGTTTTTTCACTTCCCCCTGAAAAACGTTTGAACGTGCGAAGGCTGACACTTCGGAGAAGAACGAGCTCTCGAAGACTCGCGGGACGACTGGCAGCTCTGAGAAGAAACTGATGCATCTTCCTTCAGCTCAGCTCATTCAGATAAACACGGGTTTTATTTTGTTGAAAAGCAACAAACACACAGATGAACTGAACTAAATGTTTTTGATGCAAGATGGAGGAGGATGACGAATCCTGTGGCGAGTGAAGGAAGCCATTAAATCCACCACTAGGCCAACGGCGGAGCCAGGGGGTGGCCATTGGTGGCCGTGACCAACTCGGACTAGTCTTCAGCCACCCTACAGGCCACACCAAAAACTCATTTTAAGCAATATGAAAACTAAAAATCATAGTTTCCTAAAATGGGGTGAATGGTGGTGCAGAGGTTAGAGAAGGTGGGCCTGTGATCAGGTCACCAGTTCAACCCTGTCCCCCAGAGTGACATAAAAAATGTGTGTGGAAAAGGTGAAACACCCACACCTGCCTCCGCTGGGCCTTTGAGCAAGGCCCTTAACCCCCACCATCTGCTCCCCCGGGCACCCTAGCTGGCATCACCCTGCTACACAGAGGGCTGTGGTCGTTTGGTGGTCTGTGGTCGCATCAGGAAGGGCATCCGGCGTAAAAATAACAAGTCAAGTCTTAGTATAAGTTCATGTGGCGACCCCGGAGGAAGGGAGCAGCCGAAAGAAGAAGGAAAAAAGTTTCCTCAAAGGATAGAGGTATATATGGTGGTGGCCATCTTGGATTTTAACACGGCAACCCTTGATGGTGACCTTTCTTGTGCCTAGATGCAGCCACACACCAGTCTACAGAGATACATGTGTAATAGAAAAAAGAAGCTTTACAGGAAAAAGTTGCTTAACTTTGAGGTAAATAAAATGTAAATGTTCTTGACATTTTGCATATTGGAGTAATATCTACCGTACCATTTTATTCAAAGAGCACTTAAAACAGCAACAAGGCCAAACAAAGTGCTGTAACATCTGGTTACATCCTGTGTAGGGTAACCTGATCCAAACTGACCTTAAAGATCTAAAAGTTGCTATAACTCAGTGTAATTGACAGGTATTTAGCTAAAACTTTAGTGTGGCAGTAGCTGAGATTGCATGTGATGTCATTTACAAGGTCTGTGGTCTAAATGGCGGGAGCTACATCCATTCCTTATCTGTAAATATGTTTGAATCAACTGATCGCCTCTGTTTAGCTACGTACACGATGGCCAAAACCCACGTCTTTAAAAACGTGCTCATTTCAGCTAATCTGAGGAACCCGTTCCAGCTCCTAACTGAAGCAGATGATTTTCTAAAGAATACCTGCAACAGATTTAGACCTCGGTAATAAATGAGTGTCCAGCTGATGGTGACGATGGTCATTAAATATGATTACATGTGCCAAATCTGCACGTTTGGAGCTTCAGGGTAAAAAAAAAAAAAGTGCCAAAGCAAAAAAAAAAAAATAATAATAATTTCAGTGACTAACTTTTGTTTATCTGAGAGGAAACGTGGGCGTAAAAGGACGATTAG
The DNA here is from genome assembly GCA_031762415.1 of Simpsonichthys santanae. Classification (NCBI taxonomy): domain Eukaryota; kingdom Metazoa; phylum Chordata; class Actinopteri; order Cyprinodontiformes; family Rivulidae; genus Simpsonichthys; species Simpsonichthys santanae. The sequence goes on from JARVLU010001586.1 coordinate 28,538,377, forward strand.
TTTTATCATTAAGTTTATCTCCTATGATTTAAAGTCCTTGTTGCTGAACTGGACTGTGAAGCTCCAAACTGTTTTCTGGGTTTATTTCTGCTCCGTGCCAGAAGTTGTCAGAAAACAAACATTTTCTTCTGACACGCGTTAGAACGAAAACAAACTCCTGACATTTGCGTCTCCGGCCGACTCCTGACTCCTCCCCGCTCTGCTCGTAAAGGTTGTGATTTGGACATTTGTTCGCCTGCGGAGCGGTCGGTGCGACGTGTAGTCGGAGAGCAGCGGAGGAACGGGGGTAAGGACGGAAACTGGGAGCTGCTGGTGATGAATAAATGCTGCCAGTATGGAGGAGGGCCGGGTGTCGGCTTGGCACGTCCAGACACCAACTGGTCTGATAACTCAGAGGCAGAATCAGCATGCACCGCTCCACGTCATGCATGAACACTAAAATATTCATTGAAGATTGACGGATGGGTTAGAAAAAGAACGGGCTTACAATGATGCAAACATAAAAACATCTTCTCGTTCTGTTTGTTGTTTCAAACAAATATGAAGAAATGAAAATCGCCATTTGAGCTACAGACCAAAGTTTTAAAGATCTCACGCAATTTATTAGAGAATCAGATTTTTTTTATTGTCAGTTTTTTCTGCTATAAATTCAGCTACTTTTAGGTATTTTCCTGCTATTAGCCCTTTTTTATGCATTTTATTTTATTTTCTAATACTAATAATAATTCTATTTATGCTCCCCTCAGCATCTTTCTACTCATTTCAGCTTTTTTAGCCTTTTTTATTTATTTTTTAGCTAATTTCAGATTTTCATAATCTTATTCAGCCTCTCTCGGCCTATGTAAGCTCATTCTGCTACATTTCTGCTCTATTACCGTACATGCTGCCATATACGTTGCATCTATTATGCATCACCGTTGACGTATTGCGTTTGTTACACGTCACCGCTGACCACCTGGAAACGTGGGCCGGTGTTGTGCCAAAAGTCGATTGCCTGCCAAATGGCAGCCGCAGGGGCGTGCACAGGAGGACTTGAACAATAACTTAACAAGATTAACACTTAAAAACAATTATTTGTTTGCTCGACATTATAGTAAAGGTGTGTCTCAGTTGAACTTTTCTTTAATAAATGCACTTTATTGGTCAAATCAGCTGCATTTCTCCTGGGCGGAGCGGTGAAATGCAGCTAATTTGACGTTTGCTCCAGGAGTTCTGCTAAACGAAGGTGGTTTTATATGGCAAGCCAAGTGTCTCAATAATAGCCACTTTTACCTATTAATGAGACACTTAGCTTGCCATACTACTCGAGGGCCCTCTAGTGGCTGAAAATGGTAGTGTTCAATATTTTCCATGTCAGAATGAATGAAATTGTCAAATCTCAGCCAAAAATTGAGTTATAGACATAAATATGTTGCTTCGCTGTATAAGTTGCAGGCATGCTAATTTATGCAAAAAGGTGCAACTTATACAGTAAAAATTACGGTAAGCCTTTTCTACACATTTCTGCCATTTTTACTTTACTGATTTCTGCTTTTGTTTTCCTACTCTTACATTATGTATTTTTATTTTTTTGGCATCAAATAATCTTTGCATCTGTCCTATTATATCCTTATGGGTGTGTTATCCCGCCTGCACAATGAGTTAAAACTGTTTCAGATGGTGAGTTGTTGACGTCTGTAAAGAAGTTCTTTCACCAGGAGTTAATCAGAGGGAGAGAACATCTCAGAGTCTGCAGCGTTCTCTGATCAGCACTTTAAAAAAAATCCATCTCCAGCTCTGCTCATATCAGAATCTTGATCTTGTGATCATGGTTCATGCCACATGAAGATGGACCAGTAAATCCAGAGTTTTACCTTTTGACTCAGCTCTTTCTTCACCAAGACCGACTTGAACATTACCCTCATTAGAGGCCCCCGATCCATGTCCTGCTCCACGTTACCGTCACCCAGGAAGAAAGCTCCCAGGAACTTGAAGGCCATTGCTTGAGGCCGAGACTCATCCCTGATCCAGAGGAAGTGTTCCACCTTTTTCTGATTGGGAACATGGCGTCAGACTCTGAGGAGCTGACTCTTCTCAAATTCCAATGAAGATCCCAATGAAACCCCATAGAAGAGACAAAGCTTGAGCTTACAAAAGCAGAATCACCCCGCAGGTTTTGCTTTTGTTATAGTTGCCCCTAAAGATGACCCCACACTCCTGCAGTACCTCCATAGAAATACCAAGGGTAAGTCACACACCCTCACACCCACACTGTACAGTGAAACTCCCATGACCCCCTTAGAAACTCTGCCAGGATGAAGATCTGGTCCACTGTTCCACTCTGGGTGAAATCCACCCTGCTCCTCCTGAATCTGAGGCTCGACGATCACTGAAAACTTTCCTTCCAACGCACTGAGGTAAATTTTCTTGCGGAGGCTACGTGAGATACCTCGACAGCTAAAACGTGCTCTATGGTATTTCTTTTTTTAATAGACATCATTACTCCAGTCTGCAACTCAACAGGTGTCCTGGTTCCCTGTGCCAGAGGTCCTTGTGACCCACTGTCCTGCATGTTTTAGATGTTTCCCTGCTTCACGCACCCGACTGAAATGAAAGAGTCATTGACGGCTTCTGCTAAACTTGATGACATTCTGCTGCATAAGGTGAACCAAGTAGGAATATTAGTACAAGTAGTAAGTAATAGTTTACAATGTTTCTAAACTCTAAACGCTTTAAAAGAGCACAGCATGTCGTGATTTCAGCTCCCTGCCACCGGCTGCACTCTGCCACCTGCCAGCGCTCTTGGCCACGCCCACTTCTCCGTTGCAGAGCGGAGATATGTCCAGCTGCAGGAGAAAGCTGCTCCTGCAGCTGCGGGCTGTACACAGGTGTTTAACTTTTTTTTTTTTTTTAATTCCATGCCTATCGTGCAGCTCATCCATCAGCCAGCCAATTTTTAATCATGTCCAATCTTATTTTGAAAAACAGCGATAGAGCGAGTGCACGAAAAACGAACCGCGATAGAGCGAGGGACTACTGTACCTGGAGAAAACCCACGCAAACACGAGGAGAACATGCAAACTCAACAGACTGAATCCAGGACCTTATTGCTGTGAGGCAACAGTGCTAACCACTAAACCAGTGTGCTGCCTGTGGGGACATTGTGGGATGTCCTCTGCTACCATTAGTTTGCAAAATGTAGAACAAAACAAACAACAAAACTAATAATAAACAAATATACAGTATAATTAAATTTTGCACTTTTTAAAGTAATTCTTTGACATTACTAGTTCTTTACTACAGTCTCTATGGAAGCAGATACAAATCCTAGTATTTCAACTGTAGAATCACCTAAATGGATTCAAACACTGTGTGAACATTTGTCCTCAGATGGTCTGAGATGTAAGTTTGGTTCAAGTCAGTGGTGTGTTGAACAACAGCATCACTTTAGGGCTGGTTTTACTCAAACACGTCTATTTTCAGCTGCAGTGATTGTTCTTTTAGTTGCAACCAGCCGTGATACTCCAATAGTGTGATACTGCCCCCTCCGTGCTTCACTGAAAACAACCAGAGAGCAAACAAACAAATTGAATGAACTAAACATGAGCACCAAAAAAAAAAAAAAAAAAAGGTACTTCTTGCTTAAAAAACAAAATTAAAAAAAAAAAAAGTTAAAGAAAATCTCAGGGGGAAACAGTTCCCAGACTGGCGGGATGTAGGGTGTTATTGTCGGGGTCGTTTTCTTCACCGGCAGCAGATTGTGTGGAGGAACGGAGCTGATGTGAAAGGTCGCCAAGCTCTTCCCGACAAAACTCGCTGTCTCAGGACGTTTGCAGCCCTGAATCATCCGACCTTTGAAACGATTTCAGTTTGCCACTTCTGAAAAGGCAATTTGCATTTGTCATTTGTGCAACGCTGCAAGTAAAGAGCGACGAGATAACAAAAGCTTGGGATGTGGAAAATGAGAGTTTATCTCGTTAGCGATGGTAATTTAAAAATTGAATTCTTGTAATGGTGTCAAACAGCACAGAGGCGGTATAATTAGATTATTACTAAGCTGATGTTTATACAGCTCAAACAGGAGTCGTTAGAATAACATTGTCATTAGACGATGGGATATTTTAAATAGTAAACATGTCCAAGTCTTAAAGTGCAGCAGTTCCCATTGATAAAAACCAGAACAGTTCAGTCCTCATGGTTTTGAACACACTCTGGAGAAACAACCAAATGTATCAGGCGTTCAGCGTGACTGCACCATCATACCTCATCGCTCTTGCAGGCTACATCTGACAGGCTGCTTGTTTCACCCAACAGACTGAGGTCCAGCTCACTCGGGCCTGAGGAAAGAACAAGCCAACCATCAGAACGTAATGCAGCCTAATCACTACACCTGACCAGGGCTTCTCATTTTGACCATTTGAGTCGTCTAAATGTTTTCATATTTTGCAAACATTTATTTTTTTTACTCCCACAACTTTTTAAAGTACACTTAAATCAAAATTTAGGCATTTTTGTCTTCTTCCACCCCGTGTGTCTCGCTCCTGCACGATGTATTTTTACTCAAATCTTCCCAAAATGCCAAGATTTGATCAACTATAGTTGTATTTTAACTAAATAAAGATTTTCTTTAAATCAGTAATCAAATGGTCTTTTTAAACGTATATTTCACACATAAAACACCTTGACCTCTGCCGTTAAATAATTTGAACTCGTTTTTTTTTTTTCACAGCAACTATTTATTGTGTTTATGTAACTGACATTGGAATAAACGTTTAAAAGCCGGATCTATTATATAACATTTCCTCTTTTAAATAATTTCAAACAGGCTGTTGTTTAGTAAAGACGTGATCATCATGTCCATAAAAATGTGTTGTGTGGGCGCAGTCTCAAGTTCCACCTTCTCGTTTGGTTCTAAACTGTGATGTGCATTAAACCCATGTATATTTTGACGGCTCTTTTCACAGCTGAACTTAACATTTATGGCCGTTAAGTCTTGCCGTTGTGAAAATCACTAATGAAATCGGAGCAGAAACACCTTCAGAGCTGACCACATCTCATAAAGAACCCGTGCTTTCGGTCCTGATCGTCACGGCACCTCGTCGAGTCCACGACGCGCTGCTAACCTCCTGCCACTCGTTGCCACGACGACTCGTGTGGCGATCAGGAAGCAGGTGGATGATAATTGTGGTCTTCAGGTAAACGTGGGCTGTCATGGTGCACGTGCACAAGCAGCAGGTAAATGACTCTGCAGGTGCTGTGGGGACGCCGCTGTGCACAAGTCAGCCGTAACGTCGACACTGCTGAGAGCTGAGGTGAAATGTACGGTTACAGCAGAACCCGACGTTATTCAGCTCCTGAACCCGACGTGATGAAAGGAACGGCTCAGGGACTGGAGCAGCTTTGATCAAATTATGATAGTTGGCATCTCCACACTACACCTCCTGTGAGATGTTTCTGGTCCACAGAGCTGAGGATGATTGAGACGTACGGAATGACAGCAGGTGAGGCAATGATTGAGTCCACGGGTCGGTAAAGCTTGATGACGCTGTTAAAACATGGAGGTCAACCCAACAAGAGACGCTGTAGCTGGAATGGGGGAAACATTCTCTGCATCCATGTTTTGTAAGCAGTTTGTCCTGTGGGTTTACAGAGGAGCTGCACGAGGAGCTGAACAAACATTCATGCAAACACAGTTTGGAGCCGTCAACCTAACGTGCACATTTTTGGTTTGCAGATGAAAATAGGAGCTCAGAGAAAACCCATACGTGCACGGGGAGAACATGCAAATTCCACACAGCTGGTAGTCGAACCTGAGACCTTCTGGCTATGTGGTGTTGGATAAATATAATTTCATCATCTGCTTGCACAAATAAGCTACTCTGAGGACACGAGAAGATTATTATTACCCAGTTTGCAAGGGTAGATGTAGACGTAGGCCTGTCACGATAATCAATAAATCAATTAATCGCTGACGAATGAAAATTATCAACCTCGTTTTCATTTATCGGCTTCATTGTTTCTTTGTCTCTCTCTCTTTCTACTGAAGACACTGAATGACAAAAGGCTCAACTCTGGTGCTCTTCACTGACCCCTCCCTTTCTCTTTGAAATTTGTTTAACCATCCAAAATCTTATTTTTGGATCGTTAAAAGCAGCAAAGCTGAGAAGCTAAGCTACGAGCTAAGCTAACAGGCCAATTTCATGGAAAAACCTCTTGTCGAAGCTCCAAAATTCACGGTTAAAATCCGTGCCTTCATGTAAAAAGTTGTTTTTCTCTGCAAGAAGAAGCTGAAAACTTGTTTACTGATTTTTTTATTTTTTATTTTTATGAAAAGCTTTGCGTGACAAATGCCATGCTAAAGAGCTTAAACCACATCAAGCGGCCGCCATTTTGAGAACCGAAAAACAGAAACGAGCCCATGACACGTCAAGGGGCCTCCCTCCCATTTTTCTTAGACACGCTGCCCGCTCCCTCACTATCCATCCTTCAGTTCAAACAATCTTATACTGCCATTCAGTGGTCAAAAAAGGTACTACACACAAAATTAACCAACATTTATTCTTAAATTTTACAATAATTAGCAATTATTGTCAAATTTCAAACAATATTATCGTTTATCACAATAATTTCTGAGACAATTTATTGCCCAGCAAAATTAGATATTGTGACAGACCTAGGTAGACAGTGACGAGGAAGTTTTCATAAATGTATCAAAATTACATGTTTGAGCCTCATCAGTGAGAACCTGCGCCGGACAGTGAGGCAGGAAGTGTTTTATAATACACACTTATCAGACAGAGGAGAGGTCAAGACGACCTCGGCTTTCCAGCTTACAGACGAGGACAAGGTCTTGGAGTTATCAAGTTCTGTTGTCTATAGGTTTATATAGCCACACTCAACAGCTTGAAAACATTGAGTTACGTCTGATATCACCTCCTGCTAAAACAGAATATGCTGTGCAGTTTTATTCATGGGAGTCTGAAACATTATGACAACAAATGTAAAGTGACATTATTTTGGTATAAAAGTGGGGACGTAATGATCACAAGCTGCTCTGCCGCTTTTTGTCTTCAGAGGAGCCCCTTTTGAGGCCAATGACGCCATCATCACATCGACCTCCACTTCACTCAACTCTACTCTGCGACTGCCTCACTCAGTGGCTCAGAGGCGTCACATCAGTAGGTTGACTTCAACCGCCCCCGTGCTGAGACGGGAGGTAATTACTGTATCTCTGGGCCAGGTTAAAAGTGTTTTGTGAAAGGGGCTGTTGTGTTGGAACTTGAATTTTAAAACTTGTTTGTTGACAAAGAAATATTAAGAAGGAAAATGAAAACATTTTAGCGACTTCCAGCAGCTTTACCTCTGCAATCAGAAGGATATACAGCTCTGTGTTTACTAATGTCGTTAGTCATTTATGAGCAGGAATGACTTGAGATCATCTAAAGAGGCATTTTATTTGTTCTGCAGTCTTTGTTAGTGAAGCTAGTTTAGTGAAATGAAAACGGCATTAGTGTCCAAGCATTAGATTTGAGTCACGTAAATACACAAACAGTCATTATGGTGTTAGTTTTAGAGCTTTTAAGCCACAACCTTCCTTCCACCCTTGGTGAGAAAGGTGGATGAGGCTGCTCAATGTTCAAAAACACTTCTTATTCACAACAAATGTTCTGTTTCCTTCAGTTCTTGCTGCATCTATAAAAAATATCAAATACCTATAGATGAGAAACGTTAACTTTTAAGTCAAGCAGTTAATGACGACTTCCAGATTCAAACGAGAACGCTCCAACGAGAACGCTCAAACAAGCAGCAAATCAGCTTAAAAAATACTGATCGTGGCGTCCAGATGGTGCGGACAGGAAAACGTTTCCTCAACGAATCACTTGATCTGGTTAAAAGTGACATTTAGTCTTAATGTTACAGTGGACGCCCCAATCTGTGTTAGACACGCCTCCGCCCTGAAAGATCTGCTTCCTCTAATAAATATTTTACTGCTGCTGATGTCACCGCTTTATTTTCCACCGTGCATTTTACTTAAAAATGAATATTCATTCATTTAAATTTATTGAGCGACACTCCTCAACCCGGATAATCTCACAGCTGCCAACAGCTGCACTTCTCGAGGCGTTTGTTTCTGAGCTGATCTTACCGGCGGCCGGTTCTTTGGAGGGAAACAGCTTGTTGTCCACCGTCATGCTGATGTCACAGAAAACCTCCTCTTCATCTCGATCAGCATCCAGCTGACAAAGTAACAGAAAAAATTAATACCGGTAAGTAACGACTTCGGTTAACGTTTCCTTCAGAATAATGTCATTGTGTTCACGTAGTTTAAAGTTTGACAGATGAGCTCAGAGTCGCACTCGGGTCATTTGTGTTTATTTCAACAAAGGCTTCAGTTACACAACATTAACTAGATAAATTGCATTCCCAGCAAAAATGAGGTGAATACCAGCCAAAAAGTAGCGAAAACATCAGGAAGTAGCTTAAGTTATCAGATGGAAGGGGAGAGAGCTCATTTTTGAATTAAGCTGAAAAAAGCTGAAATTATTGCAAAAAAAAAAAAAAATAAATAAATAAATAAATAAATTCTGGAATTAGCAGAAAAAGCTAAAAGTAGCATAAAACGGCTAAATAGTAGCAGAAATAACTGAAACTAGTAGAAATACGCTGAAAGGAGCAGAACAAGCTCAAATTACCAGAAATAGTTTAAGCTGAAAAAGGCAGAAATTATGCAGCACAAAAACTTGAGTTAATCAAAAAACAGCTGAACTTGGCTAAAAAATGCTCAAAGGGTAGCTGAAAAGGTAGAACAAGCTTAAATTACCTAAATAAAGCAGAAAGAACATATTTACTCAGTTAGGTTGAAAGAAGCAGAAACAAGTGCAAAGAGGTGGAAATTATCTGAAAAAAGCTGAAATCAGCAAACAGCTGAAAAGTAGCTAAAAGGGCAGGAAGCTTAAATTACCAGAAGCAAGTGGAGAAAGCACATTTTGGCTGAATTAGGCTGGAAAAAGTTGAAATGAGTGCAAAAAATACGTAATTAGCCAGAAAAGCTAAAATTAGCATAAAACAACTAAATAGTACCTGCAACAGCAGAAAAAGCTGAAACATGCAAAAATAAGCTGAAATTAGCCAAAAGAGAAGCACAGAAAAATTGTAGTTAGCAGAAAGAGTCTAAAATAGTACAAAACAGCAGAAATGAGCTGGAAGTAGCTGAAAAAGTTTAAATTTGCACAAGCTGAAAGAAGCTGAAGCAGAACAAAAAGTAAAAGGAGCAGTAAAAGGTTGTAAACAGATCTAAAGATTTGAAGGATGTCAAATTAGCTCTATTTATTTTCTCTGAGATAAAAAAATGGCAGAAAAGGCTAAATATTAGAAAAGGCTAAAGTTGCGCGAATACCAAAGTCATAGCTCCTTTCTCCTGAACGAGCTGAACGTTTTGATCTATGATTTGTTGAAATGGCGCAAAAACTGTGGAACGAGAAAAATGCCGAAAGACGTACGGGGGAAAAATGGATCACAAAAGTGTGAATGCTTCATGAACATCCACACTATTGACTTCTCCTCTGTGTCCTTTAGCCTCTTTCAGATTGTTCAGAGCCCGGCTGACTTCTGAGGCACATTCAGAACTTGTCGGTGCGTCACAACCGATAGATAACTGGAGATTCTGATCGATGCAGACCTCTCCTGATCACGTTCTGATCGGAAAGCAGCAAGACGAGAAGCGTTGAGCTGAAAGTTTGACTTCCTGCTGAACCTTCTTCAGGTGGGACACGTCGAGGCTACTTGCTCGCAGCTAAATAAAGGAATAAGTAGATGTCGGCGGTGGGAGTGGAGGTCAGGAAAAATGGATAATAAGGACGGCTGACAACTGACAGGCAGCTTCCTCTGGAGGTTTCCATGGCAACAACCTAAAAAAAGAATGACTGATCCGATGTGCGCTGTGTGGGAGACTCCCCCCGAGTCTACACGCAGAAGAAGAACAGAGGGGATCAGACGAAGTATTCCCCGGCGAGCGTGCTGATTCACAAACGCTGCTCATGGACTCAGAACTCTCCTCGTCTGAGGCAGAGACCACATTTTCCTCCCGATCAAAATTTACTCCAAAACGAGAGTAAAAACGTCAAATGTGGCGCACGCACAAAAAAACGTCCAGACTTGTTTGTTTTAAACAAAACACCTTTCAACCACAAGTAAAATCTGAACGTCTTCACAGAGCAACATCAAGAAAAACACATTTATAAAAATAGAAAAAGATGAAGTACAAAATAAAGTGATTTGAGATAAATTAAAAGCAGAGATCAAAAACACCAAACGATGACTTAAAGACAAACGTGTGATTTAATTAAAAAAAATGAACCAAGCATCAGCTAAATGTAAAACTCCTTGAAGGACTCATGTTGCAACGTCACATCCCAAAGATCTGAACAAAGACTTTGATTAGATGGAGCTCAGAGCAAGCACTGGGGATGACTCTCTGTTACTACCACACAAAATTTTAGCTAAACCTTTGTAAAAAGAACAGAGTTAAAGCCATTTGTGTTGGTTAAGGTCAGTTAGCTGTAGATCGCTGACCTCAGCAGACATTTTATAGCCAAATTATAAACAGGGCGGCCCAGGGTCCAAATCAGGCCCACGGGGGAGATCAGCTCGAGTCAAAAAACTGCAAAACTGCTAGAATCATCTCGCAGATACAAACTTGTTTAACCCATTTTTTAATTAAAACAATAAGTTTCTCATATAGTCACGCTCCTTTGTTTTTTATTTATTTAAAAAAAATTCTCATTATTTTGTGAAATGTAGTTATGACACCCTTGACGAGTTTGTATTTGCATGTTGTTGTATTGTTCTATTTTGTGTTGTTAATAAAGTTTTAGAAAAAAAAACCTGATGGGCTTGTCAGCAGGTAAGGGGCGTTTGCCTTCGGGATATGCGGTCGTCGATTGGTTGGTTGCTGACACACCTACTGGATTGATTGACAGGTTGCGCCGTGGAGGATCAAAAAAACAAAACGAGAGCTGCAGCGGCCGTGCTGGGAGGAGGCGGGGCCCAAATGCAGCGGCCGTGCTGGGAGGAGGCGGGGCCCAAATGCAGCGGCCGTGCTGGGAGGAGGCGGGGCCCAAACGCAGCGGAAGTACACCAGCGCAGGGCTCCCAGTAAAGAGGTAACCAGATATTTTGCTTGTGCCCTCACTGCGCTGGGCCCCTTAGAGATCATGGGCCCCTGGGCACCTGCCCTGTTGCCCTTATGGTTAATCCGGCCCTGACTGAGAGCCTTCATGTAGGGGACAGATGTTCAGCGCCGTGACGAGACATCCTGTTCTTTAAAGGAGTGAAGAACAGTTTCTCCTCCATCGACTCAAAGATTTCAAAAGATAAAAAATACAACGGATGAATCAGAGCTCTAAATAGCAGCAGGTTATTCTAGACCCTGATATTATTTTTGTGCCTTTGTAGAAATGGGAGCAAATTCAAAGGAAGTTAACAAAAGATTCAACTTAAAAGACCGAAACAGCCTTGAAAATAGTTCTAAATAGATTCGAGGGTTGGATACTGTGTTCAGATTCCTTTTACTGTCTCTTTATTTTTCTCGCTCGTGGATCTCATAATGAAATAATTCTTCATTAACATCTCAGGAGGGACTCGCAGCGACACCTTTTGCTTGTTTGTGTCTGCCAGGCATCTGGCAGCGTACGGACAGGGAGAAGCTGGATTTTCTCTGGGATTAATTAATTAGCTCGGCCACTTTCCTCGAACGACAGGACGGCTTCGACTGTGGCCCCAACAAACAATTATCCATCCGCTCGCTGCAATTTCCGCTTCTGGCTTCAATGAGGACATGCCTGCTATGATGAAGTGACTCATCCTACAAAGAAAATGAAGACTCATCACCTAAAAGCAGATCTGAATGTTTTAGATGGAAAACTGAATGGAAAAATGAGGAATCGCTAATAAAAAAAATCAGCGAAGACCTAATAAACTTGTGCGTAATGACAGTTCTGTCATTCTTTTTTCATTCAACCTTTATTTAAGCAGGTTAATCTCATTGAGCCTCGAGGACTCATTTACAAGAGAGACCTGGAAGACCTGGAATTCTAATTTGACGTTATCAGATGATTTGTCATTATTAATGCAATTAGGCCTTCGTTGATTAAAGCTGACATCTAACTTGAACAGACGACTTTCTGCTGAGCTTAAAGTAATGAAGCCACGGGCGAATTGAGACGTTCACCTGAGAAGAAACAAATCAGTGTTTTTGTGACAAAAAGACGGGAGACAGAACTGGAAGTGGCAGGAATGAAGATGCTGAGGTTCTACTGAGGAGTGACGAGGATGGAGACGATTAGGAATGAGATCATCAGAGGTACAGCACATGTTGAATGTTAGATCAGACCAGACTGAGATGGTTTGGACATGTCCAGAGGAGGGACAGTGGGTATACTGGTAGAAGGATGTTAGAAATGCAGCTGCCAGGAAAAAGACAAAGAGGAGATGTATGGATGCAGTTAGAGAGGACATGAAGGTACTGTAGATGGAGTGAGGACAGAAGATGAAGAGGACAGAGATGGAGGAGGATGACTCACTGTGGAGACTCCTGAAGAGGGAAAAGCTAAAAGAAGACGTCAGAAGAAGCATCCAACTAGAACAAGCGAACTGCTTGCACATTATTCACCCGCAGATCCACCGTTCTACAGCAACACGTCAACTACAGCAACGTCCCGGACCTTAAAAGACCTCGTGTAGCATCTGACCTTGATTTGTGACCTTGGCCTTGAAGCAGGGTGATAAAAAGTTTTTGAGACGCTACGTCTAGTCATGATGCATACGTGTATCAAGTTTTGTTAAATTATCTTGAGCGGATCAGAATTTAAGGGCCTCGTCTCGCCTTCGACGCTCATTTAAAAACGATCTTTTTCTCCAGAACTGAGGCGTGAGCGACGATTGTTTGATGGAGATTTGTTGAAGCTGAAACTGAGCTGTTGAAAATAAAAACAAGCGATTCAGAAAAATTTATTAACGAAGAGCAGCTGAAATATAATGCTAACAAAACAGTAGCTAAAAGCTGTTTGAGTCTTTCTCGTGTTTCGCCTGTTCATTAGACCGTCTAACTGCATCCATCAGCTCCATCTGCCTCTTCTCTACAAAACAACTGCCCGCTGTGGTGAAGAGCGCGACCGAGAGGGACAAACAGAAGAGAAAGATCTCAAACGGAGCTGAAATTCAATATAAAGCTGCAGGTTGTAAAGACACAGACACACGGGAGAATCTGATAAATGAAAGAATAAGCTCTGAGGGTCAAACACAGATTAAACTATAAACACACAGTCGGGTCAGAGCTAAATGAATTTGTAGCATTTCACCGATCCTGAAGACTTCAGCTTGCAGAAATAACCTGGTGTCCAAGAAGCACATCTGTAACTGTAATCTGATGGATTTCATGTGGTGGAGTTCATTTTCAGCACACAACTGAAGGATTGTTCTTGTGTCTGCAACACCTAAATTCTGCTCACATGTAAAATAAAGGAACATTTTAGCTGCTCACGAGCTAAAAAAAAAAAAAAAGCAGAAAACAAACAAAGGCAAAGCTCGCAAAATGAAACTTCTGATTCTGAAGAGAAACCTTTGAGTGTCTGGTTCATATTAGTTGTGACTTTTTCGTTTTTCTTCTGATTCTGCCAGCATTTTGATTTCCGGGGTGTCAAACGTGTTTGTGATTGCAGGGAGAGGGTTTGACGAGCCAGAAAGACTCAGAGAGTGAAAAAGAGTGACAGTATCTGTCTGACACCCACTGAGGCTGAAAGGAAGTGGAAGGAGTAATTTACAGGAGGAACATACCATCAAGAAGTTCTCCAAATGTTAAAACCATCAAACTTCTCAAAATGTTAAAACCATCAAACTTCTCAAAATGTTAAAATCATTGACAAGTTCTCCAAATGTTAAAACCATCAAGAAGTTCTCCAAAAGTTAAAACCATCAAGAAGTTCTCCAAATGTTAAAACCATCAAGAAGTTCTCCAAATGTTAAAACCATCAAACTTCTCAAAATGTTAAAATCATTGACAAGTTTTCAAAATGTTAAAACCATCAAGAAGTTCTCCAAATGTTAAAACCATCAAGAAGTTCTCCAAATGTTAAAACCATTGAAGTTCTCAAAATGTTAAAACCATTGAAGTTCTCAAAATGTTAAAACTATCAAGAACTTGTCAAAATTTTAAAACTATCAAGAACTTGTCAAAATTTTAAAACTATCAAGAACTTCTCGATGTTAAAACCATCAAGAAGTTCTCTAAATATTAAAATCAAGAACTTCTCTAAATCGAGTAGTTCTCAAAACGTTAAAACCATCAAGAAGTTCTCAAAATATTAAAATCATCAAGAACTTCTCAAAATCATCAAACTTCTCAAAATGTTAAAATCATAGAGAAGTTCTCAAAATGTTCAAATCATCCAGGAATCTCGAGGAGAAATCTGAGTTAAAAAAACAAAAAAAACAAGTCAGCTTCATGTGCAAAGAAACGCATGTTTGGAGAATGTGACACAAGAAGAAGCTCGTCAAACTTTTGTTTCACTGCTGGGATGAAAACGCAGAGAGAGGACAGAAAACGAGAGGATGGAGCGATAGAGGAGCTGCAGGAAAATAAGGAGAACTGAAATAAGAGTCAGGATCAGATGAGACACGAAACACCAAACTGAAATCCAAATTATAATACAGCTAATAAAATATAATTAAGGCAGATAATTATTTTTTAAAGACCCTGTTCCTCTTCAAACATGTTAGTGTTACACCTGAATTAATTTTCTTAAGTGAACTTATTTTAATTATTCTGGTAATAATTTATCTATTTTCATTGTAAGATGTACTTGAAATAAGCAAAAATACTGACGATGTAAAACAAAACCTTTAAAAAAATTTAAATTAATAAATAATCCCTTGTAATAAAATATATATCATCAAGCGTATTTTCTCTTTGTCATTCATTCGTGACTGTGGGTGATAATATAACTGACTATACGAGTGTCTGTTAGCAAAATATCGCATGAAACTCTCAAAGTAATCAACAGACATGCGTCTACTACTGATTATCTTTTGGAATCAACCGAATCCAAGATGGCTGCCGCAGCCAATTAACCTTGGAAACAGAAAAACAGCTGTAACTTAAAAATCTTTACATCGTATACGTTTAGACTTTGAGCGACAGTTTGGTGTGGTTGCAGCTGAGAGTCATCCCTAACGCACGCTCTGAGCTCTAAGACCACACGTGAGCGTTCCTTGAAGACACGCTGGTTTGACTCAGACATAAAGAAGACGGCAGACTATAAAGTGCGAGTTTCACCCGAGAATATTGACTCCGCGGAGCACAGAGACAACAATCCATGCTGCCACACAAACAAAGTTTGTCCCCTCGCAGTCGTCGAGTCGCTCAGAGTCCCTCTGCTGCGCCGAGCCTCCACCTGATCGATGGGACTCCCACCAGAACAGAGGGCTTTCAGCTGCAGGAGACAGCTGCTCCCATTAGCACTCGACTCGCACATATTGAGAGCAAGTCGATGCCTCTGCGCTGAATGTGACAGAGATCCCAGAGGTCTGAGGTAAACAACGAGTCCTCAGCATCCTTCTGCATCTTCACACCAAACGGAGGGGACTCTGCTCAGAATCC
Organism: Simpsonichthys santanae; assembly: GCA_031762415.1. Lineage (NCBI taxonomy): Eukaryota > Metazoa > Chordata > Actinopteri > Cyprinodontiformes > Rivulidae > Simpsonichthys > Simpsonichthys santanae. The sequence goes on from JARVLU010001586.1 coordinate 28,554,010, forward strand.
TCCTCCCTGCAGTTTCTCATAAGTTTCTGTAAGTGTGCCTTCAGGCCATCGCTGTTCCGCTCACGCTGACGTTAACATGTTCTGCAAAAACACTCCCTAATCTGAGCAAAATGGATTTCTAATTTGCAGATGGCGTCCGTGTTCTGATTTTTCCTCCGACGCCATCAGACCTGTAAATATAAAGTGATTCGGATGTTAAAACGACTTTACAGTGAGATTTTTGTGCAGGTATTTGTTCTCACATGCGCACACAACTCTACGACGGAGCTTAAGGGCCACGCTAAGGAAAAAAAAAAAATTAAGTCATAAAATTACGAGAATAAAATCAAATAAAGGCTTAATATTACGAGTAAAGTCATACGAGACTTTTTTTTTTAACAGCTCTTGTTTATTTACCTATGACCTGTCAATCAATCCCGTGGGCGTGTCAGCAAATGACCAATCCCAAGCTAGAGTTGTAATATCTGAACTCCAACACGATAAAGCAGAGTTTACCACATTTTAACTGTGGTAAAATGAAGAATGATGAGCATCTTGTTAAGTTATACTTTGGTACTGGTTTAACAGATGAGATAATCTGTAGCACATCAGCATCAGATTATTATCAGTACAGGGATTTGAACCTGTTACAGTCTGCTGGTACGCTCTGATGGGCTGCAGCAGCTCTGCAGGTAATGAGCATTTAGCTTCGGATTGGTCATTTGCTGACACGCCCACTGGATTGATTGATGGGTCGCGTTGTGGATCCGACTCGTGGGAAAAATATAAATGAGAGCTGCAAAAACCAAAAAAGTCTTGTACGACTTTATTCTCATAATTTTATGGCTTAAAAAATCTGTTTTCTTAGCGTGGCCCTAAAGCTGTGTCATGAAGCCGTATATCTCTAAAAACAAACAAACAAAAACCTCCTGGACAATCAGGGACAAACAGTCCTGTCAGCGTTTAATTTTTTATTTTATTTTTTAATCGTTGACTTTTGGTTTAACCAGAGCACAAGACTTTAATGGAATCAGTTTCTTTTTGCTGTTCTGTAATGGATCGTTTGTTTTATTTTTGTTTCCATCATCTTCAACTTGTTCTGAAATCATGGTGGCAGCAGTTTGAGCAGGGAGGTCTAGATATCTCCTTCCACAGCCTCCTTCCTCTTCCAGCTCTTCTGGGAGGACCCCAAGGTCTTCCCAGGCCAACCAAGAGACTGTGTGTCCTGCGTCTTCCCCAGGATTTGTCCAAGTCCCAGTTGGACATGCCCAAAGCACCTCCCTGAGGCGGCGCCCAGGGAGCATCCTTACCAGATGCCCGAACCACCTCAGTTGGCTCATTTCCATGTGGAGGAGCAGCGGTTCTACTCAATATAAGATAACTATAGAGTCCAGCCACCCTGCAGAGGAAACTCATTTCAACCACCTGTATCCACGATCTCATTCTTTCAGTCACTACTCAGTGTTCATGACCAGGAACGTAGACCGGCAGGTGAACGGAGAGCTTCGCCTTACAGCTCAGCTCCCCTTTCACCACGACGGACCAGCACAGAGTCCGCAATACTGCAGGCACTGCACCAATCCATCCGTCAGTCTCGTGCACCATTCTTTCCTCATTCATAAACAAAACCCAGAGATACTTGAACTCCTCCACTCGAGGCAGAACCTCACCCTCGACCTGAAGAGAGCAATCCACCCTTTCCGACTTTTTGTTTTTATTCCATTGATAAGCACTTTGTCGACCTCAGCTGTTGCCATATGAATAAAATCATCTGACATGTAGAAAACGTTAAATATTTCTGATGGTGTTCAACGTTCAAGATTCCTACAACGTTGCCAATGTTTTTAAGCAACGTCCTTCATTTGTTTCGATTCTTTAGGTGTTTTCTGAGGGACCTGTGTTCAGGTATTTCTTCTGGTAAAAGAAGTGGATCTGCAACCATTAATGTCTGAGCTGTGAAAGTTTCTTAATCACTCAAAATTGCTGATAAACAAAGACGCCTTTTAATCATCATACTTTTTAGCTTCTAGTGTTGCGAATCAAAAAGATGTTTTCCGCTGGGCTCACCGTAACAATGAGGCCCCTCTCCTGGAAGTACTTGACCAGAGGAATGGTGTTTTGCTTGAAGTTGGTGAGGCGACGATCGATGGCCTTTGGGTTGTCGTCGGGTCGCCCCTGCTGCTCGGCTCGTCTCTGCAGCCGCTCCTTCAAACGGTGGTTGGTGCAGGCCAGGAAAACCACCAGGTCCGGAGTGCAGATCTGTAGACGAGGCAAGTGTGACGCTTTTATTCATGCAGGACGGACGTAACTTAACTCTGAAGTCATCAACGCAGCAGCTCGGGTCAGTTTTAGCTCTATACGCCCTCAAAGACGGGACTTATCACGGTTTGGTCTCTGTGTGTAAACTTTGTCCCAAACGTAACTTTTGATGCAGTTCCTTCACACAACCACAAACCACTGAGCTACCACAGCCCTCTGTGTGGAGCAGAGAGCTGCTGTCTAGGGCACCCAGGGGATTAAGGGCCTTGCTCAAGGGCCCAGAGTGGGGCAACTGAAGGTAGAGGCAGGTGTGGGCACTTCACCTATCCCAACTAAATTTTGATGTTGTCAGTTTGGGAGTTGAACCAGCGACCTTCCGATCACAGGCTCACCGTCCCCAACCTCTGCACCACTGCTCCCATTTTGATGCACTCAAGATAATTTAATGAAACTTCAAACACAAATACATCATGGAGTGTCAGATAAATATTCATCACTCCAGCTTCAAGGTCAAGGTCAAAAATAAAGGTCAAACATTGTTGGGTCATTGCTATTGATTCTATAAGATGACATAAGATAAAACTTTATTGTGCACCACAATTGTAGCAGAAATTATCCTTTGACACGTTCTACGTTTTATCATCCACGCACAAGAACCAACAACAGAACCTGATAAAAACCACGTTAGGTCAAGGTTTTTTTAATTGTCTCACTCATCACATGTGGTGGAATGAAACTGTGTACACAGGGTCCCAGAGGTTGAACCAGGATGAAATATCAAAAGTTAAAATGGACTCAATCAGGGACTTGTAAATCAAGGTCAGTGTGCACCTGCGGACATGAAAGATCTTTAGTTTCCTCCACAGGTGGACCTGGAGAGTCTTGTTAAACATGGTGGAGGCAGGTCAGCGGGTTAAATTTCGTCACCGCTGTCACAATTTCGTTCCACCTCATGTACCACGTGCGACGTGAATGACAATAAAGAACCTTGACCCTGATCAATTTAAACGATTGCAACAATTCCCTGCAGGATCAGTAAAGTTCTAACTTGAGCTTGAGAGTTTGTAGCCAGGTCTCTCTTGTAAATGAGTCCTCGAGGCTCAATGAGATTAACCTGCCTAAATAAAGTTGAATGAATGAATGAGCTCGTCTTATCTTAAAACTAGGAGTCGTTTCAAAATGAAGTCGTCTTGGTAAAATTTAAAGAAAAATACAGTTTGAAACTGGAACAATAAACCCAGAATTGAAATAAATAAATGAATAAAAACAACCTGCAGAAGTTTCAGCAACCTGCCAGATTGTATTGTTTGTACAAGTTTTTAATTTAAATAAAAGAAAAGAATGAGACTAAACGTTTCTGCTTCGTGACAGCAAACGACACGGTGGATGCGATTACACAAGCAGCCCCCTGATGAACTGTGATTACAGATGTGTGCTCAGAAATCACAAGTTTCACCTCGTGAGAACATCACAGCTGAACAGTGCTGTTGTGCACGCAAATAATTCTGTCCTCTGGAATCACAAACTGCTTTAACAAAGAAAAATAAAACGCAGGCAAATAAATACACAAGTGTCCACTGGAGTAAAGTGTGCTTTTTATTTTTTATTTTTTTAAGAACGTGCACCTCTTTTGGTTCTTCATTTGAAATGCCATGTTTGTTCTGATTGGTCAAAACATGACAAGAAGCTTTACAGATGTTTGACAAACGTACTTTATGATGACGTCATTAAGTGAAACAATAAAAAACACTGCGTGAGGAGAAGGATTTTCTGTTCTGGGTCTTCTCAAGTGTTTCTTCTTCCAACTCGAACGGTAGATTTGTGGCTCGTTAGACACAAAAAGATCTGCTGAGTTCAACGTTATGAGTCTGTTCCTTGGCGCTGAACTGAGTTAAAAACAGAGAAGTTGATTTTGAGCAGAAACAATGAGCTAAAAAAAATAAAATAAAGAAAATGTATGTTTAGACGAGATGAATGAATCTGTCGTTGCTGTTTGTGTTTTCAGAAACACTTCCTGTTATGGTTTGGTCTTCACCTTTTGGTTCATGCTGCATGGTGGAGCAGAGGGTTAGCACTGGCGCCTCGCAGCAAGAAGGGTTCAGGTTTGACTCCCAGCTGGCCACAATGGAAACGCCACCTGCGTCACATTTCACTCACCACCCCTCCCTGTCAACACGCTCCTTGTTTTTCATTTGCGGACGAAATCTAGCTGTTGTGCTAATTTCAGCACTTTTATATTACTGAAATATTAATTAACGTGCATCGTCCTTTTAAATAAACACATGAAATGAAAATAAAATCATCAGATCCTTCTAGTTTTTCCTCCTGAGTTTAGTTTCATGGTTCAGTGTTCAGCCTGTTTGGATGTGAAATTAAAGCTCCTGGATGATTCAGACCAACCTGCGTTGCCTGCATTTAGGTCAGATTTCTACCATTCCTCCCAGTTTGTTGACGGTTATAGAAAATGGGACGCACAAACATTGTAATTTAAATAATTTAACTGGAGCCCCGCCCACAGCAGTATGAATACTTTAACTTACTGATGCTCCTCTCACTCATGCGCTGACTGCTTTAGGTAAGAAAGCTATTTTTACCAAGATGTTCTAAAATTAATCTTAGACAAAATAATTTTTTTTATGACCAACTCAAATTCTTGGTAAAACTCTGCTGCACACGTCCATGCGCACGTCAACGGTGCAGGTTTCACCTTTTTCATTCATGCATCGTAACATTTTTGCCATTAAAACTTTAATTTTGCGTTGAAAAAGTTATTTATCATAAAGTGTTAATCTATGTTAAACTAGCATATGCTCAAAATGTTCTTGTAATTATTTGAATGCTGGTTATTTCTAGGGATGTACAAAATTGAATTTTTGGACAATATCCGATATGCCAATATGTTATAACTTATTTGGCCGATAACCAATACCAATACCGATGTATATTTTTTCCTAGACCTACCGTACTTGCCATCGTACATGTCGCACCGCCATATGAGTCGCATCAGTCCAAATATTCAGATTCAGATGTTCTTTATTGCTATAGATATAGATATTTTTATGTCTTATAAAGTGGAAAAAACATAAATACACAGCTTCGCCATTTTTACCTATTAATATCCAGTGGTGGGATGAAACTAAGTACAAATACTTTGTTACTGTACTTAAGTACATTATTCATGTATCTGTACTTTACTTAAGTCAAATTAAATTTGGGTACTTTTACTTTTACTCCACTACATTTCACATGAAGTATCTGTACTTTCTACTACACTACATTTCTATAATGT
>JARVLU010001586.1:28640334-28651942 GCA_031762415.1 Simpsonichthys santanae
TCATATCTCAGCCAAAAACTGGTTTATAAATATGGGGGGGTGGGGGGGGAACATACTGTAAATACGTCGCTTTGGCGTATAAGTTGCAGGGCATGCAAATTATGTAAAGAACTGTGACTTATTAGGCGAAAAATATGGTACATGTAAGTATGTTGTTAAAATTACGTTTAAGAGTTTAGAACATTGCAAGAGTGTGGGAAGTGTTTCTAAAGCCTTAAAATATAGTATATAAATACTAAAATAAATACAGTACAACATTGCTACTTCACAGAATTTCACAGTAAATGAGTGTTCAGTTGTTGCATTCAGGGCAGATTTTAGTTGCTGCAGATTTTACTGGCATTAAAGCCTCAGTGAGTTGTTTTTTCAGACGCTGGACATTCAGCTCAGGCTTCAGTACTGCATGGTAGTCTCTCATTTATATGTGCACACAGTATAGCAGAGGATTCCTCTTCACATGTGCCAGTTCAGCAGTCCTTGCCTCTTGGGCGGAGGGGGAAATTCAGCAAAATATGAGACTGCCTACTTGAGTGGAATTGGAAGGCAAATGGACTTTTTCAAAAACTGAATACACAAACAGCGAGTCATCATGATTTGATGAAATATTCTGTCTGCTTGGCAATTTGACTTGTTACCTTGAATGTGCAGACTATAATGCAGTGATTTCTGGTTGTGTTCACAAAAGTGCTCCGAGGTTTGAAATACGCTTCTCATTTGTGAAGGTTGCCTATTGAAGTATTTATCCTCTTTTATTGCCATTATGAATCAGTCACGGTCAATGTAAAGTAGACGTTTTGCAAAAAATAAATACTCCTATTCAAAGTCAAATCAATTTTCTACAGAGTAATGCTAAATAAATAAAAATATGAAAAGCAGAATGAGTGATTGCATAAATATTCAGCCCTTCTAAAGTGATTGTTCTAATTAAACTCAGAGAAAGGATTATTGAAAAGTACGAGTCAGGGGAAAGATTTCAAAGGTGCTAAACGTCACCACAAGTTAGCCATTGTCCCTAACAGAATAAAGAAACTAAATTAAATTGTGCAATATGTTGCACAATTTTATTGACTCTGGGGAAAAAAAGTCCCAAATCCTCAACAAACTCCAAGTGCATCGGGTCAAACTAAAAACCGGAGTAAAAGATGATGCATCATTTCATGAGCAGCTCTGTTTATTGTTACTGTTTATTATTGACTGTGATCAGTTTTTCTTCCGCATGTTTTTAAGCACGATTTTCGTCCCACAGTTTTCAAGCTATCCAACAAACAATAATCAAAATGTTCAGCTCTTTCAGGACAATCCTATGACTATTGATATTGGTGCAACTTTAGCTTTTTGAAATATTTAGCCTTTTCTGCCACTTTTATCTCACAGAAAATGAACTGAACTCGTTTTACATCCTTCAAATCTTTAGATCTGTTTACAGCCTTTTACTGCTCCTTTCACATTCTGTTCTGCTTCAGCTTCTTTCAGCTTCCTTGTGCAAAAACAAAAAACAAAACTTCAGCTATTTTCAGCTGCTTTTTCAGCTGTTTTGTTCCTCTTTCAGTTTATTTCTGCTAACTACAACATTTCTGTGCTTCTTCTAAATTCTTCCTGCTAATTTCAGCTTTCTATGCTCCTTTCAGCTTATTTCTGTAAATTTCAGCTTTTTCTACTATTTCAGCTACTATGTAGCTGTTTTTATGCTAATTTAAGCTTTTTCAGCTAAATTCACATTCCTTGCACTCATTTCAACTTTTTTTTTTTCAGCCTAATTAAGCACAGATGTGCTCCCTCCACTTTCTTCTGGTAATTTCAGCTTCTTTTTGCATTTTAAGCAAATTTTCAGCTGTTTTTTTTTTTTTATTTTTTTTTTTATTTTTTTTTTTTTTTATTTATTTTTTGCTAATTTCAGCTTTTTTTTTCAGATAATTTCTATTGTTTGCTCATTTTTGCTCCTTTCATCCTATTTGGGCAAACATGCTCTTTTTGCTTTCTTTTGCCAATTTCAGCTTGTACTTTTTCAGCTACCTTTTTTTACAAATTATTTAGCTAATTTCAGCTGTTTTCAGATGAATTCAAAATTTTCTTGGTAATTCCTGTTTCTTTCAGTCTAATTAACTTCTTTTTGCTAATTTCAGCTCGTTACACTTCTTTCAGCTTCGTTCAGCTAGTTTCAGCTTTTTCTGCTATTTCAGATACTATGTAACTGTTTAATTTTTTAATTGGTTTTATTTAGCTTTTTCAGCTAATTCCACATTTTTTAGCTCATTTAAGCTCTTTCCACTTCTTCCTTGTAGATTGAGCTTCTTTCTGCCTTTTCAGCAACTTTTTAGATTTTTTTTTTTTTCTCATTTTAGCTTTTTTAGCCGATTTCCTAATTTTTATTTACATTTCTGTTTATTTAAACCCAATTCAGCAAATGTGTGTTCTTTCTGCTTTCTTCTACTACGTAATTTAGGCTTGTTCTTTCATTTCAGCATGTTTTTTTTTAGCTAATTTCAGCTGTTTTTCAGCAAGTTCTTCAATAAACATTCACATTGTATTTTCACAGGGAATGCAGTTTCTGTAGTTCACCTTCTGATAATCAGCTTCAAAGCTCAATTGATGCTCGAGTATTTTCACCAACAAGCAGCTAATTCTGTTGTTGGGCAGGTGCTGTGTGGTACAGTGACGACGTGTTTATGTGACAGACATTTAGCTGACTACAACGCACTAATGCGGCTTTTCAAGCTGCAGAACTACCACTCATTTTAATTTCTGTCAATTCACGTCCAGGTGCAGTTTGTGCTTCGTTATGACTCTGACACAAGGCTTTAACCTTGAAGTCTTGTCCGAGTACGGCTGTAGCACTTGTGTTGCAGCTCTGCTGTGCTGCAGATGTTCGTACAGCAGGTTTGGGCTTTGCTTGGTCAGACTGGTCAGACTGGGTGGGTTCTTTCAGTACATCCTCAAAATGCATCTGCAGCTTTGTGGCAGGCAGAGGAGTTTGGAAGATGTTTTGGAGGTGAGACCTCACCTCTCCACAGATCATAGCTGCTGCATTAGCATATAAATGTGCTACTTGTGAGTCGCATGTTTAATCTGAGAGATTTAAAAGTATAATCGCGCACAACGTGACCATGTGGCAGCGAACGGGACAAACAGGACAGGGGAGGTGTGATGATGAGCTCCACCAGCTGCTTTTATGTGTGGACCTTTGCGTTGGTGTGTGTGAGACATGATGTGTTTGTGTGTGTGTGCACATCAAGTGTTTGAAGAGTGTGTGTGTGTTTCTGCTGCTGCCTGTGTGAATGACAGAACAATCAGCGGTGGCCTCAACAGGAGAAATATACACGCCATTACTGAAGTGCAATCTCACCCCGATCCCCTCTGCCTTCCCCTCACATTACCCCCCCCACCCCCCCCACCCCCCCCCTCCACACAGAAACCAAAGCAGAAAGACTGGCATCCTCCTGACGGCTTCATCCTGGGCCTGTGGACTCTGATCCTTCTGGTGTTCTTCAAGACTTACGGCATCAAACATCTCAAGCACATTTTCTGAAGGTCGGCGCTCGCTCGGCTGGAGCTCTGAGGAGCTGCAGTCGTTACTGAAGAGACGCTGGGGGGCGACTGGCTCAACGCACCATCTCACTGGACTGCGACTGGTTGGCGACTCAATGAGAACATTTTTCCGCTGCTGCCACTAAACTCTGAGTATTTGTGGCTAAATGACAGTAAGCTGTGCAGCTGTGCAGCTGTGCAGCTGTGTTTAGAGAGGCCAGTTGTTTTTTTTTAAATCGTCGCTTATTTTTATTTTCACGACTTGCATTGGTTTTGGTTCATATTTCTTTGCCCCCCTCCACCCACACCGTACTCCCCTCAGCCCATTTTGTGCACCTCAACATACAACTGCTGCTTTTGAGACAGGTTGGAGATGCCTGGCACAAAGTCCAGAAATGTTTGAGACACCCAGAATGATGATTTTATTTTATTTTTTTATTTAGATATTGTCACTTTTTTTATGTGTTCAAACTAATTTATCAAGTCACTTGAAATGTAAAGTGACAATGATTGACATCTGCAGCTCAAGTAATTAATTAATGGAGACGAGGTGTGTGTGTGTGTGGGGTGGGGGGGTGGGGTTTACAACACAAACTACTGATTTGCATGAAACTGTTCCTTTTTTAAATATTAGAAGGATTCAACTCTGTATTTTGAAACTATGTTGCAGCCAAACGTCATAAATCCGCTGCACAACCATTTCACGTGTCCCGTCTCACAAATGCACTAAACTGCGCTCATTTAATTTACTTAGAGAGTGCACGGCTCTGCATGTTTCAGCAGCAGCAGCCTATTTGTTTAAGTGCTGCTTGATACGTCTGCTGGGTCAGAAAAAAAAAAAAAAACATGCAACGAGAGCCGCCTTGATTGGCTGTGAGAGCTGTGGAGAGATCACCGTTTAACGTCTCCCCCCGCTCGTGTGCGTTACACTCCTTGACCGTCGCATCGCACCCGTGAAAGATAATTGAACGTAATCCCATTGCGCATGATGAAGCTATCCACCATCCCAGTCGCTAAATGGTGCTTCATGTGGAAACGGCCATTAAGGCCTGTGCCTTGCACGCTGCTGATTGTGTTCTGAGTGATTGACAGCTTCTTCACAACCGTTCAGTGAGCAAGTGAAGCCGCCGGCCGACCCAAATGAATCTCCTTTATTTCCCCGTGTTTGTTTTCTTCTCGGCCCTTCCTCACCTTGTGCGAGCACGCTGCATTAGGCTCATTGTTCAGAGGGGTTGTGGCTGATTGATCCTCCAGGAATAGTGCTAGTTCATCATCGGGGCTCGGTGCGAGGCCCCGCCCATCGGCCAGCCGCCTGCTGCCAGTCTACCTTGCGGCTGAAATGGGAAATGGATGTAGCTGGAAATGAAACCACATGGCAGCTGCTGCGTCAGCCGCACTCTGTACCTTTTTCTTATACATTATTTATGCAACACCTTTTCCCCTTCTCCCTTATTCATGCGCGCTTCTTATTTCCTGTAATCATATTCCGCTTTCTCCCCTTCTGTGGAAAGAGCACTGTTCTGTATTTATTTCTCTTTTTTTACAGTTAAGAGAACTTTCATGTCCTGATTCAGTGAAAAACACAGAATAAAATGTTTTTTATTTGTTCATCTTTAACGTGTTTTAACTTTAAAACAAGCTCTGCCTCGGCTGTTTTAAACCTTGAATCTCTGCATTGCTGAGCACGGTCCGTTTGTCGCGGACTCGCTCTGTCGCGGCTTTTCAAAATAAGACTGGACGTGACACACGATGAGCCGCACGATCTGCATGGAATTTTTATTTAAAATAAATTATTTTAAAGTATTTAGCGCCTGCTGAACCTTTGTGCAGCCGACACTGCGGGATAAACTTCCTGCTGCAGCTGATCCACTCCGTGCACAGTGGGAAAGTGGGCGTGGTCAAGAGCGCTTGCAGGTGGCAAAGAGCAGAGGAGGCAGGGAGCTGAAGTCATGACCTGCTGTGCTCTTTTTGGAGCGTTTAGAGTTTAGAAACATTGTTTAGAGTATTGCAAGAGTGTGGGAAGGGTTTAAAACGCCTTTATAATAAAATAAACTACTGCGTACTACTTATACTACTTTTACTACTTTGTGGTTTTTCACTTATCGCGGGTCTTCAAGGTACAGATCCCCTGCAATAAACGAGGGACCACTGTACACAGTTTAAGCTGCGTTAATGCTACAGACTCAGACTGAGTGCAGCTCGAGGTGAAGACTGGGAAACATCTCAAACAGTCCACGGAGGCTTTTAAATGCAGGTTTCTGTCCTGTCCAATCTTGTATTTGAAAAGAGCGAGCAGCCTCTCGGATCTCCTCTCGCGTTCAGTTCGCAGCAGGGATGATGCAACGTAAAGCTGCTGGAACGTTTGCTCCTAAATCCACTTAAGCACAGACGCCATGTCCCGTGTTATTCTTGTTCCTATTCAGAAGATGAAATGGGAACTACTCGGCCTGTCTCTGAGACGCTCCGCTCGGCGGTCGCTGCCGTTTCTTTTTGCTAATAGAGATCGAGTCCGACGCACTCGGCTCGCTGGGGACGGCCAGTGACAGGGCGAATTGGAGCGGCCGTCTCTGAAGAGGAAATGAGGATTCGGGTTGAAAAGTCGGCCGTGATGATTTGTAAAGATCACACAGGTTCAAACCCCAGCACCGTCTGAGCACGTAAACACTGACAACGTTTCTTTTTTTTACAAGTAAATCAGCTGTTTGTGGGATTCTGTTAAATTTAAAGATGCTCACGCAACAAGTTGGAGGCAAGATGAAAGTGATTCATTCCTACGACTGATTTGAAAACCATCAACATGATCAGCGAACCGATGGAGGATGCTCATTATCTGCATTTTATAAATAGAACGAGGAGAAAACATTCAGCCTGAATGTCTCTGTGTTCCTACTGTTGGCAACAACATGTGAACGATGCGCAGGACGTTTATGTTTGCGAGGAACTGGAACTGATTGAGACAAACTGGGGAATAATTTACAATCTGAGACACAATGAGGTCATGTTGTGACTGAATTGAAATTAATTTAAAAATAATTCACAGCAGTGTCTGCTTATTTGATTTACATACATTGCAAACGTATCGAAAGTATCTTTTCAGTAAGAATTTGTTCAAATTAGCATTTTTTTAATTTGTCTCCTACAGTCCTAAAGATACAAGCTGTATATTTTTATGCAACACTCTATTAATAAAAACAGTTCTGTCTTGTATGTCCACATTGAGTTGAACCTCACAAAGTTAAATATGAAAGTGTGTGGAAACAACGGTCCAAACAGGAACTATACGCAGTTAGGATTAAAATGCTTCTGCACTGTATCCGTAAATAATTTGATATTTATTTTGAATAAAGAGGGAAAAAAAAAATAGCTGCGCATCAGAAATATTTTTCAGCTGGAACTCGGAATGTTAAAGAAAAACCTGCAGGAACGTTTAGCTTCAGAAAGTTTCTCAGAACTTTGAACGCAAAACGTCACGGGGCGAGTTCTCACTAAGGAAACAAAAAGTTAAAGCCTACAAAGGAAGAAATCTTCAAATCCCTTCCACAACTTTAAAACTAATAAAATATGATTAAACATTAATAAAATCTGATTAAACATCTTAACACAATAACTCAATAGGGAGTTTGTGTTCTGACACATTTTGTTTTTATCTGTTTCCAGTCGTTTTATTTCCTCTTCATTTTCTTTCTGCTTTGACTCGTAAATTGTTTCAAAATTTTAACTGGCTTATAATTATTATTATTAGTATTAGGTATTTTTAATTGTGTTATGTAGTCTTTTGATCTACGTGCCTGTGAAGGGGGATTTATAAATAAAGCTTGACTAATTCATGTTTTAAATAATTTATTTTAAAGACGGATCAAGCTTGTGGACCGATAACGGCCATGGGGCCACCAGTTGATTTTAACAGGTGTTCAAATGTGCCTTTTTATTTTTGTTAAATAACATGTATCCACCTTATTCCTCATGGTGCCTTGTGTGAATTATGGGCGCAACGTCCGGCGTGGAACTGGCGTTTGTTTGTGTGAACAGTACGAGCTAATCCAGTTTCTCTGAGTGTTGTGGATTTAATTTAAACATGTAGGAACATCACCTGTCAGACCCCAGGACAATCTAATCACACGTCTGCCTGCTGAGGACGAGGGGTGGAGGACGACCTGGAGAAGTGGCTGCAGATTACATCTGCTAGCATATTTAGCTACTTTGACTCTGTTCTTCTGACGGTGAAGTGATGAACAACCTGAAAAGGTCTGAGGTGTATCAGTATCTACACAGTAATGAGGTCGGTGGCGTTTTGTTAAAGGAGGTGGGACACAATCTTATTGACCTTAAAGCCCACACAGAGTCCAGCCTAAGCCTTAACGTCCTACATCACTGAGCCTGGTCGAGAAAATCAGAAAACTGAAGACAAACAAATACAACGCTGTGACCTCCATACACCTGAAATCAGACCTGATGTTCTCGTCACGGTTTTCAATCCTGAGGAGCCAGAGTCTCTTCTCTGGTGGTTTATTGTAGTCCAGACGCAAAGTAGGATGCAGGACTTCCTCCGTCGGCCGTTTGTCAACAAAGTGAATTGAGCTCACGCAGAGTTTTGGGCGGTCTCTCCAAGTTCACATTTTTCTGCCACATTCTTCTTAATTCCTCATTTGTAGGTAGGAGATGGAAACTTTACCTCTTTGCACAGGAGCACTCTTTTTGTGTTCATGTTCAAAACTCTGTTATTGAACAACTACATTTTTTTAGAGTCAATATTAAAATGATAATAGTCGAGTCGACATCGACTAGTCGATGACGTCCTAGGAGCTAAAGATGCAAAAAAAGAAAAAACATTGTGAGCATATATTTATGCTCCTACCATTTACTGAAAATAAGTAACAGGAAAACCAAATTAGCATTATAAAATAAAGTAATATGTTTAAATGATCAATATTCAAACACTAACACTCAACTTCCAGCTGCGTGGAAGAATCTGTTTTGTAGCTGATCATGTGGCACGTGACACCCACTGACTGCAACTATCGATGTGAAAATTAAAAACTCGCGAGACGTTCTAGAGTTGACTAGTCCATTAGTCTATTCAAGCCCTAGTTGTATCCACTGATTGAGTTTGGTCTGGTTGTTCGTGCAGCCGCAAACATCACAGGTACCTGCTCAGCACGGCTATTTTAGTCAACTTTACAGTTAAAATGGATGTAAACAAAACAAAAACATTTTTTATCTACTATTTATTGCATGTAAATTACTTTAAAATGGAATTAACCTGCCTAAATAAAGGTTGAATGAAAAATAAACCATGGTCCGTGCTCCGTACTGCTACTTCCTGTCTGACAGGAAGTTACATCCAGAATCATTTATACAGTAGAGCCCTCGGGAATAAGTTGGATATTCTTGCTCAAGGAGACAAGAATTAGTTTTCAACAGGCCATAATCTAATTAATAAATTAATTTGAAGAAAACACCTCGAGACTTCTTTTCACAAATTTTTGAGATTTTAAGAAAGAACCATGTCTGTCACAAGAGCATCGTCTGAGACCTTCTGTCAACTGTTCATAAAGGACGGGCACAGACACCCACGGCTCGTTCAATATTTTATTTTGACTCTAGAAACCGTTTTACCACAGGTCCGCAGCGCTCTGAACCAAGCTGCAGCTTTGTATAAAACTATAATTGATCGTGCTCTGACCTGCTGCTCTCATTCCTTACATTTTATGGTTCAGAGCAAAACCTGAAACTGTTTTTAAGAGAAAACTGCGCTTCAAGTATTGTGAGAAATTAGCCATAAAATCTGCTTTAAAAGCTAAGCATTTCAAAAAGGACGTCATGTTTATTGTTGATATGAACCGTTTTAGTCCCAATAACTTCCTCCGGCGTGGGCGCTGTTCTGGGTGGATGCGTTCGCCTCGCCCGAGGCGGAGCGGGCCCATCTTTGACGTGAATCATTTTTTACGCCGCTCTGGATTTGGGGTCTGTTTATCCATCTTTGTATGAAGTGTGCAGCTTCAGATTTGTTTCAGAACTCACTGAGTTACGTTAGGACTTTTTAGCTTTAGCGTCCACGGAGCGCCTCTGATTGACAGGTGAGCTAATCTGCTGAAGTGCAAGTTATTTTCCAAAACAAACCGTCTTCACAAGAAATACATTTTCATTGAGCATCAAATAGCTGAACAGTTGGATTATGGAACACATCAAATATATATATATTTTTAAACTGGTTGACCAGTTTTGTCCCAGTATGTAGGCCAGGTTCGTATCGCTGAGGTTGTAGAAAAACACTGTGGGGATGTTCTGTTAAAAATGTGACATGTTTCTAGGCCACGTCCTCCCATCTGACTTTGGATCGTACTTTTCACGCATTTTTAGTAGTTGATAAAAAAATACATGCAGGAATTATTTATGGTTATGGAGAAATCTTGTTTATAAGCCAAACAGCATCCTGTTAGACGAAGAATACTAATGAAAATAACTTTATTTTTATCTTTACTGCATTTATTCCTACTGAGAAAAGCTACAAATGATTCTAAATGCTAAAACCTTTTTATTCATCTGATGAATATTTTTAAAGCCTGATGATGGAGATGATGTCTCTTTTTTTCAGCTGTGTATGAATAAAACGTGTTCCTTTGATCTGTGTGCTTTATTTAAAAGGAAGTTTGGTGTCTTTTTGAAAGCAGGGAAATGCTCTGACGCTCCGTTACGAACATGGAGGATCTGTTTGTAGCTCTTGGGAATACTGAGGGGGCTGCCGCTCTTTCGTTATATTATTATTTATTATCGCACGACTCGATGTCATAACCAGATTGAAAGAGCAAGATTGAAAAGTGAAAATGGCAGCTGCCTGTCAGTCGAGGGTGAAGGTGAGTCTGCCTTCATCCTCTTCACCAACCCAAGTTTCATCTTGGCAGTTGAGTATTAAACACGAGGATCTTTAGTTTTGTCTCATTTTTACTTGCACCGCCAAAACAAAAGTTGCCACCTGGATTTAACTAAGCAAATAGATACGAGCCTCCTATTGGATAATTACTGCATGGGCAATTATCTTTCAGCTGCAACAAGTTATTTAACCCCAACTGATGCAATGAGTTGCTTCTCATGCAGTCGTAGAAAATATGTCAGTCTATTTGAGAAGGGTCAAATCATTGGCATCAAGCAGAGAAAACATCTAAGGAGATTGTAGAAACGACTAAAATTGGGTTAAGAACTGTCCAACACATTAAAAACTAGAAGGACGGTGGCGACTCTTTGTCTTTGAGGAAGAAATGTGGCCTACTGTACAAGCCTGCGGTGGCAGTGCTATGATGTGGGGTTGCTGCAGTTGGTCAGGTTGAGGTTCAGCAACAGCATGTGCTCAAATAATGTCAGCCGACTACCTGAATATACTGAATGACCAGGTTATTTTTTTCTTCCCTGGTGGCACAGGCATATTCCAAGATGATAATGCTGGGATTCATCGGGCTCGGCTTGTGAAAGAGCGGTTCTGGGAGCATGACATCATTTTCTCACATGGACTGGCCACCACAAGGGTCCAGACCTCAACCCCATTGAAAATCTTTGGGATGTGCTGGAGAAGGCTTTGTGCAATGGTCAGGATCTGCCACCATCAATGAAAGATCTTGGTGAAAAATTAATGCGACACTGGATGGAAATGGATCTTGTGACGTTGCAGAAGCTTATTGAAACAATGCCACAGTGAATTAATCAAAGCTAAAGGCGGTCCAATGAAATATTAGTGATTTTTTTTTTATGGCCTGGCAGCGTATTTAAATTCACATATGAGCACTAATAATTGAGGCTTCTGATTAAATGTTTTTAAAGAATAATTTTATATAAGTCATAGCTGACTCTTGGCGTATCCGCTGAGATGAGAGACCACTCCTCTAGATCCGAGGCCCTGGGGGTATTCGGGCATCTTGTTCACAAGTTATGGATGGAGCAGGAGATGTCAAGATGCTGATTCGTGCAATCAGTAATGAGGGCACCAGTACGCGTACCACAAGAATCCAACAGATCCACACTGCTCTCACCCACCTGGAGCAGGACTCCTACATCCATATGCTCTTTGTGGACTTCACATCTGTCTTCAACA
>JARVLU010001586.1:28657775-28670812 GCA_031762415.1 Simpsonichthys santanae
CTTTTGATCTGTGATTTGTGTTCTATTCTGAATAAAATATTAGATGATGGCACCTCCACATCATTGCATTCAGTTTTTATTCACAATTTGTTTAGTGTCCCAACTTTTGTTTCTGTGACTAAAACTGAGACTCAGACATTTTCTTTCTACATCTCGAGTATTTTCAGCGTTTTATTTGTAGTCCACCAGCGTGGTGTCAATGTCAGTATTCCACAAACAGCTCCTGCTCTGAAATCTATTATCAGCTGCCTGATTTTTTTTCTTCTTCAATTTTAATCTTCATCAGGCGCTTGTGCTGCCATGAATTTTGAAGCGGCCGCCTGAAAACACTGCTGTTTACATTCAGCCCCACCGTCTGACCTGCAGAAGTCGGGGGCCACCATGCCGTACACGTTGATCCGGTCGCACAGCTCCAGGGCGATGGTCATCGTGAACCAGCCTGTGCTCAGCCAGGAGTTTGAGACTTTCCTGAGAAGAACAGAAGACGAGAACGGCAAAAATCAGGCAGGTTTTAATGAAACACGTGCTGGATCAGAAAGGGCAGATCATCAGAAAAACTCAATATTTCATAACGAAGCAGAGATTTAACTTAACGCACAGGCTGATTTTCCTGCAAGATCATTCAAATCTCACAGTTTCATTAAAATACGGCGCCGTCCTCAATATCGACTGAAACAAACCAACCCTGTCAAAAAAAATCAAACTCCTAATCAGAAAGTAGCTCTGCATGTTCTGCTGACAGCCACATTCACATGCTGACAGAGGCCCAACTGGCTTTCACTGCAAAGAAATGAGCTTTAATCAAATGCCTTTTTAGAGAAGACTTTTAATAATAAATATAAAATATTGACACTGATTTAAATTTCTCTCTCTCTCATGCACCATCGCTCTCTGATCAAAATGTATTTCAGTTCGACTCTAATCCATTTGAAGAGGACCAAAGTGAAAACTGCACTGCCTCTATGAAAGTTTGCACATTTAAGATGGAAATTACAGAAAAACTTGTTTTGTTTGAGGATATCTGACAGTTTTAACCGATTGATTGAAAATTAATACAAATATTTGTTTTCTATTCAGTCATTTCAAGTATTTTTTTTTTTTTACTTATTTCAACAAAACTTGGACAAAACTGGACAAGACTGAAACTGCCAAAATAAGCAAATACAAACAAACAAAAAAGCTAAATGTCACATTTTACAGGTTAAACATTGTGTAAACCGTTTACGACATAATATTTTTTGCATAATAATGTACTATTATAAATGTATTTCTTTAGTACTTTAGTTTTCAGACAGTAATCTGTGGACGTATATCGACAACGATACATTTTTGGAGTCAACACAATTGAAGATGGCTGCCGCAATCAACTTGAACCAACACAAAATGACTGTTGCTCAGTCAGTTTTACAGATAATGAGCTAAAATCTGGTGTGGTAGTAGCTGAGAGTCTACCACAACACAAACTCTGAGCATTACTACATCTTATAAGATCTTACATTATGCATAATATAATTTACGAGGGTGTTAAACTGCTATTACTCCACCCCTCATGCAGCATAAAATTATTTAACTTTAAAACTGACATGAGCGATACGCATTCCTTTTTAATGCTACATCTTTCATGTTTAAATGTTAATGAATTGTATATTTGACACATTTTTAAAAAATCTGGAAAAATAAAATAAAAAGAAGATTCATACAAAAATATTTTCCACCGATGTGAAGTCTGTGTAAAGGGTTCAATAAAAGGTAAACAAATCTTTACCATGTTTGCGACATCTTTTTTTTTTGGTAATAAATATGTATGTATTTTTGGAAAGATAATATTAACAAGGTATTGCTAAATAAATTTCACACTGCTGAGATGAACAATTGTTGGGATAGTCTCCTGTGCAGTAACAGGAAGTGATGTCAAAGAGGAACGCCTGCATGTAAACAGAGCATCGCTACAGGGGAGAAGAATCTGTTTTTTTTTAATTAAATTATTATTTAGAGACACTATCAGAGGGAGACAAAGATGAGTCCGAGTTCAAATCATATTTCAATTAAAAAAAGACCAGCAAGTTCCCCCATGTTTAAAAAATTCCCCTTTGATGTCACTTCCTGCTTCACTATGTTTGTGCCACATATGAAAGAAAATATGCAGTTATGTGACAAAATATGTCAAATCATGTGTATTATGCCAAATGTCTTAAATATCAGGCACCTGACATTTTTATTTAAGCATAAAATGATTGTTTTATAAAAAATGGCCTGGATGAAGTCATGTTTTCAGACACCTTTGACCGTTTCACTGCTCCCTGCTGAAACCTAAACACTTCTGGAACAATCAGAAATTCAGCGAACCAGTTTATGAATATTAGTTTTACAAAAAATAAAAAATAAAATCCTCCCAACTGTTCCTGCTTCCTCCTCCTGAGCGTGAAGACATTCAGCCGTGAGCTGATGTAACACGTTCAGGATCCTTCGGCTGCATCAGACCCAGCTGTGTGTTTCATCACGCCTGCAGGGCTTCATCCTGACGAGCCGAACAGGTGCTCATATTTATGCAGCAGGATCCGATGTGCTCCATCTTCACATTCCCCTATTAGCATGAAAATTATGACCGTCTAAAAGTAAAACCTGGAACTTTTCATTTAGGTATTTTTGGTCACGATGAATCATTGTTTGGTTTTATTTACGAACATCAAGCTGCTCACAATATTTGAAGGTTAATGAGAGAAAATGAGCAAAGCTGCAGGATCAATTCCTCCTTTTGCTTCCAAAAACACATGTTCTCAGTAATTAAACTCACAGCATCCGTAATCTACTATTAGTCAAGATTCATTTCTATAAAACTTATCACAAAGCTGCTTTTAAAAGCAGCATAATGATATAAAGTGAACAAAAATAGAAATTATTTGTATTTTTTGACTGGTTGTTATATAAAAACACATGAATGAACCTGCAAACTTGTTATTTATGAGTGGGAGAATAAACACATTGAATGATTGTATCAATAAGACAAACTAATTTCATTTTGTGGGATGAAGAGGTCAACTTGTCACAAGAACATGACCTAGAAAAGTTAAAAAAAAAAAAAAAAATCCTCATGAGATGATGTAAAAACAATATAAATAAAATGTTATCCTGAAGACAAACAACCTGAATGCGATTAAAAACTACCACAAAATTACAAAGATCTCAAATACAGTGAAACGGATGCAAAGTAATCACATTTTAGAGATTTAAGATGAACAAAAATAGATACGAGGCATAAAAAAAAAAAAGGAAAAAGATGACAAATTGACCAAAATTATATTGAATGACCAGAAGACAACATTTTTAAAGACAGAAAATGAAACACAAGGTAAATGCAACAGAATCTCAGATTTACTCTACAAAAGTCCGAACGCTCCTGGATCATTATTTATTTGTTATTATTTATCACCTGCCACTGCAGGCTAAAATATGATGCTGTTTTTATCTTATGTGCCCGAGTTCAATTGTCTTTTGTGTCAACAAAATATCTGATGCACTTCTTTCAGCTGTTCCAGGTGTCTCCACAGTCTCACTCTGTCCACACTCCACCTTCATGTCCTCTCTAACTGCATCCATATACCGGTACAGGTATCTCCTCTGTCTTTTCCCTGGCAGATGAATTTCTAACATCCTTCTACCAGTATACCCACTGTCCCTCCCCTGGACATGTTCAAACCATCTCAATCTGGCAAGTTGTTCAACCTGTGCTGTACCTCTGAAGATCTCATTCCTAACCTTATCCATCCTTGTCACTCCTAAGGAGAACCTCAACATCTTCATTTCTGCCACTTCCAGCTCTGTCTTCATATCCATGTCTCTGTCTCCAGACCATACAACATAGCTGGTCTCACTGTCGACCTTATTCAAGATGGCCACCACAGCTGAGCAGCCTTAGCAACAACCAAAGTGACTTTAATTCTGCTATTTTTCCACAAACATAAGATGTTAAGATGATCCACAACACATGCTCAGTTTTACTGTCTGTTAGTAAAATATCTCATAAGCTGCTGGACGGATTCATGATCTGAATCTCATTACCGTTTGGAGTCAACTCATGTCAAGATGGCCGCCACAGCTGATCAACCTTATCCAACACAAAAAAGGCCATGACAATAAAAGCTGAGTTTGTGTGGTAGTAGCTGAGAGTCGTGCTCAGTGCATGTTCTGACATGTTATCACGAGTTTTCACATTTTTACACAACATATTCCTCCTCCGTGGATTATTTTAGTCTACAACATCAGGCATGAACGACTTCGAGGAACACTGAGCCTTCGGTTGTTGTAGTTTGAGTAGTTTGTGTGGGAAAAGCTCGCTGCGTCGTCATTTCTAACATTTCTATCAATATGATTAAAAAAAAAATCTCTTGAAGTATTTGACCGAATGCACAATTTGTGGATGAGAGAGGCAAACGCAGCAATAAAAGTTTGTTTTGCAGATATTTGTGTTTCAGAGACAGATTTTCAGGGTTAAATCACAGTAATTGTTGTTTTATATTTTGGCAGGCGATGTATATTTCAGTGTGGGTGTTTTTTCATTTTGATGGAACAGTAGGAAGATTCTTCTTTTATTTTCCATGTCTGTGCCTAGAGGCAAGTTGTTTCATAATCCACCTAAGACTTCGGCTGAGGCGGACTCATTCTGTTGAGGTAGACTTGGGACGGAAATGAGGATTTTTGCTTTTGTTTTATTATTTCTCACACGGAGACATTTTCAGTTGGCGTTGCAAAGAACCATCTACATGAGTGGAACATCTTTTATTATGCAGTTTTCTGAAGGTGTCAGCGGTTTGTCACAGTCCATTGTGATCAAACAGCATCATGAAGACCAAGGAATGCAGCAGACTGGTCAGGAATTATTTGCAAAAGATCTGTAAGCCATTCCTGAACTACTTTGTGTTGTCTATCGTAAACTCACTTTAAAATACTTTGAAATTTGTGTTTGTAATATGACAAAATGTGCAGTAGTTCAAGGGATTTTGATAATTTTATTTTTAATTAAAAAAAAGAGCTGAAAGGATTTCATGTGACCCTGGTTACAAACTGTTGGAGCTGCTGCCATCAGGCAGACCTTACAGAACTATTAAGACCAGAACTGGGTCATAAATAGTTACTACCCCTCAGCCATCAGCCTACTAAATGCTGCCAAATGGTGATTAAAGAAGTACATGCCTTTTATGTACTGTATTTTTTATTTTATTTTAGCAGAGCACTCTCATTGTAGCAGTTACAAGACAAAATGATTCAGATTCAAGGCCTTTATGTAGCGAATCATCTGCTTCTTACCATTTCACATTTAAATTAACTGATTAAAACTAGTCAAGACAAATGCATTTATAAAGCACATTAAATACAGCAATTACTAAAGTGCTTAACACTAAAAAATAAGTGCCCATCTATTCTAGTCTGTTAAAATAATAATAATTATTATTATTACAATTATGAAAATTTATTAAAAGCATCAAAATAAAAACATGAAACAAAACAATAAAATAATTAAATCACTCTGTGTTAAAAGTCAGTGAAAACAGGTGTTTTTATAAGAGATTTAAAAACAGGAAGTGAAGTGGCCTGTTTCATGATGGGGCATGGGGGTTCAGAGTTTAAGGTCCGCAATTGAAAAAAACAATCTCCTCTGAGCTTCAGCCTGGTTTTTGGTAAAGCAGCTAGTCAGATGATCGCAGCGCCCAGGAAGGAACATAAGGTGAGATGACGTGCATGAAGCCATCTATACTTTATCGTCAACACATTTTAACAGAGGGTGAGTGGAGCAAGAACTATTGGGTTTAGGCAGATAAACCTGACAATCATCGGCATAACAATGAAAAGGAAGACCATGTTTCCACAGGATAGACCCCAAAGGGAGCAGATACAGTGAAAACAGAAGGGGTCCAAGAATCGAGCCCTGCGGAACCCCACAGGAAAGAGGCGGTGAAGCAGATAACACATTACCAATATTAACACAAAAGCTCCTGCCACTCAGATAAGAATGGAACCACTCTAATGATCCCATCCCAGTGTTCAAACCGCGATATAAGGATACTGTGGTCAACAGTGTCAGACGCAGCGGTAAGGTCCAGGAGTACATCACAAACAGACCAGAGTCAATTACCAACAGAATGTCATTACAAACACTTACTAAAGCTGCTTCTGTGCTGTGTAATTGTTTAAAACCAGACTGAAAGAGCTCAAAACTAGTCTGTTTTACTCCAACCAATCAAGCAAACCTGTTTCTCCTGCATGTTCGCTTGACACTTCCCTGATTCAGCCTCCTGAGCAGCATCGTGCTGGGAAAATGTGCCTACAAGGAGTTATTCTCTGTGGCTTCGCTGCGCGAGCAAACGGACCACACCTCCTGAATCAGCCGGCGTGCAGCCGCTGAGTGACAGCGTAATGAACAGCGATAACGCTCTCTTGTCCAACTATCATCTTTATTAGGATCTGCCCACGACGCAAACAGCGGCGTCGACTCCGAGGGATGCTACCGAGGCTGAAGTCTTCTCGTTTTCATTTAATTAAGACAGCAGCCAGGTCGTCTGCAGTGGGCTGACTTGTTGTGAAATGGAAGTACACAACGCAGCCTCGGGGCTTTAACAGAACATCAGCACACATGCACGCTTTCCTTTTGCAGATTAGACACGTCTAAGTGCAGCAGTTTGTCAGTCTGCGGTGGATCCACGGCGCCTTTTACCAGAAGCCGTGCACCTAGTTTCACTCGGGGAGTCGTCCTCATTTATGAGCATACGGATGAATAATGTGGTGGGAAATGTCAAAGTCTTGGCTTCGGTGGCTGCAAAGAGCTGGAGGGCCTGAATGAGCGGGACGCAATGTTTATTCTTACAAAAGACGTTTTCACTGTTACTTAGCAAAAGTTCCTGTTTAATGTGTTTGAAAGGCCTAAAATTTAATTTCTATTTAAAACCAATTTGGATTGAACAAAACATTCATATTTAACAGAAAAAATGTGTTTTTATGGTTAATGCAGCTTTTTTTTTTTCAGTATTATCAGGTACTTTATCACTGAGCTTATTGTCATCATGATAGGAGATATTTGAAAGTTAAGTGTGTTTAGTGTAAACTGTCACATCATCTGAACAACTTTATCTCAAGGTAATCACAGCAGATGCGCTCCACAGCGGAAAATAAAAAAATGAATGATGCGTTTCTTCTAAAATGATTAAAGGTTACTGTATTTTAATGGAGGCTCTTCAAGTGTGAAAAGTTTAAACCTAACAAGTTCGACCTGAGTCGATTACGCAGGTTAAGGGTTGATTACTTTGTTGAGCATCATAAACTGTTCCTGTCCCACTTGAACTTGACTTCCAGCGCACTTTGTCTGAATTCAGCTTCTCTCTCATTATTATTTTACACTTAATGAGATAAATAAATGATAGCAGCAATAATTAGAAGAATGTATTTCTATAGAGTCATTCTTGATTTAGATTTTGTTCATCATTTGGAAGCTACAATCTTTGTATTCTGCTTCGACTTTTCCTTTCATTTACATTAAAAAATAATGTGGCTGCACGTCTTTGTTTCATTACGTGAATATATTTTTGTCCCCTGCTGCAGAGCCAAGAGCGGGAATTAAAAATACTCTGTTCGTCCATTATTCTCTGAATGTTGTGAGCAAGATACCTTGAAAAATAAGCAAAGTTTCAACTTCCATTTTGGTGCGTGGCTACATCTGGTGTAAGAAAGATTCCTTTTGAAAGATAGGTTTCCACATCAAAATCCAAGATGGCTGCCACCATATATGTATTTAAGTAAACAGCTGCGAGCTGCATGACTTGAAAAATAAGCAACGTGCCGATTTCCATTTTGTTGTGTGGCTTCATCATAAAGAAGGTTCATCCATTATTTTTACCCACTTCTTCCTTTTCGGGTCACAAGGGTCACTGGTGCACATATACAGCAGTGACTGTGCAAGAGGCGGAGGACACCTTTGACAGGTCTCCAGTCCATCACAGGGACACAGAGACAAACAACCATTCACTCTTTCACTCACACCTAGGGACAATTTAGAGTCACCAATCAGCCTAACATGCATGTTTTTGGTCTGTGGGAGAAAAATGAAGTACCCAGAAAAACCCACGCATGCACGGAGAGAACATGCAAACGCTACCCAGAAAGGCCCCTCGACCAGAATTCAATCCGGCGACCTTCTTGCTGAGAAGCAACAGCTCTACCGACTGCACCACCGTGCTGCCAAAAAGGTCACTAAGAAAAATTGAGTTTCCACATCAAAATCATGACGTATATAAAAAGCAGCCACTCCATCATCTGAGACTATGCCGTCTAGTTTTTATTTTGATAACAGTACACTTTACTCAAATAACTGGGGTGCCCAAAGATTATTCTATAGTGGCCAAGGCCACCATTGGCCACCCTTTTGCTCCTCCACTGCACCTGGTGTGATTTTATATATAAATATATATTTCCAACGTTTTGTTGCACAAACCATATAATAGATGTAAAAATGGGTCGTGCTGGTTTCACTTCATGCAGGAATGTAAAACAAAAAATCTGGAACACAAACTTCCAATTGCGTTCTTTTAATTTCACAACTGCAGTTACTGAAACATATTTTAGCACAACACAAATATAGACAGAAATGTGACGACTGTGTTTAGACAGCATTTTATTGAGTAAATCATATTTTGGAAATATATTGTCTTTTTCCCTGGACTTTTATTTCTCAACAAGATTTTAGTCTAAAGCTCCGGCATGAAAGAAGATGGGTGAAATACATTCATCCATCCATTTTCTTCTGCTTATCAGGGGTCGGGGTCGTGGGGGTAGCAGCTTGAACAGAGAGGCCCAGGCTTCCACTTAGACCAGCTCCTCCAGAGGAATCCCAAGGCGTTCCCAGGCCAGCCGATAAACATAGCGTGTCCTGGGTCTTCCTCTGGGTCTCCTCCTGGTGGGACGTGTCCGGAACACCTCAGGGAGGTGTCCAGGAGGCATCCTAACCAGATGCCTGAGCCACCTCAACTGGCTCCTCTCAACGTGGAGAAGCAGCGGCTCTACTCCGAGTCCCTCCCAGATGACCGAGCTTCTCACCCTATCTCTAAGGGCGAGTCCAGACACCCTGCAGAGAAAACTCATTTCAGCCGCCTGTATCTGTGATCTCGTTGTTCCGGTCACAACCCAAAGCTCATGACCATAGATGAGGGTGGGAACGTATCAACCAGTAAATCGAGAGCTTCGCCTTTTGACTCGGCTCTCTCTTCACCACGACAGACCGGTACAACGCCCGCTTCACCGCCGACTCCGCACCTATCCACGACCTCGGATTTGGAGGAACTGCTCCGCGTCCCGGCCGCGTTCACATTAAACATTCCTTTAAGTAATTCTGGGCCTTTTGCTGCATTTTTACAGCTGAACGTGTGGAAACGCAAACATGTTTGTCTGTTTGTGTGACAAAGTTCACATTTATCCTTTTTATTACACTTTAAAGAAACCACTGACATTTCCTGTCCCTCAGCTAAAGTTTCCCCACCCTCAACCTGAGCAGAAACCTTATCACACAAATCAATTTAAAGCCTGTGTGTGTGCGTGTGCGTGTGTGTGTGTGGCCTTTAAAGGTCACTCTCCACCTGTTTGGAGTAGGAGGGAGCATTTTTTGGCTAAAGTGTCCAATTATTCTCGTTGTGCAGGGAGCTGTGGGTGTTTCAGGTGTTTTTTTTTTCTGGAAACATCCACTTCAGAGAGGAGTTCTGGATCCATTTCAGCCGGGAAGCCTCCCTTTGTGTTCTCAGCTGTGAGCGCAGCCTTTACTCAGAAATCACTACAGAGCGATTTTACGGTTTTGTTGAGTTACGGTCTGCTTTAAAAGGATTTGTACGTGATCTTTTGGGTAATAGAACGATTGCGAGTCACAAAATCCGCATCTCGTTTCAAAAACTGAGGTCAAGCTGTTGGAGTTCACAACAAATCACTATAGGAACGTAAACCAGTAGCTGGAATAAAGTACATATTTTAAAAGCTAATTTGCCTTTAATCACCAGTTGAAGCTCATCCTGTCTTGGTAATTTAGCACAACGGCTGCAGAGAGACGCCTTTTTCCCAGAGCTGCTCTGCCTTTCTTATTAAAATCTGTGAATGTGGCTTCCTCCCGCACCGTTTCCATTATCTTTACCAAAAAGACATAACCATTAATTATAATTACAAGCTTGCGGAGTTGCTGATCACCCTGCTGATTGTCCAGAAACGCTGCTATTTTGAAGCTTTTGCTAAGGAAATAGGTTCGTGCTTTGCGCTATATTTAACGTCTCATTCTGCATAAAAACCAGATTATTTTAAACGTCTCTCACACAGAAATGTAACAGTAACACTAGAAGACTTGGCTTCTTTCTAATTTAACAGCCCACAGAGCAGAAATGACCTCAAATAAGCCTCACAGATGTTCATGCACAACAATGCAAAAGATGAAAAACAGTAAATAACGGTAATAAAAGCTTCCATTTCTACAGGCACAAATTCAAAAGGATGGATTTCCGCATCATTCTCCAAATCTTCTGCTTGGCACGCTCCTCCCCTGGCATCGCTCTTCAGCTGAGTTCACATTAAATCTGCACTAAAACTCCAGATTAAAAAAAAAAAAAAAAAACAGGCAGATAACTGAGTGCACAGTGGGAGATTCATTTAGCATTAATGGCCACCAGACTGAAACCTCTGCTTGGACTCTGTAAAACTGGGTCCTTCAATGTTTTTTTTAAAAAAAACTTTAAATAGTTATGCAGAACCAGCGCTACATAAACAAAAGGACTTTTGCATCTTACTTTTCTGCCCCATTTCTTTAAGGAGCTGCAGGAACTGAACATGATTAAGAACAGTGGAATGTGACGTCCTGCACTGGAGACACAATGCAGCGAACAACCGTGAGAAATAAATAAAGACAGCCAGTGGGATTTTGCAGAACACACAAGGAATGCACGTCACCCTCCATCTGCCTTTCACGTCACGTCTAAACCGTCACGTTGAGAAATAAAGCTGCAGTTCTGGTCAAACTCTTAAAAAGTCTTACACACAATAGACGTCGTCGCCCTCAGCATGTGTTGGGGACGACTCTCAGCTACTGCCACGTCACATTTTAGCTCATGCTCTGTAAACCTGACTGAATTAAAAACATGTTTGTGTTTTCTGTCGATTTGTGAGAATCGTAGGCCGCCTGCGGCTTCTGGGACTCGACAGCATGTTGGAGACGACCTTGAAGGAGGCTCCGACGCATGGACCAGTGGAATGCCCACTAATCTGTCCATTTTGGATCTTGACGGTTCCAGCAGGACTCAAGGCCGACAAGAAAAAACAGTCTGTCTGAAAAAAATCAATTCATCTGATTCTGACTCCCCCGGTTGGCCTTGAAAGCAGGCCGACTTATCCAACTCCTCCTGTGATGTGTGTAAACAAAGAAAAACCTTTGTCTATGCAACCCCACACACACACACACACACTCCAGAGAACTTCTGCGAAGTCTTATCAGAACTGTGCCGGCTGACCAACAACTCATCAGGACTATGGACTATCTGGAAGTGCTTCAGAGACAAATCTCACCATCTTGCATCAAATGTAACATGTTTATACAGTAAATGTGCTGCTGGCAGAGTTTTTAATGTTTTAAATCGTGTCCTGACAGGACAAGATGTGAAGAGACCTTTTTTTTTTTTTTTTTGCAATGCCATCTTCATGGCGTTTCCCCCCTTTTCTATCTAAAAGTAATTCTGAAAAATGATAAGGAGACGCGCTCTCAGGAGCAGCAGCAACGTGCACGCCGCCCGTCTTTCAGACGACTGTACGAACATCATTTTACTGTATTTCGGTGCGATGATAATAAAGTTCATTCTGATTCTGACGACATTTGGCTGTGGCGGCCATCTTGATTTAACTTGACGACAAAAGCACATCAGTTGTAAATACATATTGTCCACCATCTTTGCAAACGTTATAAAAGATCTTGTGAAATCAGCACTCAGAGAATGTGTCGGGGAGGATTCTCAGCTACTACCACCTCGTTTGAGTCAATATCTGTAAGACTGACTGAGCTACAGCCGTTCTTGTTCAGTAAGTGCTGTGGCGGCCATCTTGAATCAGGTGGACTTCCAGTGGTAAATGCACATCCAGTGATTACTTTGAGAGATTCCTTGAAATCTGCTCTCAGGTTCTTGAGATATTTTACTAACAGACACACAAACACATTTATATGAATACCTGAGTCCTACACTAACCCAATGGTCCACAAAAGAGCTAACTTTTAACTCCACAGTCTCGTCCCTCGCGGCCCGTTCACAGTAAACGGTCGTAATGTGGGGACAGCTCACCTGTCCTTGCCCGTCTCCTTCTTGAACAGATCATCAAACTGCAGCATCTTCTGCCAGGAGATGATGTAGACTTTGAGCTTGGGCAGCACCTGGTTCATCAGCCGCAGGTTGTTGTACACCAGGCCCTTCCCGTCGCGCCGCATGTAGTTACTGGGGCCCCAGAAGATGAACACGGCGTCCTGGCTGGCGTTGAGCAGCTCGTGGCGACTGCGCAGGACGCGCTGCATGCTGGAGTGAGCGATGACTCTCAGGGACGTGCGACGGCCGACGTCCCTGGCGTAACCCCCGGCGGTGGGCGCGTCGTTCATGCGGATGACGCACTCGGCCCGGTCGATGTCGTCGCCCCGGCCGCCTCCGATGAGGTGACCTGAGCTGGTGACCAGGGAGCAGGTGTGGCAGTGCATCATCAGCGGCTGAGCGACGGAGAGAAGAGACAAAAAATAATCTGGTTTAATACAAATTCTCTGTAAACAAATTAGCTGTAAAACGTTGTCCCTCTAATGAACTGAAAGTTGACCGTTTACATTTCTCACCTGTTCCGCTGAACGCACGTTAAAGCAGGAATTTGTGAAAGGAAATCTCACCTGGGAGAACTTTTAACGAAACGCCTCGCTGCGCGTTTGAGGCAGAAAATGCTGTTTTGACAAACAGACGGCGACAGAGCCTCCAGGGTGCGTGAAGAACCCCCACCCCCCGGGT